>CAJQUW010002698.1:0-199443 GCA_907163375.1 Prostheceraeus crozeri | reverse complement strand
CACCATGAGTTGGAATTAAGATTCCCTACAACGTATTGAAAAAGGATCATGATCGAAACATCTATTTCAAGATAACTGGAAAATGTGAGAAGAGAGATTTGCCTTTTTCTTATCGTCATTTTCAATCTTCATCATATCATGAAGGATTGAAATACTTCTATATGAAAAGGACATTCACGTATGGAAATCGCATTGGGTGCGCGGTCAACAATCGGCGATTCAAACTCTATCATCCCAACTTATTACTAACTTCACATTTTACACTGTCTACATATGGTAGCTAGTTGGAGAAAAGTATCATAAAGGAAGGTACACTCTCGCCTCCAATTTACTCATTCTTTCTCAAATAGCCATGAAATGTCCGCCATCGCTAAACAGCCATCGTCACTACAATTCTGCACTTCCGCTCGATAACGCTTCACAGAACTCTACAACTCGCCGCATCGGCACAAATCAGACTCTGACAACATTACCTCCAACACCTGCCATAACAGCAAGTATTACCCGGGCCGACCTCAAATGTTAGTGGTGAAGATGAACAATTCACGGAATCTTCAACTCTTCCCAAATGGGACTGTACAGATTCTCGGCGCCCTTTCTCATTCATCGGCGCAGTCAATGCGCTTAAAGCTACAAAGACTACTACGTCGGATATGGAAGAGGGAGAGGTGTGTGATGTCGAATCTGACTGTGGACAATATGGTGATCTCTACTCAATTGAGTGACAGTCTATCATTTTTGAAGATTCGTACCAGCAGTTACAGTTTGTGTTATGAACCCGAACTTTTTTCCTGCAGCTCTCATTAGTTGTTGGTTACCTGTGCATGTGGCAATCTTTCATAATAGTAAAGTGATCATTACTGGACTAAAATCTCATGTACAAGCAAATGTGATCCTAGACTATCTCATCGAGTATGTACGTACCCAGCGGATTGTAAAATAAAAAACAATTTTTCCAACATGATGTTTTTATTTCAAATCATGATAGAACTTCCATATCATTTTTTCATTAGAGGAAGGATTACATGAAAAGTTTTGAATAACAGATACAAATCGAGATACATGTAAACGTTTTAAGATGAAGTACAGTACAAAAGCACCACACGTTGATGAAAGTGGATGTAGTAGTATGCGTTCATTTCGCTGATATTGACGCGTATGTTTTCTCAACCACTGCTGTGTTGGTATATTTGGAGGTTGAGCAAGAGAGTCAAATAGTTCACCACGTCGGTCTTCTCCAATAAAGATCGCTTTCCAATGCTCACCGGCCTAAATTCTGCGAATGAGTGTTTAGCACAATAAAGATGGGATAGTGATTTACTGCAGGTGGTAAGGTATCGAGTGAATAGACATTATCGAAAGCTTTCAACGTCGCTTCGTCTGCATTACGCTGCACTTTAGTCTTAATATCGTCAGCAGTCAACCAACTCATTAACGATTATACTGAAGAATCACGTCACGATACTTTGTAATTTCAACATTTGAATCAAAGACTGCATAAATTAATACATTGATCGTCTCAGGTAGTGTTCTTTTGAACGTCAAATCCAAACGAATATTATGAGGTACGTTCGCTTGACGATAGGGTGCACTAATATCGCTGTCAGCAGTCAAATCAAATGCATAAATAGTATATCCACTCTTAAACTCTTTCATAGTAAGTCCGTTGGTGTCATCCGTATTGTAAAAGTCAAAGACATCCATAAAATCAACATAACTGCGCATAAATTGATCCGCAGCAAAATCTGGTTTGTAGGGTGGACCAGGATGACTCACACCATTTACACGTAAAGCAATTTCACTTAACTGATTGTGTTTAAAATTGAAAGGATTCTTCTTTATATTACCATTAAATGCATCATTTTCAACCATTGCCACCATGAGGAGCTTCGGTGCTTCCGATGGAAAGAGGCCATCTTTCATGAAACTCTTTGATCTTTCGGAATTGTAAAGGTGAGAAGCTTTGTATGCTGAACGGGGTAAATGGCATTTTGGCGGTTAAGACCTTCAGCATGTCCTCTAATGACACTTGGATTCGGTACTACTCGACGAATGTAAAGTGCAATATCTTCCACATGAATTCTAAAATTGTCAACTTTAGCAAATGCATTCAGCGCAAATTCAGGCTTATTCAATGTCAGCTTGAGTCGCATGCTGGTATTACAGAGTAAAAACTTTGGCTGTCTAAAGAAGTCTAAATTCAGCGGACCATATAGCTGACATACTTTACTATCTTTAATCATAGCAGATCGCTTTACAAAGCCACTGTTTGTTTCAACATCAAATTTTCCTGCTTCATCTCTGTACCATCCCATGGCTTCCATATGACTTTTTTGTGCTGCTGGATGAAACTGTGATACATGATTGAAATATGATTTATAGGGATAATCGCTTTGACCACCTTCCACCTGCTGCTCTCCAATCGTTAGAGAAACATCGCGAAGTAATGTAGTCAATGGTAAATTGTTCAGTCCAACTTTATGTGCATCGTCAATAGCAGTTCCATCTGCTTGCTGAATTCTAAACCTCAAATCAAGCATCGCATAACTCAAATCTATGTAGTCATCACTACCACCAGGAATAACAAATTCAATGGGGCCAGCATTCTCATCTGTTCGAGGATGATAATCTACAATACTTGAACTAAGAATATCTGTCTGTATGGCTTGTTGATCAAACAAACAAAAACCGGAAGTTTTACACTCCATGATTAGAAGTTATAGCAGCGTCGTCGTTTAGCGCCTGATGAATGATTAGAGCCTCTGCGACGTTTGCGTGAATGCCTTTTGACTGAAGATCGCACCTTACCAGCTCCGCGATGTTTCCTCCTTCCTTTATTCATTCGCTTAGGTGATTTCTTTCCTTGAGTAACACCAGCAAAGGTCTGCTTCAATGTTTTTAAACCGCGTTCCTTCCCACGATTCAACAAACTGCTCTTAAAACTTCTACCTCTGGAAAGATCACTAGCGACATCACCAACAAAGCCAACGGCATTACTTAAAACATTTCGTTTTAAAGATCTACCGACATTGGATATGAGAGGTGCTACAACAGATTTCAGTGCACTAAGTATGCTACCTCCACGTTGGCGGCGAGCGCCGATGTAAATTTGTCCTCCACCACTTACATAGGAGGGTCGTGAATGATATAAGGCAGTTGGATTCATAGTTCAAACCCTAAACATTGTTAGTTACAACTTTGCATGAATCACTGTCGATCACTTAGATGAAAGATATCGGCACGACGCATCCAAGAGTTCATACTTGAAGGATAACCAGTCCATTTAACAAGACACCATTCTTCACCTTGCCGTTTTTTACATCGAATGATTTTCTCTACCAAATATGTTTCACTTTCAGTGACTACCTCAATCTCATCGCGGTAAAAGCTACCCTCAATTTCTTCATTATCGTAATCTTTCAACTTGTAGGTGGTGGGAGAGTCTTTTTGATTAATCCTTGATACTGTAAATACCTCCTCTGTCCAATTCGGAAGGTACCCTTTAGCAAAAACACTTTTCACTTTTGAGATACGAACTTTATCACCAATTTTCACATCACTTTTCACATGAGTGCGTTTACGTTGGAATAATTCGCGCACTTTATCTACATTGTCAGCATTTACATCTACTGGTCTGAGTCCAATAGAACGATGGATAGAGTGATTGTAGGCATGGAGTGTATCTTGTAGAACCTTTGTCCAATTTTGTGTCAAGTTGGCAGTAAAATGTCGCCACAAGCGATTTTTTAATGTGCGATTAAAACGTTCAACGAGTGCAGCTTTATAAGCACTCTTTACACTAAACAACTCAATGTCATGCCTCTCAAATAATCTTCTCACATGCTGATTTTCAAACTCTTTTCCTTGATCACTCTGAATTCTTTTTGGAATCCGACCTTCTCGAAAAATTGTTTGGAATGCTTTTGCTACTCCTTTCCTTCTTTAGTTTTTAAAGGTTGAGCCCACGCATAACGCGAGAAAATATCAATGACGGTTAAAATAAAATTATTGCCCGAGTTATGTTTTGAAATGGAGGCGACATCGCACAAATCTGCTTGCCACTGTTCATCGATGTCATGAACAATATAATGGCGGGTGCGGTACTTCTTTTTCGCTTGTTTGTGGAGTGTATAGGTAGCCTGACCCTTTAACCATCGTTTCACTTGTGATTGCGGAAGACCACTCGCTTTTGATAATTTCTTGATAGATGCAAATCCTGCCGGATGTTTTACATCATAATAGATTGACTTCAAACGTTCAGTCGATGACGACTGACTCTTTTTCCTCCTTCTCATCTTTTTGTTTTCTTGCCTTTCTACATTTACAACAACTGCAGCATTTAGCTTTAGCGGTTTTGCGATCGTGTTCACATTGCTTAGGGGTTTCATTATGAGAGCTGGCGCAGCAAGTGCAAGTGACAACGACATTCACCTCTGGCGGCTCATTACATAGCAAGCAACACATCTGCTTCATATTAATAGTCTGAGAACATGTATTTCCTGGGAGGAGCTGTTTTACGTTTTCCTTTTACTAGTTTTAGTGGTGATGTAGATCTACGTCGAGTTCTTCCTCTTGTTTGCTTAGTGAGTGTGGGAGGGGATGTAGCAGGTGACGTCTTAAACCAATTTGTTGGCATTTTCATCGTCTGAAGCATTGGAGCAGTAGCCACTGTTGAATCAAGTTCTTTCAATGTCTCATTATTCAAAGCAAATTTTGGCACATTATGCTTTTTCAATAGTTTAAGAAAGTATGACCAACCAGGTGGAACATAGCCCTGACGGCGCTTTCTACGTGTCGCATACTGAATCAAGTCTTCATAACGTGAAGCATCAATCACTTTATTTTCATCTGTAATGATTTCTCCTCTATCATTTACATTGAGATAGGGTTCAATACTATTGAAAAGAGATATGGCATGTGCGCGAGATGCTAAAGGTGAAGCAGTCGATACAGAGTCACGCATCTTATTCTTCAAGTTTTTCAATTGCTCAACAGTTTCCGATTGTAATAATACAGCACGATGTGGATCTTTGATGTGAACATTTTGCTGATAATCTATTTCTTTCCTATACATTTGATTTGCAAGAGGTTGCTTTACTTGCTGCATGGCAGTCAAGTGTACATATTCATCCTGAGGAATAACAATCATGCGAGAATAAGAACTCATAGTTTGTAGATAATCATAGGAGTTTTCAAAATATCACTTCGAAATCTAAATTCTTCCGGACACTCTTGCGTAAAGTCAATGAATAAGTAACCGTATGGTTTTTCAGTAGCTGCTTGAAAATTTCAATTAAGGCTTTTGATCCTCTGGGTGCAACTTGTCGCGCTAAAATTTCAAATTGACTTTTATCTCGCGGATTCTTGAAAATAGCATAATAGTGTGTATTCAGGTTTCGTGTACGAGCTTCTTTTCCATCAGGAAACAAATTTTTTGTGTGATATAGATGATAAAGCACCTTTTATGATGTGCTGCGCGAGTGAACATATCTGTAACATCTTTTGAATTCTTACTTTCTTTTAATAAATCATCCAATACAACAACATCATTAGACTGAAGTTTATCCACTGCAATAATTCCTTCATGTCGAATAAAGTTGCGACTTTGCAATTCCTAAAACAGCGACGGTTGATAAATACCATAACACCAAATCACTCGATTGATAGGTTCCTTAAACAACTCCCTTCTTTTATCCAATAAATTCAGCGTGAAAACAGTTTTACCTGCATGAGATTGACCTGATACAGTCATAACTTTATCACATTGAAGTCTGAAATCCATTATAATACTTTGAGATTCAACATTTGCATAATTAACGTCTAGAGCCAAAGATATTACCCAATACGTTGCCCACGATAGGAGCTAGCATCGGTAGTAACGCTGGAAGGAGACCACTTTTTTGTGTTAGAGCTTCCCTATTTCTTTGAAGGGTGACTTTAGGATTGGAGATGAAACGCAATTTTGTGGCATATCGCTTAAGTAACTTTCGTTGTTTTGGTGCTAATTTCTTCGTCCTCAACTTTCTCACATGAGAAATAATTTCACGAATGAATTTATCGTTAGCATGTCGTATAGCATTGTATCGCTGATTTGCTTTCATTCGTCAGAGAGCTCAAATGGCTGAAGAAAACTTTGAAGACTTTTGACTTTTACGTTTCGTCATTTTACGTTTCGCCATTTTCCGTGTTAGTTTTTGCTAAAACCTGTCTTTACCACATTTGCATAGGTACTAACTATTGCGACATAAGTGACACTCGAAATGAGCAATATCACAGTGGTTACATTTGCAAAGTTGAATGCAATTACGTATGAAACAGCGTTGACAAAAAGCATGCTTACATCTCTTGAAGATGCGCTTTTCATTTCCATCCTTTCGCTTACATACATCAAAACAAATAGTTTCACCGTTACTGATGTCTATAGCAAGTCTTTTTGAAGATATGAATTTGCTAGCCTTTTCTAAATAATAGACACATGTACAGAAGGAATATACTTCGAGAGTGAGCAGACATAGCTCGAAAACCAGTTGTGCTACAATCAAGTACCACTGCATTTTCAATTTTTCTTTATGGAAATTTGAATGTGAATATCTGAAATCGCTTCAATCACTAGATTGCTACCATGATGGTTAAATGCGTTAAGACGTTCAGCAATTTTTATCATATGTTTTTTAAAAAATTCTTGGGGGTGATCTACCACTTCCATTGAATAAGAAGCAAAATGGAAAGAGCGACTTTCCACCTCTTCCTTTCCAAAATGACTAAACTTAATTTTCGCAACTAATCGCGCCATGATAATGCTATCAGAGAATGTATTCATTAACTCTAGAAATAGAGTGCTAGCATCATCGACCACTGCTTCGATGTCGGTCTCATCTTTATGAAAATTTATCACATAATCTTGAACAGCTCCTTTTAAACTTTGCCTATGAAAATGTAATGTTCCGCAGTCGTTTGAGAAAGACATGATCGCCCTTTATCTAACCCATCCATTGCATGAAAACAACAACTCTTCTCATAGTAACATTTATTGAATAATGGTAACAAGCATGCATTATAAATCAATGGTTTGAAAGAGATAAAATAGATACAGCTGGTAACTATCATACAGCGAGCAATGATAACCATACAGGACTTTGGCAGTGTTGAGGTAAGGAGGAAAGAAGCATTGGTTATGAACGTAGCTACTACAACGAACAGACAAAATAGGAACAGACAAATCCTTAAAACGTTTCGTGACTTCATGGTAGTGTTGATTCACTCTACTATCCCAAGGCGGGAGCAAAATATCATCAATGATTAGATTGGGAAATACTTTCCTCTCCTTACCAGGATTATTACAAAAGATGCGTATAACATTGAAAGCAGCTAACCATCGTTTAAAGTCAATAAGAAGAGCAGTCTCACAAGAAAAGCCGTAGTCTTGCAAATATTTCAGATTAAGTCCATGAATGTGTTTTCTCGCCCATTGATCAACATTGGGATCGCAGTTGGCATGTTGATGATAGACACTAACAATCTGATATGTCCAATTGTTCATAGCAATAGCACTCAGCTCCTGTACAGGTTCACCCTCACAATCCATAAAAATGATGATAGAAGCCTAAAACGGAAATTACACATCTAAGGAAATGTTCTATAACATATTACAAAATGAAGAATTACATCGATGCTTTTCACGACAAAATACACAAATGATATGATGGCAACGAAGAAGTAAAATGTATCTAATAAGACCACGTCTACGACACTCAAAGCACATAAGCGAATTGTCATAGGGTAGAGTTAGGAAAGGACTAGTAATTCTCCTTCTTTGATTTGCGTTTTGATGTAGCATTCTTCTCCGACTTGCGCTTCGTACCACTGCTGTTGAGGATTTGATCAATTATGTCATCCACGTTGGGTGGTTTTGGAATATATAGGATGGATTCCATATGCATGGAGAGAGAGAGAGAGACTATTTTATTATCCTTGTGTCGACCATAATATAGCCCATTCACTTTGAAAAGGATATCCCAAGTACCTTCTCCGAGCTCATCACATCTGATGGGTATTGATTGATCTCCATCCTTTTTATAATAACTACACCAATGTGATACCGGTAGGCAAATGTGATTACCATCCCAAATCTTTCTATAGGGAGTATCCTTGTCATCTCTCGCCTTCCACTCTTGAGCAAGAGGAGTAGGAATGTCCATATTTAATGTCACGTACTCCTCAATAATATCAAGTTGGTGGCGAATGTACGGACTCACGGGGATCAGTATGTAGTCCCCATACTGATTGCGCATTATCTTGACATCCGTGGAAGGGAGCATTCCCGTTTGGAGTACTACGCTATGATCGTCATAACGCAAGACTTGTTTAAATTTACGCTGTAGCGGTGTAGGATTATGTACCTTGGTTGTTTCTTCCACTGGCCTCAGTTGTAGATGATCTGATCGTAGCGAACCTTGTAACGTTTGACCGCCATTTTGTCCTACTAGTGCAGCAGATGGAGTAGATGCCTGAAGATGAAAAAGATTGTATTAAGTTTACGTTCAAGGGAGGAGAGGGAGGAAAGTAGCGACTTACCATTTTAGTTGGATAATAGAATAGAGAGAGAGAAAATGTGCGTCCGTCACTCGTGCGATTCAACGATGGAATGATTCTCACTGTGGAAGGCTCGCTATTTATATAGAAATGCTTGATTCTCATTGTATGATGATCCTCATTGGACAATAACATCAACCTGATTCCAAATCTGCCCTCCGTTTACCAATCCAAGCCTTCATTCGCCCACTGGAGCTGTTTCTTGGGAAATTCTAACTCTGTCGTTTTTTCGCCAATCTCCCAAAATCTTAAATGGCGTCTCACATCTAAACGAAGACAGATATGAACAAGCCGATTCTTTCAGTGAATTTGTCTCACTCTTAGCTTTCAAACGAGCTATTGCACGACAAAATCCGTCCACTAGAAGCAAAGTTGGAAGGTCGGTGCCGAGGGGGGGGACGTCAGCGAAAATTTTTCTCTCCGATTGACTTGAAAGTCACCATACCGATGCAGAATTTCACGCTGAATCCGAATCTGGCCTCCGTTTTCCCATCCGATGCTTCGTTTTGGCGCTACAGCCCAAAACGTCCAAAATTCTAACTGTGTCGTTTTTCGCCAATCTCCCAAAATCTTAAATGGCGTCTCACATCTAAACGAAGACAGATATGAACAAGCCGATTCTTTCAGTGAATTTGTCTCACTCTTAGCTTTCAAACGAGCTATTGCACGACAAAATCCGTCTACTAGAAGCAAAGTTGGAAGGTCGGTGCCGAGGGGGGGGACGTCAGCGAAACTTTTTCTCTCCGATTGACTTGAAAGTCACCATACCGATGCAGAATTTCACGCTGAATCCGAATCTGGCCTCCGTTTTCACATCCGAGCACTGCTTCCACTCGAAACAGCCCATTTTTAACCCAACATTCAGCAGATTGCACGAAAATCATCACACACTATAGCCTCAAGACAAAACCTGGCGGTCGCCCAAGTCCACCACGACACTCTGTCGTTCCAGAGGGAGGGACGTCAGCGAACCTTTCGGACCAACTTAGCCGGCACACCACGACACTCTGTCGTTCCAGGGGGGGGACGTCAGCGAACCTTTCGGACCAACTTGGCCGGCACACCACGACACTCTGTCGTTCCAGAGGGGGGGGGAGTCAGACTCGAAGCACCAAGGCGGCCGACCACGACACTCTGTCGTTCCAGAGGGGAGGTCGCGCCGGTCGAGTGTTCGCCGTTTTCTTACTACTCTCCACTTTTCCAATTTTTATCCATCTGCGTCCTATTACTTTATAAGATCCATTTTAAATTTCCTCAACATATGGTAACCATTGTCCTTTTCTATTTCCAATACCAGCATCTGTAGTTGGTGCAGACGATACCCGCTGGGAAAAGTACTCACTATTCGCTGGCTTTTAGTGAGCGAGAAAGCGATGTCTTAGCTAGCGATAATGCAGTTTGCGAGTAGATGGCTATTGGCAAACCGAATTTTGCTTATTTTTTGTCGCCGGCGAATAGATAGCTATTGGCAAAGCGAGATTTGCCAGCTTCTTGTCAATGATTAATAGATGGCTATAGGTAAAGCCAATGTTGCTAACTTTTATCAACAGCTATAGCCTGCATCCCTTTGTGTAGACACATTCGGTTGTTTGAAGTCGCATAAATGGTTGGAGCAAAATGCAAATAGTGTACGTTAGCGCTAAGCTTTTAATCGAAAAATGCAGATTCATTTTAGTTATTCTCATTAATTCTTGATTTCATCAAAGAGTTAGTTAGAGTGTGCTTCCGCCGTATTCTATAGCCTCATCATTTTGTAGTGAAACATAGAAAATACGTTTAACATGTTGTCATTTGTCCTTTAAGATCAGTGTTCCTGCGCTCATTCGAACAATTGCCTGCCCGACATCGTGTCAATTATTAAGTGCGCAACAAGTTGTGAGATCTCTGGTGTCGCGCCTTGTACGCGGCTTGGTCAACTGTGATTCTGATAAACCACTTCGAGCGTATAGGGTCAAGGCTGCGCAAATCAATCATTGCGTGTCAATTTAATTCCCTTCCTCATGACTGCGGAAAAAGACAACGGTTGAAGCCATGTAAAAATGGGTGAGTCGTTTCACTTTAATGTCACATTATGAAACCCGTTTTAGTTTTAGAAAAATAGGTTATTTTCCTATTGTAGTGACTAGCGTAATAGCTATACATACATTTGCTGTACATCATGAATCTCTGCAACTTAAACTCAATAACGAGATATGCATTTTGTACAATCTATGAACCAATATGGATAACATTGAAGTAAGTGAAACGTTTAAAACCTGTCATTAATGCCAGCTTGCTGAAACTTCGACGGATCGAGCTTTGACATTATCTCAAAGAATTTCAATCTTGCAACCGCTTCAGTAAAATTATAAGCACCTTAATCATCTCGCATTGATTTTGATTACATGAAATAAGATGGACAACTATCAATCGAATTAAACCATCATATGCTTATAACTTATACCATTGAAATTTTCCTCAGTTGATCTTTAGGCTGATTTCAGTTAATTATAATGTTGCGAAAATCTTAGTTATCGAATTTTTCGTAAAACGACAAATGCTCCAACGGTAGAATTCTTTTTGTATGATTTTTCATCCTAAAAACCTTTTACTCTAAAATGTGTAAAATTTGTAGAAATGAATTATCTTTTTGTTCATCTTGTAACAATGGCTAAATATGAGTGATAATTTGCTTTCAGCTTTTGTTATATGATATCAGATTGCACAAATTTTACATTTACGTTTAGGCTGTGCCTCAACGGTTTTTTAAAGGGTCTGGTATAAAAATTTTATTGTACATTTCAGACCGCAATCGATGCCCAACGAAATTAGATATCAAATGTGGGCGCGGGCTCTATCAAACCAGTTCAATGAGCATCGACGGGAAAGAGAAATTGGCGACCATTTTGTAGAGGTGAGTTCTAAATTTCTGATATGAATACAATTTTTATGTGAGTTCTCAGTTTGTCACTGCCTCCGAATGTTTTGAGTTTAGCAGCATTGAGTCATTCTGCTGTTAGTCCCTGGAGCGTTTCGTGGCAAGATGACAGTGATCAACAGTAGATTATTATACGTATGGGCTATATTGCATAAAAATAGTCAGTGAAAACGGTAAGCAATGCGAATGTTCATTTATGAATTGTAATTTTGCATGTAAATATAAAGGCTCCATTATTTTGCATTTTAGACCCGAACCGCTGGTCTTCAGGAATTTATGCTGAAAATACAGCTACTTGTAACCAAACCAGCTCATTGAGTCTTCATGGCATGGAAGAAACTTTGAACTTCTGCAAGTTTACAATTGTTTAGCAAAGGTGAGTCTCACATCTTTTGTCACTGTCTCCGAATGTTATGGTTTTGACAGTTCTACATCCACTACTGTTGATCCATGAGGATTTCGTGGCAGTATGACGTTGAGCAGCATGCTTTTGTGCTATGTTATGTGTAAGTAGATCTACAGGAAATCAGGCTTCATATATGCTAATAGGGTACAGCGAATATCTGTCGAGCAGCTAGCTTTTCAGTGAAGCAAGCGATTAGCGTGCTACATTGACATTCGAAAAGCATCGCTAATCGCGAGCGAACAGCAGCGTTTTTGCTCCTAAATTGGCAAGCTTTTCGCCAGCATTTTGCGAGACAAAACGGAAGCTATGCGCTCGGTATTTGCTCGAGATATGTGTAGCTAATCACGAGCTTTTTTCCCAGGGGGTATACACGCCTTTTTCGCGCGTGTTTGCGGAAGTGCTTGGAATCTATGGAAGTACAGGATGCTAACAGTAAGTTGGAGATTTAATGTTTTTTGAATTAGCAACTCAATGATCTGCTATTACTTTAATGCTGAACCTCAAGAGTATTTTCTGAAGCGTTGTCACATCACAGACAACCTGCCACTGGTAGAGCAAAATCACAGAATCAAAGACAATGATTTCAATCAACTTTGAAAGATGTAAATAGTTCCACATCACTATTCAGATTCAAAAAATGAAACATCGAATTTAGTGATCGAATCACAAAATCATGCTGGTGGAAATTGATTTGAAAACTTGAAATTTCTGCCAAGAAATCACGAATAATATCGCGACTTTTTCATGAAGACTTCAATTATAATGCAATTCATGAAATTCCCTTGATAATCAGATTAATTTCCACTTAGTTAGGATGATTATTAAGAAATATTAGTTCCTTTTGATATCCAACTTGTTGCATGCTACTTATATAGGAGAGTCATCTCGGTAGTATATAATTTAGTAAATTTTGACTATTTTCAAAAGTGCTCAAATAATATTTTGGACCACGGGAACGTAATCTCCGTAAAAAACTGAATCTTTTGATATAAAAATTTTCACTGTATACAGATACTTTTTTTTGAATCGACACTCTACCTATATATCCCCACTCTAGTAGGTATATTAGGTAGAGTGGCAAGTCCGCATTTATTAAATCCCCAATGTGTGTACACTTTCGATTTCATTAAATGAACTGAAAGGGGATACGATCGGAATTGTTTCCAAATGTGAGATATGCGCATATATTTATGCATCTTTGAAGAAATTACAACGGAATCGACTGATCATGATACCATAAGGCAGATGGAAATTATATTATTTTACAGATCGTCCGCGTCATGACATTCTTTGAGATGTAGTGTTTGCTAAATTAGCAACTGACCTGCTATTGCTTTCATGCTGAAACTCAAGAGAATCTTCTTAAGCGTGATCATATGAACAGCAACCTCCCGCTGGGAAAAAAGCTCGTGATTAGCTACACATATCTCGAGCAAATACCGAGCGCATAGCTTCCGTTTTGTCTCGCAAAATGTTGGCGAAAAGCTTGCCAATTTAGGAGCAAAAACGCTGCTGTTCGCTCGCGATTAGCGATGCTTTTCGAATGTCAATGTAGCACGCTAATCGCTTGCTTCACTGAAAAGCTAGCTGCTCGACAGATATTCGCTGTACCCTATTATGAAGCCTGATTTCCTGTAGATCTACTTACACATAACATAGCACAAAAGCATGCTGCTCAACGTCATACTGCCACGAAATGCTCATGGATCAACAGTAGTGGATGTAGAACTGTCAAAACCATAACATTCGGAGACAGTGACAAAAGATGTGAGACTCACCTCTGCTAAGCAATTGTAAACTTGCAGAAGTTCAATGTTTCTTCCATGCCATGAAGACTCAATGAGCTGGTTTGGTTACAAGTAGCTGTATTTTCAGCATAAATTCCTGAAGACCAGCGGTTCGGGTCTAAAATGCAAAATAATGGAGCCTTTATATTTACATGCAAAATTACAATTCATAAATGAACATTCGCATTGCTTACCGTTTTCACTGACTATTTTTATGCAATATAGCCCATACGTATAATAATCTACTGTTGATCAGTCATCTTGCCACGAAACGCTCCAGAGACTAACAGCAGAATGACTCAATGCTGCTAAACTCAAAACATTCGGAGGCAGTGACAAACTGAGAACTCACATAAAAATTGTATTCATATCAGAAATTTAGAACTCACCTCTACAAAATGGTCGCCAATTTCTCTTTCCCGTCGATGCTCATTGAACTGGTTTGGTAGAGCCCGCGCCCACATTTGATATCTAATTTCGTTGGGCATCGATTGCGGTCTGAAATGTACAATAAAATTTTTATACCAGACCCTTTAAAAAACCGTTGAGGCACAGCCAGTGATGAAAATTTTTGAATCAAAATTTTCCGTCGAAAATTATGGAAAAAATTGGAAAATTATGGAAAATTTTGGAAAATTTTGAAAGTTTTGATTTTTTTTATAGGCCCTATAATTTGAGCGCTTCCACTGCCGAGGCAGCTACGTTCCAATAAATTGGGTCTGAAACTCTTGATTTCATCATTATTTCGATTAAAGCGATCGTAGGAATGCGAGTTCCGTCCGCGGATTTTTTAACATTCCTTTGCCGCCAAAGGCTTGTGCTAATTTGTTAGCATTTTTAATTATCACACAGACACCGTTTGGGATAACGCCCTGTGGGAACAAATCTGGCGAAAAGCTGGCAGATAATCAGCTACATATTATCATGCAATAATTCAGTACTATTTTTTAGCTTATTCGCTGGCGAAGTTCGCCGGGGATAATTCACGAATTCGCGCACTGTATGCCACCTTTTACTTTTGACTTTCTTGTTTTCTTTAGTAATCCGCCTCTACAGCCGAGGCTCTACTTTCTCCCTCACCTCCTCACCATCACCCACATACAGTTATATGGCTAATCTATCTAAGAAATAAGTGCAGACTATCATTCTATGATAATGATAAGAATATGGAGAATCCGCTTTTATCAATTTTCATAACATCTCTTGACATTCAATAATCTACAACAATGACAAATATTTGAATAATATAATAGCATTTACTGTGACATTTATGGAAGGTAAATACTTTTTTAGTTTAGGCCTTCGTGAATTAAAAAAGATCTCTTTTTATCAGATCAGACTGTGTATACAACGAAGATATTTAACACTACTTGTTTATATGGAGCTAGATTGGACATAATTCCATTATCGTGGCACCTCTCTCGTTGCCTAATGAGACTGGCAAAAAAGCATTACAAGCATAGGGACAATACTGCTTTTTTTGCAAACTGCTCTGAATGGGTTTCACGCGAATCACGATCTCGCGGTTTTTTTCACAAATAACGCGAGAAATAATGTGGCGCATAAATGATTAGTTGTCGTTCAAGTCAGAACTATAAAAATCGTTAACTTAAGTTTTGAGTGAAAACAGGGTCTAATTGCATTTTTGCAGTTATCTCCAGTGTTTTGCGAGGGCGCGATTTCTTTTTGGTTCAGGCATTTGAATTATCAACCTAGTTATCATTTGGAACGTTTGTGGCGGTTTTTACTTGTGTTAATTTCGTGCGAGAATTATTTTTGACACAAGGTTTTCTAGGAGTTATGATTTAGTTGTTTAATAAAGCCACATGCTTTGCTACAATGGGTAATGTCATAGGGTTATTGCTGAAAATATAAGTAAAGGTTGGTGATTAGATGATGTAGTCAGTTTAAGGCAGCGGCTATTACACCGGCAGGGCCGATACAACTTCGGTTTTGGCTATTGCACCGGCTGAGCTTTTACAACACTACACCATGTCTGTTGTCCCACCTCGTGTTTCCCAGCTGTTAAAGACTCCAAGTGACTTACTGTAGCAAGAAATATGTACAGTGATGTGTCCTGATTCTATCTTGTCTCGCCTTCAGCCTTAGAGGAATTTTGTGACCCCATTCGTGGAAAGCATATTTCCTATAGTTTTGAACTACTCCAAAACACTAAAAGAGACCCTGTTTGTGATCAATTCTTATTTTTTTCTAGAATCTTTCTCTGTGGTTGATATTTTTGTGCACAATTTGGTGTAGATGTTTTCTACTTTTCTCTTGTGATACGATCAATACCACCTTCTCAGTCGCTGTGATAATCACGAGAACGAAATTGGACCGACTCAGCCGTTGTAGCAGCCATCACTGCCTTTCATTTCTTGTCTTTTCAATGGTGCTTTCTTGACCTGATTCAAATTATATGTGGGCCTTAATTTTTGTGTTTAGTGTTTTAGCAATTATTTTCTATTTCAACAAATAATCATTCAAGTAAATACTTGAGAGGCAGTATAGACGACATGTACATCGACAGGCTACATACAAGTTGAGCATATTATGGATCCTGTAGATGGTGATAGTTCTTCATGATATAGCCCACTTGTCTTCCGAAAAGGGAATCTTGTCAGTTAATGATGCGGACTTTAGACGTCTATATAGCCTAGTCAACCGCCCAACAGACATGATTTGTATCCTCAGTTTACATGTTCTATGCTATTTCTAAGCACACAGTTGGCTCTTGAAATCCTATCGAGCATTTACTCATTTGTAAAATACTGCAATTGATCTTTTTTTTGATCATTTCAATTTCATCCCAAATTCTTCAGAAATTTGTCAAATGTAAAAAACATAGATATACTGAGCACGATTTTCTACAAGTCAGGATTCCGGTATTCTTCTCATCTCTCCTACTGTTAATTTCTTGTACAATTTCATGTTGATTGTATACACCCTCCGACGTATCACCTTCGCTCCTCTCGAATGCATTTCACTAGTCAACCAAGAAATTCAATTTCAGGTTTTTGGATCTGCCATTCAGGCAAATAACTCGATGTCAAAACTTCTTTTACCCGCAGATAATCAAGGAGTTGGGCACTCATCCCAACACTACACTATGCGTCACACAGTGACTGTCTGATTAGACTGGAGGCTGCGTAGGAAAAAAAATAATCATCTGTTGGGATGGTCGACAAACGACTAATTGCTCAGTGACTAAGTTGCAATGCAAGTTTGCTGTCCGATGCATGCTGGGTAGCGATTTATTTTACATAATTTAAAAACCTGATTGAGACATAAAATCATCAAAGTATTGTGAATCACTGTCATCTGCATTGACTTTTAAGCAGAAAAAGGTCGCTCATATGAACGTATTTTCATTATTCGACACACTGGTTCAGTTCAATATTCGACATTTCAGTGCTTGCATTTCAGCTACAATTAATGCTTGATTATTGTAGTTGAATAGCTGTCTACTTTGGTCTTCAATACTAGATTAGACCATCAATAATGGACTTCTGAACACTGATCTTAAAGGACAAATGACAACATGTTAAACGTATTTTCTATGTTTCACTACAAAATGATGAGGCTATAGAATACGGCGGAAGCACACTCTAACTAACTCTTTGATGACATCAAGAATTAATGAGAATAACTAAAATGAATCTGTATTTTTCGATTAAAAGCGTAGCACTAACGTACACTATTTGCATTTTTCTCCAACCATTTATGCGACTTCAAACAACCGAATGTGTCTACACAAAGGGATGCAGGCTATAGCTGTTGATAAAAGTTAGCAACATTGGCTTTACCAATAGCCATCTATTAATCATTGACAAGAAGCTGGCGAATTTCGCCTTGTCAATAGCTATCTATTGGCCAGCAGCAAAAAGTAAGCAAAATTCGGTTTGCCAATAGCCATCTACTCGGAAACTGCATTATCGCTAGCTAAGACATCGCTTACTTGCTCACTAAAAGCCAGCGAACAGTGAGCACTTTGCCCAGCGGGCTGCCACTGGTACAGCAAAATCACATAATCAAAGACAATGATTTCATTTAACTCTGAAAGATGCAAATGCGTCCACATCACTGTTCAGATTCTAGAAATGAAGCATGAATATAATGAATCACAAAATCATGCCGATGAAAATTGAATCAAAGACTTGAAATTTCAGCCAAGAAAGCACGAATAGCCACTTTTTCATGAAGACTTTCATCATAGAGTAGGGATATGTAGGTAGAGTGTCGACTCAAAAAATGTGTCTGTATACAGTGAAAATTTTTATATGAAAAGATTCAGTTTTTTACGGAGATTACGTTCCCGTGGTCCAAAATATTATTTGAGCACTTTTGAAAGAAGTCAAATTTTTTTAATTTATGTACTACCGAGATGACTCTCCTAAATAAGTAGTATGAAACAAAGTGGAAATCAAAAGGAATGAATGTTTGCCAATAATCATCCTAACTAAGTGGAAATCAAGATGATTATCAAGGGAGTTTCATGCTCCGCATTACAATGGAAGTGTTCACTAGACGAATTGTCTTACTTAATTTTACTAAGGAAATCTTCCAAGTTCTGACCAGAAAGTACCAGTCGTGCCAAGTCCTATTAGCAAATCTTATTTGTGATTTTTAGAAATCTTTTGAGTTGAAAAAAAGTCTTATATTTTGCGTTTGTCTACATATATTCAGTGCACTGATCGTTCCAGCAAGATCATTTAACAACTAAAACCATTGATATCGTCTGATCTTCGCACTGTAATAGGACTTCAAGTTTGAAATTTCAGTTCACTTTTTTAAATTTCAATTATCAGCTGGTAAGATCCGAAAAGATGTTATTTTGCAAAATATAAGACAGTACATTAAGTCTGGTACTTTCTGGTCAGGAAATGTAAGATCTTAAATAAAATAAATCGGTGAAAAAAAACTGTCGGGATCTGGTCGGCTTCCCGACAGTGGGCCGACAGATCCCGACAGTTTGTTTTCACCGGGAAGTTCTGATCACACTTTGCAAGAATCTGATCAGACTTAATAAGACTTAGCAAGTCATTTCGTCTAGTGAAAAAGTCGCGATATTATCCGTTCAATTTCTTGGCTGAAGAAATCAAGTTTTTAATTCAATTTTCACAGGCTTGATTTCATGATTCACTAAATTCATGTTTCACTTCGTGGATCTGAATTGATGTGGACCCATTTACATCCTTCAAAGTTGATTGCAATAATTGTCTTTGATTATATGATTTTGCTGTGCCAGTAGCTGTTTTCTGATCACGCTAAAAAGATTCTCTTGAGGTTCAGCAGGAAAGCGATAGGGCAGGTCATCGAGTTCCCAGTTTATCCAACGTTACCTATCCAAGGCTGTCATGACACGGAGGATCTGTAAAATGCTATCATTTCCTTCTGCTTTATGCTATCATGATCAGTCAATTCCGTTGTAACTGCATATATGCGCATATCTCACATTTGGAAACAATTCCGATTGTATCCCCTGTCAGTTCATTTAATGAAATCGAAAGTGTATACACATTGGGGATATAATAAATGCGGACTTACCAAATATACTTACTCTGTGACTTTCATTATAATACAATTTATGAAATTCTCCTGATAATCAGCTTGATTTCCGTTGAGTTTGGATTTATTAGCAAATATTCAATCTTTTTGATGTCCAACATGTTTCATACTACACTCTAGGCTAGCACCTACTAAATCACACACTAAAGCATGACACTATTCGCAACTAATGAAAAATCCTAAAGCAAAGCGTTTTAGGAGGCTATCGCACTAAGGTTGTTGTTCTCTTTAGTATGTCAACATTCTATTTCACGCAACCTCCTGAAATTCCAGTGTGTGGCGCTTTAGGATGCAGGTTTCTTCGATTTTAGGAGGTGCTAGTTTACGCTGTACTTATTTAGGAGAGTCATCACGGTAGTATACAAATTAGTAAATTTTGACTATTTTCAAACGGCTCAAATTATTTTTTGGACCACGGGAACGTTATCTCCGCAAAAAACTGAATCTTTTGATACAAAAATTTTCACTGTATACAGATACTTTTTTGAGTCAACACTCTACCAATATATCCCTACTCCAGTGGCGGCTCTATGGATTTCTGTTAGGTCATGCTCATCAATTTTTTCGCATCATGAGGAAAAAAGTATGTGTGACAGCTATCATACGAGGATTTTTAACCATGCAACTGATGTAGCATAATGTAGCTTAATATCATGCAACTTAAGAAACAGTTACGAATTCGATGAGCAAAATTTTAATCTCATTCCATTTGCATTTGCCCTTTCCTAATTATAATTCAAACATGCAAGCCGCCTACTTTTCACATCAGGTAATCCAGTGAATATGGTGTAGGGCTAGGCATAATTCTAATGATCTACATACTGTATCAGCCAAAATACGCTTAAAATAAAATTCCAGGCGTATGCTACATGATTTGTATGTTTGAGTACATCCGATGATAATCTGATGCATGCATAGCCTATTATACTATTTGCTCCTAGACATATCTACATATGCAAGCATGTAGAAGACCACGGCTAAATTTAATCACCAGATAATGTATATTAAATAATATTCAAGTTCTAGTTATTTGAAGCATGCATTTAAGATAGTAAAAACACCGTCAATCGCACAAAATCACAAGCTGTATTAACATTGGAAGATATTGAATTACTTATAAAGGAAGTCAATTCGATGGGGTTTCAATCGTGCAACTGAGACTCGAGACATCTCATGATCTCACTACACCGATAAAATCAGCAGATTGCCGTCCAATCAGCTACCGTTAGTTGGTTGAAACGAGCTATACGTATCATTTGTGCTTCCCGTCCACGGCATGATATGGAGTATGAAAATCGTCATCCGCAGATTTTGCTATTGTTCTCCCGTCAGATGATGCGGCCAATAACAAATGAGGTATGCTCGAATTGACTTGCGTTCCCCTGAATTTTTTAGAACAAGTTAGCTACTTGATAAATTTTAATTGAGTATGACCTTAATGTCACAGCAACATGATCTGACATAGTAATCAAATGTTGTCAAATGTAATCAAATGATGTTGGAAGTTTTTTTGTTGATTCAAAACTTTCCCTTTCTTGTGGTTGACATCGTTGATTTGTGTGGAGGAAAATTAGACAAAATACTTCGTCATGCTGAGCATGAAGGGCATGATCGCTAAAGCCGCCACTGCCCTACTCTATGATTCATTCCTTTTGATATCCAACTTGTTTCATGCTACCTATGTAGGAGAGTCATCTCGGTGGTATATAGTTTGGCAAATTTTGACTATTTTCAAAACTGCTCAAACTAATAAATATCAACCCTTTCAAACAGTTAAATATCTTTGTTTCAAATACTTTTTTTCACCACGGGAACGTGATCTTCGCAAATAACTGAATCTTTTGATATAACAAATTTCAATGTATACACTTTTTTGAGTCGACACTCTACTTACATACTTACTCTATGTTTCAAAATGTAGAGTAGTTTCAAGAGTGGGGATATATATCTAGAGTGGCGAGTCCTTACAGTTATGACAGACTCCTTAGGACATTGAACAGCTGTTCTAAGAGGAAAATGTCTTTCGTTTTACTGCATCAAATGAATGTGTACTGATCAGCTGATGTCTCAGGATTATTTGAAATGGTCCTAAATTCATCTGAACATCTGAGCAATTGTTGTTTGTGGATATGCGTCGCTACATTGCATCAATTTAACTATTAGGAGATACGTCAGAATGACTATAAATAGCATTTTCAGTGACTTACCTATTATTTTGATTTTTTTCTTTGCTATTTCTTGGAAAAGCAGATTTGGTTTTACTTCCTGTACTATGTCAATTCGCCCTGATCATCTGCAATATTAATTTCATATCTGTATTATTTTATGAGAATGAATAATTCGGGAAAAGCTATTTATGTGCTTTGAAACGTGTGGAAAGTTTTCGATGTAGTTGAAAGATCAGCCTCAATTTTAATTGATACTTCTAGTGAAACGGCAATTCCATGAAATGTGACCATTTTTTGTGGTTGATGAAATCCAAGTAATCATCGAACTAATAGTCGGAGAATAGCCAATGCACTGTGTTTTGCTTTTTTGATGGCATCTTTGCTTGAACCGTAGCATTTCGAATTTGACAATCTGTGAAATTTAGGTGATTTTACGTAGGCCTATTTTTTCGATGAATTCTAACGAGTACATAATGGGGACAAATTCAGATGATTTAGTATCAGCTGTCGTCTGTGTGCTGTAGAGCTAAATTGTGATAATATCGGTTCATAGACATTTGTGATAAAGAGAAATCGAGGGTCAAAGTTCACTGAGAATTTCACTGCGACTGAGAATAAATATTTTTTGGATTCTCTGTCGCAGGCATATCATTTTCTTCGAGTTCTGAAATGAACTGTTCTGACGACGATCATCGGTATACCTGTAGAAATGCTCCATGGCAGCGATAAGAATCTGCGGCCGATCTGCGTGAGTCCGTGGGGGCTCCAATAAGGTTACGCAATGTACTCTATATTTTTTCAAATTTGGGGTCCACTTGAGACATTAATCTTCACTGGGTCCCAGTTACCACATCCTAATCCCTGTCTCAGACAAATAAAATAACTCAGACAAATAAAATTGTGTTTAAAGTGTCTTTCATCGTAGCTCACTAAAAAGTATTTTTGCAATTTTGATATTGTATGCATGATGGACCGGCACGCCATTGACTACTTTGAAATACTGCCCATTAACTTGATTGCATGATTGATCGATTGTTTGAATATAGCAAAGTAGCGAAAGCAAATTATGTTCGTGAATAATTTTGTATAAACAGCTTAATAGAACAGGACAGAATTGAAAGATTTTTATTTCTCATGCAAAAGCTGTATGATCAGTATACTGCAGCTTGCTACGCAAGTCAGGAAAAATCGGACGACAGATGATTTATAAAAAAAATGCAAATTTCTTCTGCAAAGGAAATTTTGTTCGTAAATGCAAATGTGATAGATGAGTTTTAGGTAAGTGAATGCACAGTCAAGCTTTTGGTTTGAATGTTTGAATATTTTCTCAGACAGCACACCTGCATTGCTTACAAAAATTTGCAAGAAACTTTTTCAAGAAGACCTTTTAACATTTAAATCAGAACTTTTGAATTCAGCAGTTAATCAATGTGCATCAGAATATGCATGTTGAACTATACTCATTGACAAAATTTTTGGAACATTTACTTCTTTAACTTCTTTCTTTTTGACTGGTATATATACATGTATGTATGATACCTTGATAATTTAGTCACAATATCCACCATGTCGCTAGCACAGAAAAACAACGCATGTAGCAGATTCAACTTTAATAGCGCGTGTGCCCCCTCTAACTCCAATACATTCAGTAATCCGAGATGGCATGGATTCACAAAGTTTCTGAATGAAGGATGTTACAAGGAGAAGCCACTGCTCTGTTATTCTTTCAGAGAATCTTCAGGGACACTGGTGGAAGTGAATAGCCGTCTCTCACTCGCCGCCCAAGCTCGTTCCATACTTGTTCAATGGGTGACAAGTCAGGTTAGCGTGCAGGCCAGTCAAGGGTTTGAATGTTCAATCTCCTAACAGTGCAATGACAGCCGAGGAGCGATGTGGTCTTGCGTTGTCGTCTATCCACCCTGACCACTGGGGCAACAACAGGAAGCACAATTTCATTGAGATACCTCTCTCCAGTCAACGTGCCTTTGATGATGACTGCTGTCGTTCGTCCGCCATGCCAAATGCCACCCCACATCATAACACTTCCACCACCATATCTGTCGTGTTCTTTAATACAGCATGGGGCAAAGCGTTCACCTGGAAGACGATGCACTCTGACACGACCGTCATCGAAATCCACAGCGAATCTCGATTCATCGGTCCACAAGACTTTCTGCCAGTGATGGTCATTCCATGAGCGATGGGCATCACACCAGGCAACTCGTCTTCTGCGGTGCTCAAAACTCAATGGAATTAGGACAACTGATCGTCGCGATTGAATTCCAGCTTCTCGCAATCTTTGGTAAGCCGTTCGAACGCCAGTCTATATTTGAGGCACTCTTCCAGTGTACGACTAGTTTTGGGACTGACACAAATCTATTCC
The DNA here is from genome assembly GCA_907163375.1 of Prostheceraeus crozeri. Lineage (NCBI taxonomy): Eukaryota > Metazoa > Platyhelminthes > Polycladida > Euryleptidae > Prostheceraeus > Prostheceraeus crozeri. The sequence goes on along the minus strand of CAJQUW010002698.1, from coordinate 175,622 downwards.
TCTTTACAGCGAAAACTAGACGTGCATCTGTCCTTCTTGCAGACTTTCTTGGTCGATCAGATCCCTTCTTCTTTTTAACATCTCCTTCTGCTTTCCATCGACACCACCACCTCCAAACAACGACTGTAGATAGCTGCAGCTCTTCGTCAACACTCGCACAACTTCTACCACAACGAATCATTCCAATAGCCATACCTCTGGTAAACTGATCGTGTGCCATTTTATTTTACAAAAGCTGGATTTCAGTTCACGTTTATGTTCAATTTGTAAAAGCAATTGTGACACTTGTATCGATATCAAAATTTGAAATTTGACCACCATAGAACTTTTTCCATTCTCTAATGTGTTGAATGGTAATACATAGAAAGCGAGATTTTGCATCATACCTGAGAAAAAAATGAAACAAACTTCAATTCAAGCCAATGATAGTTTGTTTCATTAATTATGTCAATGGGTATATTTATGTGGTAAATGAATTATGTTAGGACTACCGAATTGATTTTTTAGATTCATTTTTAACTTCCACATGTAGCATGTTTTACAATTAAAGATAAGTTTGACGCAAACATGAGACTCATCCTGTAACAAATTTTCAATATGCTTTTTCTGCAACTGCGTTTAATGAAGCAATGACACACCAATGTAACCTAATAATTTCTTCTCTATTCATGTATATAAATGAATGCCCTCAAATTTGGTGATATATGTGAATAGTTCTACATTCGTTTTGCTGGAAAAGCAAAGAAATGTAAATATTTATCAAATTCCACACTTGCTGCGATTTCTTTATTAGCAGTTGAAGTCTGTTAATGCTGGCCTCTCATCGATTGATGCGATCGCTATTGATGTGTTTCAATATAAGCTTTACCGTGTTCCGGCTTAACCGTGCTGATTTGGTTAACTTGAATGTGACCAAGACGTCCGAAGCATCGTCTAATTGAACATTCCTGCAGTATCTCTTGTAAAGGAAAAGGGTATATGAACCGGAACTATTTGTCAACGGAATTTTAGTTTCTATAGGCCTGATATTGTGTCGAGTCTGCTGGTTCCAATACTTTGTTGTAGCATTTCTATCGGTCTTGAAAAAAATCATGTGATGACCATCACGCAATTTATCGCCATTGACAATTAACCCTTGATTTCAGCAACTTTTAGTGTAGAAAATGACCTAATGTTTCTATACACTACAAGTGTTTGGCTGGCGTCATAATATAACTAGCTTCCCTAAATAGTGATAAATATCAAGTTTAAATGAAGTTCGCAAATCGTCTAAATACGCATATTAAATTGATTTTTTTATCACCCAATGCACTTATCGCATCACTCGTATTTTACACTACTTAAGTTCCCCAAATGATATCGTCAATTTGGATACAGCAAGTGATACACATTTCAAGGCTTCACAAATCCATGAATAATCAGTGATCAGTCTGACGACACTAATCCGTGATAAATATCTATGATTACAATCTTGATTTTGTGCATTGGCAAACTGATCTAGTTTGGGAGTTATAACAAATCCTAAGGCTCTATGAGAGTTGCTTGTGTGAATGCTTCCCTTCTCGTAGCTTGCGAGTTCGGCCTCGTGTCGTGAGTGGAACAGGGATGACTTAAAAATACAGCTTGCCTGGCAATGCTTTCTAGGGAACTTTGCACTTTCATCTTTTCTGAGATTCAAGCTGAAAATACAGTAAGGAAATGCCGGAATTTGGTTTCTAGGAGGCTATTTGCCTGGTCTTACATCGAATTTTGGATTGCCTGCCTCATCCTTCAGGACATCACTCCAGTGCACACTTGTCAAGCTGCCCTGGAGAAGATTAATAGCTCTGGCTTCGAACTTGTGAAGCATTCACCTTGCATCCCTGATTTGGCTCCATCAGACTTGCCTTTTCAACGAGTTGAAACGCGATCTCCTCGGGATTCATTTTGAAAGTGCAGCAGCTTTGGAAGAGGCGGTGAGAAACTGTTATGGCCTGTTACTCCCGCTTTTTTCCTTGATGCTTTCAATGCCTCCAAGTTCGCTGGGAAAAGTGTTCGGCCGCGAACGATAATTGGTCTGAGAAGTAGTTACAATGTACTAAACAAAAACGCCACTGGATTATTTTTTTCGCTTTATAAAATGCTAGGGCCGGAAACTTTTTTGGCGCACCACGTAGTTCAGTTGGCTTCCCATCATATCAGTCCTGATATATCTACCTTCGAGAATGGAGTGCGTGCCTTCCCGATCGTCAACTCCCACTTGGTGTGTAGGTAAACTTCAACCGACTGCGTACAGATGTTGGTGGGTTTGTCGTCTCCATATGTGCTCTGGTGGCATCTGATCTTCGCTCCTGCGGTCTTTTTCGAACAGTCCAGCATGTATTTAATTATGACCGAATGGGGCCTCCTTGTCCTATCACCGATCTCGGCAATTCCTTCCTCAATTCTTGCTTCACGAGCGAGCAGTAAATCTTGACTTCAAACACGCATGTCGTATGGCATAATAGCATAAAAAACACATTCGCGATAAAGTGTAGAGCAATCAATCGCTTTTAATTATGAAAGTCCTGTAGATCCATGTTCTTGATGCTAGTAGTGCGGCAGTCAGAACGAGTTTCTGCAGAGAACGAGGCCGAAAATGAGACTTTCGCATGATGATATACACCCAGCGCCTACACGAATATGCGCGTCTGCCGAGATCTACATGTTATCTCTTCTTGTCAGCAGGATAAAAAAACATGTTAATCCAATCGGAAACATATTGCAGTTTTTGGCAAAAATGAATTTTCCTATTTTTTTCTCCGATTCAGCGAAAAGTATTAAATCTAGAGCCACAGTTTTCAACATGGAATGTCCTCAGGTCATTTCCTATGATGTGCATGTATTATTATCATGTTTCTGATCACAATATATGCGAGAATGTGGCTAAATGTGGATTAAATCGCCCAAAATGCTCGCATTAGGAGGCTTGCCAAATCTGAATGTGTTTGACTTCACAGACAAGGGAGCATGAACATCACAGGAAATGACCTGAAGACTTCTCAAAAATTATGACTCTTGCCTTAGTACTTTTCGCTAAATCAAAGAAAACATAGTAAATTTCATTTTCGCCAAAAACTGCAATCTGCATCCCATTGGATTAACTTTTTCTTTGATCCTGTCTGACAAGAAGAGGAAAAGGGTAGAACCGGGCAGACGCGCAGATTCGTAGTAGTTCGTGAAGTGCACATCATTTTGTGAAAGTCTCATTTTCGGACGCGTTTCCTGCAGAAACTCGTTCTGGCTGCCAAAGTATGATGAAACTTTGACCCAATTAATATCTGTTTCGCTTTGATCTTTCATGCACTCCATATTTTCAATAATTTCCTTTTATGGTAGCACTATGTCACTATCTCCTCTTAATTTCAGATGAAATGAGTGAGTTGTCGTATTCTGACCATTTGATACTTGAATTTTACAATCATTTGAAACTCAATCAGAAGGAATGTGCTATTTACTGTTTTGAACTTTTATTCAATCGACCTGGCTGTGACATTAAAGACAGAAGTGGTTTAATTACTCTTCTAAACAACCTTATTCTCAATCCATTTTCATCATGGTAAGTCAGCTTTTTTCTCTTTTTGATGCAATAGTTTGCAAATTTCATTCAAATTTTCAGTAATGTCAAGGTTGACTGTGAACACCTGCTTAAATTCTCCTGGCATTGTTTACAATACTTTCCTGAAGGAGTTGACCATGAAGACCAGGTAAGCTTTTATTGTCTTCGGAGCTAAAAAAATAAATCAGGTAGGCCTACAGTTACCTAGTGAGTGTAAAGTGTTCATGTTTCCTACACTATCTGAGAAGAAAATCTTCCACACGAGCGTGAATATTTTCATCAATAATACATTTAGGATGAATGTTGTGTGTAGGAAAAACAATGCAAAAAATACTGATAATTTTGTACTGTGCCTTACTACTCACCAATCTCTTTTGTTTTAAATTCACGTGGCACCAAGTTTCCTTTGCATGTCTCAACGCATTCACTTTTTATGATTGGTAGGATTTCAACTACTGATAACGACCGGATGTCATTTTGACCTGAATTTTTTGATATTTGACTTCAGGGCCCCTCTTCCACAGAAAACTAAGCATTAATCAATATAAAACTAAACTTGTTCAGATAATTTTAACATCCTGTGTGATAATCAGGATGTCCTTCAAGTAAGAAATGTGAGACGCTCACGCAGCGGTATTCGATTTCATAGTGTAGTAAATTTATTTGAACACATTGGTTTTCGATTCTCCTTTTATATTCACTGCTTGCTTAATTTAGTGCGGAAGAAGGTCCTCAAACCAAACATCAAAAAATTCATTCATTTAACTCCGCCATAACCGCAAAAAATAGATTGCAATTCTGATCCGATTTTGTTGTTTATACAGCCGATTTTCATATTTGAATTTTCAAAAGCGAAATGACGTTAGCTCAAAAAGAAATGTTTGTACGAAGAAGAACATCCTTAATCCATGGAAAAATATGACAATAAAAAGTCAATTTGCATGCTATGAAAATCAGACTTTTACATCAGAGGCATCTGCATTATTGATTTTCAATAGCCCGGGGAGTTTACATAAAAATTGACCTTTTATTGTCCTTTATCTCTATGCATTGATGATGGTGGCCATCAATGGTACTGAAGCATAGCATATTTGCGAATAAATAGCGTTCAAAGTTTACAGCTTCTCTCCATAAAATCATCAAGTTCAACTGTTCTTTCAGTCGTAATACAGAAGGTTTCTGTTCATGTTTTCGTTTGATCTTGGGCATTTTTTGTGCAGTGAAAAACTGAAAGATGTGTATTCATTAGGAAGTGATGCGTATGTAATTGTGCAGAATTATGCGTTGATGTTGCTGATGATATAGTGTTACAGTTTTAACCTGAGAATTTATTAAGATCAATAGAAGGAGAACTCAGATAAATGGAATACGGTATGTGAAAACCAATGAAACAGATTCAGTTGCTAAAGGACTTTAATTGAATATATTTAATAAGTAAGAAACACCGTTGTGTTCAGCATTATGTTTCATGCTTGGGCGATCCAAGTAGCCAATACATTGGCAAAACTAAACGGCAACTTCAACAGCGGATTGATGAACATAAAAGAATCCGACAGCAATTAATGAACATTTGCATAACTGTAGTATATAGTACATGCGAATCACTAGATGTCAGTTGTAAAAAGACATTTTGTGGATGAACACAAAGAGATCAAGCCAACAAATTTTAAATGGAAAATATTGAAAACAATCAAGAACAAAAATGCCCGACTGTCAGCAGAGGCCCATTTCATGAAAATCTCGAACAATCTCATGAATGGCTGTGAGGAGATCAAGATAATGAACCTATAACATTGACAATAATCAGGATTCTCATGCATTTGCGATGACAATACAGTACATGTACATTCTTTATTGCATTTATCCCTACTGGTATCAAAATTCCCATAAGATTTCTATTTTCATTGCACAATGTAGCCAGCATCAGATATCTTGTCTGAACATTTTTTCTATCCATGATTTCCCAACATAATTTTGACTTCTATGCATTTTCACTATAATCTTTACACTTCTGTATAATTTGTAACTTTTTCAAATTTTGACTTGTTCCAAGTTCGATATGTAAGGCAATGTTAGCCATTGTGTAATTCGTCCTCGTAAAAGATATTTGAAACGTCGGACAACCCTAGTGGTTTTTATTTTCCTGGTTAAAGCGATTACGCAATTCATTTTGCAAAAACACATAAGCATTGTTCAGGCTATTAAGATCAAAGATAGCCAAAAATTAATCGCAGTGCTGAATACAACGGTGTTTCTTACTTATTAAAGATAATTGGAAGTTCTATTTACACAAACCATTGAGTAACAGTGTTGTAATGAAGCATAAATACTTCTTGACATATTTGTTTAGAAAGTTACGGTCTTAAGCTAACAGCTTTTTGACGTGGAGAAAAATTTTTTTTCGACGAATGTCGATGTTGCTTGGCATTTACGAAGTTGCGTGTATGTTGACGGAGAAATGATATTTCGTTTCTGTTGCGAAATGACCTAACTTCTGAGTACGCATTAGCTTCTAATTCCTTCTTCAAGTATTTCTGTCTACTTGAAGAAGTCCTCAAATGAAGCCAATTGTTCCCAAGTCTATCTACATGAGCTCCATTAGACAGTCATTATCTCATTTGATGACCATTAACGAGGGTGACACACTCGGATCAGCAATCGCCTCTTCTGCACGAGAAACCAAAGAGCCATCACTTTTGAATTTATAGACAATTTCCATAGAGTACTAAGTGACATCCCAATGACTGAGGCTATTATAGGATCGTATTGGCTGAAACGATCTCTACTTAGAGGAACGACAATACATGCAATTCATAGAAATGGTTCAAAATTCTGTGTGATTTATTGAGTGAAATCTATTGAAAATTATCACTTCATGCTGTTATGTAAAATGATGCAAAATACTTGGAATTATGCGGTTATGCAGAATTGATTACAATGATGCGAAGTACTTGTCCTACTTGAATAGCAACTTTCTACACGATTCAGAAGGCGGCGGTTACGACGATGAATGAAGGTCATTTTGGCCTTGATAAATGTCATTCATGAGATGCTGTTGAGAATTCTGAAGTTCGTCTCGGTTCTGAACTAATCAACCAACCCGATAATTAGGTTGGGACAATCTTTGTACGTTGAAAACTATCACACTCTCACTCCTTTCTATCCCAGTCAAACGCAACTCACACACATTCTTAGAATGGGAGACAAGCATAAACAAATTATCCCCGGCGACAGCTTTGTAATGATATGGTAACATCTTGCTGTACCAATAGAAATTTTCATGAGCATTCTCGCACTAATGTAGAGATACTTGTAATCAATAGGAATAAAAAGCGCAGACAACACAATCAAATTAAAGTGGAGTTAATCGATCTCAAATTATTATTTGTCCAAGCGGCATGCATCGGTAGGATTTTCCACCATCGATGCTGGGTGTTCAACCATTCAGAACGGCACCAGATCGTCGGAGTTTCAAGCAAGTGATGTTCGGTGCAATCCTATTCATGATTGTGCCTGTTTCTGTGAAATACGTAGTCAGAGATTTGGAATAACAAAAGCATCGTTTCATGAACATCATAAAATGGCAAAATTATCACATTTCCGTGAAAGATCAAGTATTTGTAATATGCGTCTGTACAGGTGCTGTTCACAAAAATTGAATATTTCAAAACTTCTTGCATAAATTGATTTCAATCCAATCAGACGTTTTGGATACATATAGCTTTAAAAATCAGCGATGCATAGGGTGGGTTGCCCAACTCGGTCGTAAGATACGACGTAGTAAAATTTAAGTCGGTTGTAGTTACTACTGACTCGGGTCGGTAGTAAATTGGAGTTTCTCAACCTAGTAGCAACAACGTCAAACGTAAAAGTCGGTAGCAATACGTTAACCAATGATATGCATTGTTGCAGCACGTGACATCTACGAGCATCATGCATCAAACTTGTAATCACATTGTGTGGGTCACTCAGTTGTGTCCCATATCTGCACATAATGGCGAGTAAGAAGAAAACCGGTGCGAGTCGAAGTAAAAATTTCACTGATCACGAGAAAGTTATATTGATCGAGATAATTAAGGATAAGAACCTCGTTGACAATATACAATGAATCGTCACTATACTTGTTGACACATACTTTCCTTGAACTAGAAATAGGAAAACTTCAAACGTAATTTGTCAGTGTTCTATGAATCGTGCAAAGTTCTAATAGCTAGGTAGGTGGCATGAAGGTAGCCTAAAACGCTACCTTTAAAGCATCGAGGGCATCCATGATCAATGCGAACAGTCGACTTTCTTACAACTGAATTGATCTACTACTGAAATTTCCAGTTACATTCAATTCCATTGTTATAACTCCGATCGGTAGCAAGCGCGTGACCTCACCGCAATTACTATCAGTGTTGAGAAGCAAGTCGACAGCAAAGTCAGTCGTAAAACTGGTCGCAAAATCTGCATTGTAAAAAGCCGGTCGCACAGCTGGTAGTAAAGCTTGTACAGGGTGATCATAAAATGACGCAAGTGGATAAAACTACAATTTTCTAGATAAACAAGGTCCCATTTATATTCAATTTTCAGTTAGAGGGGTTTAGAAGAACACATTACAAGTTCAAGAAGATGTTGAAAATGCCCTCCTTTCTGAGATTTACAGTAATGGGCGCGCTTTACGATATTGGATGACACATTCATTAGCATGTCTGAGTTAACACTCTTAATACAGGACGTAATGGCACTTTGCAAATCATTCAAACTTTTGGGGTTGTTGGCAAACACCTTATCCTTCACGTAGCCCCACAAGACAAAATCCATTGGTGTGAGATCCGGTGATCGCGCTGGAAAGAGTTGCTTATCGATCAGTCGCTTTCCGAATATCTGAGTAAGATGTTGCGTAGTTCTTCGAGAAGTATGGGCCGTTGCATTGTCTTGCTGGAACCATGCAATATGTCTTTCGTTTTCAGTTAAGGTCACGGCGAACTGATCGATGAATGAACAATACTTGTCACTGTCCGTTCAACCTTCAAAGAAAGAGAAATGAATCCGTTCTCCAGACATTGCAGCCCAGACAGCGATTTTCTGAGGATGAAGTGAGGTTTCGACATACTGACGTGGATTCTCCGACAACCAACATCGCGTATTTTGTGAGTTCATGTATCCAGAGAGATGAAACCAAGCTTCATCACTCCAAAAGCATGTTTTCAAAAACTGAGGATCATCATTGGTCACGGCAATAAGCCAATCACAAAATATCGATCGCTGCTCATAGTCATTCTGCATCAGTGTGTGCATCATACTGGTCTTATAGGGAAACAGATAAAAAACTTTTCGACAAATCTTCTGAACACTGGAGTAGGACATGTCGATTTGTTGGGAAACTTTTCTGAACGATTTTTGAGGACTGTTTATAAGTACACCTTGAACAGCTGCGACATCTTCATCATCGAAGGACGGTCTTCCACTGCGTCTTCGGTCATGCACGGATCGCGTTTCTCGAAATTTATCGACCAATCTCTTAATTGTTGAATCGTGCGGAACAGGAGCGGATGGATTGAGTTGAAAGAGAGCACTCTTTGCTATAGAATAGCTTCCAGAACGAAAATAATTTTCAATCAAGCACACTCGTTCAGCAACGTTGTAAGCCATAGTGAGTGACGAGGTGAAATGAAGTGAAGCGAAGAATGATGTGTCTGACGCATTCGTATGTAGATATGCTAAGCCTGAAATTTCAGATGTTCATATCTATGTAAAAAGTTGATCACATGACACAATCAAGTAGTCACGAGACAACCCGTCCTTCAAATGCTCATATCTATGTTCACATCTATTGTATAATCACGACAAATGATATTGGATTCAATTTAAACTCAATTAAACTCAAAACAAAGCATTTTCTTCACTTGCGTGACTTTATGATCACCCGGTAGTAAACTACGACCAGATTGAGCAACATGATTTTAAGTCAGTAGTAAATTTATTTCGAAAGTAGAGTTACGACCGAGTTGAACAACCCACCCTATGATTGGTTGAGCTACATCTTCTCTCAAAGAGTGAATGATAAACTAGTATACCCGTTCCACAAAAATAGATTAACCAAACTAGTGTTCCACAAGAACAGAATAATTTTCATACTTCTCACGAACAAAGCAACAAAATTAATATTTGGTAGTTGAACCCTTGACGTTGATCACCGCTTTAATCCTCAAGGCACGGAGTCAACTGGGCTCACGAGCAAGTTCATAGAAGCTTAGCGATGTGGGGCACTTTGAACATGGTTTATAGTGCCCATTTCGATACTCATATTTTCTTTTATTGAGTGAGCAAGTGATTCATGAGTTTTGACATCTAATTATGCTGTAAATTTGGCCAACAGCGCTATTAAATTGACTATTTAGAAATGTTTGAGCAGTTTATATATTCGTTTTTTGTGCGCTGTAATACTTTTCGATAGCAAAATATCAGGTCAGCATGGCGAAGAATTAGCATTGATGAAAATTAATTGATAAGGTGATCAGTGATCTCAATTAAAGTGATATGGGTTTGAATATGGAACCTCCCTTGACGTTCAAACGGACTGACTTGTCATTAATGCTTCTTGTTTTGGTTTTTGAAACTTTCTTAGTTTTTTGTCTAGGCCTACTTGTGTCTTACACATGTCTACATATGTCTACAGATATGCTTTGATGATCACAATGATAATTGTGATATTGTATATCAATACTCAATACATTTATCATCAATGTTCTTACCCAGGTTCTTCTATCATGAATAATGCTATTAATCTGAGAAATCTGATGGTCTATAAACATTTTTCTTTCAGAAATTAGCATGCATTTTACCATATCAAACATATGCACTATCATTTTTGCCGGTAAGAATCTCCATCTATGAATTTTGTTGTTTGATTTTGATAATTGATAAACTGAAGCTATAGATAAAGGCGAATAGGGTTGAACAAGAGAGCAATGAATAAAGATGGTTCAATGTGCCTCACACATGGGGCACATTGAACCACTCTGGTAAGAAATTTTAAATTCAAATTGTGAGGAGATGAAATGGAACAGAAGCGTCCAACAACTCAGACATAACTTTACATGCCCTCAACTTTTCATCAGAGTTTGAATTTCGTTCATTTGATTTAGTATATTCAAACCATCCAGAAAAGTTCAAAAATATGTTCAATGTGCTCCACCTTCCGCACATGTCAGTCCCACAGAACAATAACAAACCATTTCCTAGCCTGCAATTGCTCGGTCAATCTCCGCAATGGATTGAGAGAGGAGTGGTTTAGAATCAAGCATCTACCAGCTCCCATAGATCTCCAATTGTCACATATTCTATTCTTGTGGAATGGTTTTTGTTCAAAGATGCACAACTACTATAAATGATCTCCCGTAGCTCATGTTTGATCTCTCTTCGATTTCTTTCGAGCATGTAAATGTGCACAAACTTGGATGTTTTATCTAGCTTCAGGAGACAGATTTATTCTATTTTTGTGAACAGCACCTGTACGGCGGCACATTTCATCAAGTTGCTTTGGAGTCTCATTTGATCGGTTGGACTCCATAAGAGATGTTTGATAATTCACATAAATCACAAGAAAATCTGCCGATAAACGGTTCAAGTTCCTTCAATTTCGGTCAACCGACTATTGTTTGCGCTAGTGTGGGTACACGATAGGTGCAACTAAATAGATGTATCAATTTTTGTTATGATGAATCTTTTGTAGCTAATCAGTAATGCTAGAATTGTACCATGATATTAGTTGTGAATCAGTATTGTTTTCTGAGTCTAACTCAATGCATTATACGTGATCTGAGGTTGGTGGACTGGTTTCATAAGCAGACTGGTCAGTGCACGGATTTGCTCGCTGATGACTGCTGATAACAACTGAAGTTTTGATATCAACAATACTGACGTTTTGGGCCATCACATTACAACTCGCGTTTCAGATTCTTTGACCACATTTGTCATATTTTGCAGGCATCTCTCTGTCATTTGCAAGGTACTCATCAGTCTCAGCGAGTTTGAAAGTTTGTTCAGGAATTGGGAAATGACTAGCGGCTTATAAAAACTATTCTATAGTGTAAATCTTTGAGTGAGATCGTCACCCTTTTAACTAACAGCCTCAATAATAATTATTTTTTAAAATGCATCATTATTTCCTTTCAGAAGCCAAGATTGAAAGAGGAAATTGAATTTCGTTTACTTCTATCGGAATGTGAACGTCTGTGTGATAATCATGACTTCCTTCAAGTAAGATTTGTGAGACTTTTATGTATTTGATAGTTCATGCCGAGAGATTCATTTTCATGGTACAGTTCATTTATTTGATTGCTGCTATGACTGATCCAACGTAAAAATTGTTTGAGCCACTATCTGAGACATCTAAATATCTGCGTCTCGAATGCAGCTAAAATGTTTCTTATATTATATAATTGATCAAATTTTTCAGGAGGTTCAAATCCATTGATAAAAAGAAAAAACCAAGTTACTTGGTGCCTCCGTACCAGTATATTTTTTTGATCTGTTTAAAAATAATAAATATACACTGAAGTGCACTGAAGTGCACTGAAGTTGCACTGTACTTCGGCCTGTGTATCAGAGTTAATAAGCCGGAAATCAATCGGAAGTACGAAATCAACTGTTATCCTTTGATCGCTTCTACTACGTAGTTATCGGATGTTAAATCTGTTCACTTTCGATTCTTAAGGGAAGGGTTGAATGTATGACCTGCCACTTACCATCGCACCTTGAAGGCCAAAGGCCGAAGTACAGTGCAACTTCAGTGCACTTCAGTGTATATTTATTATTTTTAAACAGATCAAAAAAATATACTGGTACGGAGGCACCAAGTAACTTGGTTTTTTCTTTTTATCAATGGTTTCTTATATTGCCTTAACTTGATTGTCATTTAAATTCAAATTGATTTCATACGAATTATAGAACTTGTTATGTGGTAATTGCGTGTAATAGAGTGGCATTTATTTTCACAAGCTGATCTTATGAATTTGCAGGGCTAAGCTATGATCATGGCATTGATCTGTTATTTTTATATTCTCTTCACTGACGACAGCTTGGAATGGTAAATACACTTCCCTTTCATATTATAATTTTGAGTAGTACTTTTTAACAGTTTCAAAGGTAGTATTAAGGAATATTTCTTTAATTTGTGCCGGAAGAGGGAAAATGACGGTTACGGTCCGATGATGATCATCTGATGATGATGATACTTTTCATGGGCTTGTAAGTCAATGAAAAATTTGGTGTAATTCCGTAAATCTTGTAACAAGGTTGCAATTGAATTCTAGTTTCAGCCGTCATGGTTGGATGTGAAAGAGAAAATATTTTCTAAAATTATTAGTAATTTGTTAAATTATGAAAATGGTGAGCTTGATGAATATTTGAATTACATTGGACTGAAGTTAGTACACAGAGCATCTTCAGTGTTTTATGACAGCGGCGCGTTTGGATTTTGTTTCGGTGTGATACTGCCTGGTCAGTGAAATCACCAGCAAGCACTATAACTCTTTTCGATGATGATCATATATCAAGCTCATCGCGTCAAATAACTGCGAAAGCTCATTAGAAAACTTTTAAATCTTGAAAAGTGCGTACCATGCTTAAAATGTCAGTCATAGGCTTTAAATTTTAAACTATTATGAAATTCATTTACTTTCAGGAGCTTCAAAGTATCCATTCGGCAAAGCTAAGTCACAAATATGCTCGATACTTGCGCAAAGCAGAGAAACCAACCGTCTATAGTCAGGAATCTTTGAATCAATTGCAATATGTCTTGCAAAACAATCCTTGCCTTGGATACCACTTGTCATTGATGTTGCGGACTGATAAAAGTGCCAATGAATTGGTCATGGTTCATTATCGAGCTATATTGGAGCTGGCATCGGACATGTTGGTCAATGAAAACCCTGAACTCGATCGCTTGCTGTTGCAGCTCACATTGTATTTCTTACCAATTGCCGAGTGCCTTACTGAAGAGCAGGTTGACGTCATGTTTCAATCTTTTCAATTGCTCTATAACCGACCTTGCCACTTAGATCTTCTCGTCGTTTGCAGTTTGCTTCCTACTTCCGCTCTGAGCGGGTTCAGTCTTCATGTAGAGGATGTGGTACTAAGACTTGCAGAGCGGAATGAATGTCCTTCATATTTGTCGACTTTGGAACACCATTTTTTAGCAGCACTTCTCGAAAAGGACACGTACAAGTTTTGGTGCATCATTTTGATACTGTTACGACGTAGTGAAGTCAATTTGGTGGATCTGATGATCAGCATATGTTTGAAAATGGTTGCAAATGATGATATCAGATCTCTGGATACGCTTTTCAAGTCCAGTGATTTGGTGAACTGTCTACGACCTTTGATCATGGTGCTTGGGTGGCGTTCATGTCACAGCGTCTCTCAGTGTGAAGACCTCTTCGAAGTTTGCCGGTTGACAAAAGAAGAAGAGAAAACAGCACTCGGTCGTGAATGTCGACAAATATTGGTTCATTTCAACTTTTATAAGTCTTGCCTTAATGGTGTTGGGTAAGTTACACAATTTGTTTCCTGTCTTGCTCTGATTGAAGAAAATGAAGCTTTGACGTCAATACTGCCCCATACTGGAGACTTGGACGGTGCTGACTAAGTCAGACTTTTCTGGAGCGTTGTGGAGCGCTTCCTGTCGACTTCCAGCGACACTTTCGGGGCTCGACCTCTGGACCAAAAGATCGCTAAACCAAGTACTTAACCACTATACCACGGAGACCTCTGTTTTGCTCTGTTAGACAAATATTGGATACAAGTTCTCACCATAGCATCGCTTAGTTGGTTAACACTAGAACTGTGCACGGACTACCGGCTCGTGATATATGTGAACTCCGAGGAATTCGTTATTTGCTTACTATTTCGTTCTGCGTCCAATTTCCATTCTTCGTAGGGAAGTCGTTATTGTGTTATATTTCATATGCACGCAGGATAAATTACGATTACACTATTTTTGATCTTAATCATTTTGTTGACTCTGTTCGAGAGGGTCACAGCTTCTTGTCTCGGGTCGACCAGTCATGTGATGACAGACCTGCTTGTGATTCGTTATCACAGGATCTCCGAGATTTCTAAATTCTAAAGGGCCAGCCAAAGGAACCCCCTAAATTCTCAAGGTCCAGTAAAAGGAACCCTCTGAATTCTCAAGGGCCAGCCAAAGGAATCCTCTAAATTCTTAAAGTCCAGTCAAGGGAACCCTCTGAATTCTCAAGGGCCAGTCAAAGGAACCCTCTGAATTCTCAAGGGCCAGCCAAAGGAACCCTCTGAATTCTCAAGGGCCAGCCAAAGGAACCCTCTGAATTCTAAAGGGCCAGCCAAAGGAACCCCCTAAATTCTTAAAGTCCAGTCAAAGGAACCCTCTGAATTCTCAAGGGCCAGTCAAAGGAACCCTCTGAATTCTCAAGGCCAGCCAAAGGAACCCCCTAAATTCTCAAGGGCCAGTCAAAGGAACCCTCTGAATTCTCAAGGGCCAGCCAAAGGAACCCCCTAAATTCTCAAGGTCCAGTAAAAGGAACCCTCTGAATTCTCAAGGGCCAGCCAAAGGAACCCCCTAAATTCTCAAGGTCCAGTAAAAGGAACCCTCTGAATTCTCAAGGGCCAGTCAAAGGAACCCTCTGAATTCTCAAGGGCCAGTCAAAGGAACCCTCTGAATTCTCAAGGTCCAGCCAAATGAACCCTTAAATTCTCAAGGTCCAATAAAAGGAACCCTCTGAATTCTCAAGGTCCAGCCAAATGAACCCTTAAATTCTCAGGGTCCAGTAAAAGTAACCCTCTGAATTCTCAAGGTCCAGTCAAAGGAACCCTCTGACTTCTCAAAGGGGCGTCAGAGAAAAAAACAGGAGACATGCTTCAGAGAGTATTTCTCTGTTGTCTCTGTTCAGCGCTCATTCGCGTACTGATCTGTGGCCTGGGCGACTCAAAAGGGGTAATTCTTAAAGTACTCTTTCTGAATAGCATCATGTTAATACTGCACGAATAAGTAAAAAAACCGTCTACCCCTTTGCAGACCTCGTAGCGTATGGATTCCAACTAGCAGCTTATTATTCACTCACTAGTGGCCACTTGTAGAATTTTTTTGAGAAATTACAAGTTGGACTTAACTGAGACATAGATATTTAGCATGTAGAGATTCAGTTGCAAGTATTGGCATAATACAGCTTAAGGCTAAAAAGATCGTTTTAAGGCAGAGAGGATCGATTATTCTCATTCTTGTGGCTTGGGGAAAGGTCTTCGTTGACAGCCATTTGTTAAATAAAAGCTCACTGAAGCGGTTCACTCAGCGACGTCGCTGCCATGATCACGCTCCAAGTGACGTCCCTTGGCTTCATGTCTACTAATCCTGCAAATGAGAATTAACGTGCCATTGGAGCCTTCTTCAACCACGAAATTAAATCTTTTTTCTTTTTTATGTTCTAGCGTCAACATTCAGACAAGTAGCGTAGATGTGGAGGCTTTGCACAATATGGAGACAGCATCAAGGTTGAAGGTTATTGCTGGTGTCACGAGACTTCAGTCAAGCGATCACGGGGTGATAAGCGCTCTACTCAATACACCATACACCGGTAAGCTGATTCTCTTTGAGTGGTGCTAGTTTGATTATATAATTCAGCTTCGACGACATTTTGGCACTGGTTGACCACTAGGATGATATGACAGCGACTTGGAGAAGATAGTAAAGCATATGAAGGGCAGAAATGTATCACATGCATGACAGTGTTAGAGACAATTCGACGCGCGGCTGTAGCGGAATAAGGAAAAATAATCAACCTTAATGATTGCAATTGATTACTTATCATGAGGGCAATTTTTCCTGACCTGAAAATCGAAAAAATATGAACTAGAAAAGCTTAGAATATAACCAATTATGACATAGAAACTCAAAGTGTGACCAAAATATGATTCAAAGAACTTAAATTGTAATTTAGTAAGATTTAAAATGTTAAAATACAACAAAAATTAGGCTTCCATTTTCAGGCAAAAAGTTAAAAAGTTCAATTTACGACAAATAAAACAATTTATTTCAAACTTTTACCACAGCATACTCATTTTCAGCTTGTTGTACAAAACAGTAATGTCTTTGCATAGCATCTTCTTCAACATGGAGAAGAGCGCTCTACCGGAGCAGCGGTTGGCTGGCAAGGAAAGGCAGACGACAGACGAGCCAATCCTGACGCCGCCGGTAACAGGCATATCTGTAGGCAATGCATGCATTGGAACTGTCCTCAGACTGCATCGCACTACAGAGAAGACGAATATTGCGTCATTCTGCGAGCATCTGTCATTTTCTATCCCCTCTTCCCGGCAACTCTCACAGTCAAAAACTACAGAAGAATGACCTGAATATGAGTGATCATGATCAGACACAGAAATATGACATGTCATAAAAAATTGCTCTACTTATCATTGATATTATCATTATCAATTTAGTTGTCTTGAACCACAGTAAAGGACGATGGTCGCCGGTCAGCCGGCCAGATGGAACTCAACAAATCTACGGAGCTCCACCTAGATCTATCGATGTTCGAAGGCGCCGGACGACGAAATATTTGTCTTATTTTGTACGGACTTTAAATATAATAGAAAATTCGACCTTATAGCAAAGGGGTTATCGTTTTGCCTTTGATTATCAATATAAACTCAACACATTACAACCGGTTCTCACACCTGTTAAATAGCTTTCTATCGTATCAAAATTCCAGCCTTATATACACACGTTAGCTCACGATGTGTTTGATTTTCAGAGGATGTCCCGCGGCCGTACCACATCGCTCAACAAGTGGACATTCAGATCTTCACTGCGTACCAGGCCATGTGTATCTTGAGTGACACCGTGCTTCAGTTCTCACCATCTACATCGCTTGGAGGCCTCGCGCTGGAGTATCATTCTCTTCTTGCCTCTCATCGTGTGGCTGATTTGCAACAAGTCTACACCACCAAAGTGATCGCCTGTCTGGACGATGCCAAACGTATTATCTCCGACATCCTTCCTCTTTCCCTCCGAATGGAGGTCTTGGAAAATGCCTTCTCCCTTCTCTTCCTTCCAAATTCTCTTCCTGCTCGTCCTCTCATGCCACGACAGAGCCTCAGACAGTCGGATGAGGAATGCGCCTCCTCCGAGTTGAGTATAGAAGAGGAAGAACCGCGGTTGTCGAAGCTCAGTTCTGAAGGTTCTGCTGGCTTGTCGTTTTCTCGGCGGGATAACTTCGTCTGTCCGCCATTTCTGGTGCGCGATCTCATCCTGTGGGTAAAACGAGGCCTGGAGGATCTCCAGCTGGCTGAAGTAGCCTTGAGAAAAGCCGAATCAGATCCGTATTCCAAAACTGCACGGATGAACAAAGAGTTGGAAGAAGCTATGCTTGGCAAGCAGCAACGAGAACGGCTTCGTGAGAGGATGAATTTATTGGCTGGACATCTGGCGGACGCGTCGTGGAGATTGGATCTTCTTGTGGGGCCGGAGCAGCTTCAAATGAGTTATGGAGTGGTTCATTCTCTGAACATGCTCCGCGGCCCCGGTGATCAGCCTTTTGAGCGAGGCACAGTCAAAGTGACAAGAAAACAGCGCCGGGGCCAAGGTGTGAAAAGAAAGCCAAGGAGTACAGTGGATGTTGTGAGGCGAAGCTACAATCCTGTCAATGTTCAAGGGGGGACACTGGAGCGTGGGGTGCCTCCTGACCTGGTCTCCTATCTTCTAGCCGATCCTGAAACCATGATAGCCATCTGTCTAAAGCGGGGAATGATGGAGAGAGTGGCTGAGGTAGACCAGGTAAGTTTTCAAGTAACAAAGCCATATGCGTGCGTAGAAGTCGTTTCTAATAATAGATCTTGTGAGGATTTGCAATTAACAACAATGAGATTAAATAAACGATAGATCAGATTGCCATGCTAAAGATGTGCGGCTGGTAGGATTCGAACCTACGACCAAGGTTAACTAGACCTGTGCTCTAACCAACTGAGCTACGAGCCACTTACGCGACTCTGTCAATTGGCAGGATCAAAGCCTTACCACCACACATCAGTTGTCAAGGCAATAATAATCAATGAATAGATAACACACATCACAATTGTGATCGCCGACATTAAGGCAAGTAGCGGGGATCGATTGTCCACCAAAGCATCTTGAACCATGTCGTGAATGCAATTAACAACAATGAAATTATATAAGCGATAGATCAAATTGCCATGCAAAAGATGTGCGGCTGGTAGGATTCGAACCTACGACCAAGGTTAACTAGACCTGTGCTCTAACCAACTGAGCTACGAGCCACTTACGCGACTCTGTCAATTGGCAGGATCAAAGCCTTACCACCACACATCAGTTGTCAAGGCAATAATAATCAATGAATAGATAACACACATCACAATTGTGATCGCCGACATTAAGGCAAGTAGCGGGGATCGATTGTCCACCAAAGCATCTTGAACCATGTCGTGAATGCAATTAACAACAATGAAATTATATAAGCGATAGATCAAATTGCCATGCAAAAGATGTGCGGCTGGTAGGATTCGAACCTACGACCAAGGTTAACTAGACCTGTGCTCTAACCAACTGAGCTACGAGCACAATATTATAATCTTCGAGCCTGCATTTATCTCACCGCCGAGATCATCCGCAGATAAGTTTCTGTTGGAGTATCCGCTGAGCGTTCTGTAACTCAGATTTAAATGTTGATGATCTCAAGACTTCAACCGTTCTTGGTCTGTAGTGTGTAATGATGTTAGTGGATTTGTGAGACGGCTTTCGTTAATGTTGGAAATCAAGCAGAGAAGGAAGCTTCTGATGATGGCCAAAATCAATGAAAATATTCGCCATTACACCTTCCTTACGAATTCTCAACAGCACTTGTGTAAGATCGGAAATACACTGACAGCGTTGCAATTGAGTCACCAGCTGAACAATAATTATGGAAACATACGTCCGTTATGTCTTGCAACTTCGCGTCTAACTTTCTCTTCTCCCTATTTGGAAGACCTCTCAATTAGTTCCCATCGTTTAGTTTTATACGATAGATATACGTACATGTATACGGTGCAGCAGCCCTTAAGTGCACACTTAAAAGTACGCAGTACCGACTTTGAAAATTGGTGACCTGCGAGTGTCTTCGCGGGCCACTCCTTGTGGCCCGGCATCCCAACTTGGTTGCCCACCACTGCCTTAACCTGAACTCCTTAGTAGGATGCAGAGCTGAGTCTGAGACAGAAACGACATTTGTCGACCACTTTCATTGAATTTTCGTTTGAAGACTCTCGCCTTCTTGTGTCATGCAACAAAACCACACCAACCTATTTCCGATCGAATGACCTCAAATCCTAAAACTCAAAAGATAAGCCGTCCATAGACACCTCTGCATACTTCATTATTCTTTCAATCTTCACTTCAATGAAGAATTTTTAAATGAAATAAAGAATTACTGTACAAAAGTTGAAAGGATTACGATGACATGTCCAGAGGCCTTTCGCCGGTTCACTTCAGTGGGACACACCGGATTATGGAATGGCAAGTTGCGATGTCTGTCACGGTAGTGAGCCAATAAACATGAATATTAATCTGCTACCACGCAAGGTGAAGTTGATACGTTTCTTTCTGTACACAAAGAGTCGGCATCATAGCTTTAATAATGAGCGACTCTAGAATTTGTAGATAGCGGAAATTGTTACTACTACCGATGATAGAAAAGTAAGATGACAAACTACGAATTTTGTCGAAAGTTCTGCAAGATGTTATGGGATTAGTAACAGAGCTGGTAGGAGCATTTCTGAATCTTGGTCTTATACCCATGTCATCGTAATCCTTTTAACTTTTTAAGAATTTCTGTAATTTCAGATATTCAACATCGATGGACCCTCAACAGCATCGGAAACTGTCTTTGCTGAACATTTTCAGCGTCTGACTTCCAATCTTCGGAAGTGTGACGTGAGGACCGGCGATGGTGATGAGATCAACACCACAAGCACATTTCCCATCAAATTCGGACAACCTGGTCTTCGAGCCTTGTCTGCCATCAGTAGTGCAAATGCGAGTCCTCAATCCGTTATCGATGATCTGCTAAGCCTCGATTCCTCTTCACGTCCTGTCATTCTGCCACACTTTATGGACAACATGGAGAGTAATTCATTTTCTATCATTCTTGCAAATGAATCTGTGCAAAAGATCGCTACAATTATCGATGTTGTCCTGCATGGTACCCAACGTCCTGAAACGCTCGTGTCGATGCTGGAGATGGCGAAAAAGAAAATACTTGTCTCTGTTGAGAAATTGCAGCTTAAAGACTCTACTGATCCAGAAGATAGCAGTAGTAGTCCACGATCGCTACATCATTCAAAGTCGGAAAATTGTGATAAACCATTCGTAGGTTTCATCGAAGAAGTTGTGTCACTTTTACGCAACGGGCCGAATTCTGAGATGATAAAGGAGGAAGATAGCAACGCTTTTGTCGATATCAATTTACGGTTCCCTCTACAGGAATCATCAAAAAGTCAATTTCGAGATGCGGTCAAAAGAATAGCTTCAACAATGAGTAAATTCCGAGAATTGACCAACATTCCCAAATCGGATACAATTCCTAATGAAGAGCTGGACAGCAAGACTGCTAAGAAACTAATAAATGAAAGTCGTCCTGTGCAGCAGTTCAATAAACTTGAAGGACTACTGCGGAAGGCTACACTTGGAAATGGAAGTCTGATGCGGCTTCTAAACGTGTAAGTTGAAGGCTACCACCTTCTTTTTACGATCCTGATTCCCGAATTATCTGTTCTTCATTCTTTCCTATGTTTTAAGTCTTGTCGATTTCAAAGTACCATCGTGGTGAGCGCAGTTTTCAACGGAAATATTTGATTTGGTTCATTACCGCCTTTATTTCTGTCAATATCTCCAGCAATAATTGCCATTTACATTCCTTATGTAAATTTGCCGGTAATTATTGGTTTGAGTAAATTGTTACCCTTTAGGCCCACTACAATGTGTCTGCAAGTACAAGAAAATAGGCTTCAAGGCATGCTTCTAAGTTAATTGCGAAGTTCAACGCTAAATTACTTTCTGCACATCACCACGGTAAAAAATATGAACTCAGTGTACTACTATTAAGAGAGTGGCTAGTAGAATGTAAAAAGCTCATTTCATGTTCAACAAAATTAAAACATGATCTATTCCGAAAAAAGACAGACAATCGCAAAAAGGACTTCGGATTGTGAATTCTTTTGAGAGATCAATATTATCTGTGCATGTACTTATTAACAGTGTTTATGACGAGCGCCAATGATACATGATTGTTGATAATAAATAGGTTAGAGTTTCGGGATTGAGCTTTTTAAAATGTTATGAAAATGCGCTGATATCAAGTTAAAATATGCAAGCGAAAAAGTTTATCATCAAAACCTGCTATCACTGTCTGATATTCCTATTTCCGTCAGAGGTCGGTATTCACGTGAATCTGATGATTGATCTTGTGTGTCCTATCATTCAGGGTCTTCAGAGAAGAACTGCCAAGGGTGGTCAACCTGTGATTTCCTGACTTCACAGCTCGAATAATGCTGTTTAATGTTTAAATTATGGGCGCACCGAACCTGAAATTTTAAAGTTCAGCCTCAGCGAACTTCCTCGCTGAATCATCCAACTTTTTAATCAATTTACTCGTATTTTCAAGGAAGATATATCTAATTGTTGCAACAATGCAGGTTCAAATTCCGTTAATCACCAACACTTCGGCCCGAAAAAGAAGAATTTGTCGTTTTTGCAGCTGCACAGCTGAATGAAGGATGTGCAGATGGTCTATCCACTAAAGCTCATCAGTTTGCTTCGAACACCAGTTCTGAAATTATCATCGACTTAGTAAATATTTGTAGGTTATGAAGTCATTGGTGAAGTGCATCCAAACTTCTCATGTCCTGAGCACAGTTTACATTGCTTCATGGAGATTTACACATCATTACAATTACTCGAATTATCGTGTCCTAAATGGTCTTTGCAGTAATCTAGCCATTGCCATTAGAAATTGCGTTCAGCAAAAATTGAAAATAAGCTTTGTCTAATGTTTCAAATGAAAACGTTGGGTAGAAAGTTTAGCACTTGGCCACAACATCAAACTCTTCAAGGCAACGAACGTTCGCTGCACCTTCTTATCCTGCACTGTTCAGGTGCATTGAATTTGAGGAGCATTTTGTGTGCGTCATTGTGCCTTCCAGTGGGAATTGTAAGCTGCTGCAGTAGCTGAAGATAAGCATTCAGTAGATGTGAGTGAACCAAGACCCGTCCATTAACTGAGCCGTGCGTGCTCGCTCATAGCCGACGGATGTTTGATCATGAAAAGTTCATGACATTGAGTATTCATTTGAAGCAGTTGCATAATTTTGCATTTTCAGTGGGGATCAAATGCAGCCGTTCAACTTCCTGGGCACACTTATGTCTCACATTCGTGTCCTTCTTGTGAATCAAATCCGGTGTAAAGATGAAGAAATGGTAGTTCCTGCTTTGCATATGATTCCTAATTGCTTTGAAGTTCTTACGCAATCACCAACGGAGGTTTTGGGAGAATTGTTGTTCAAGATCAACACGCCACCTATTTTGTGAGTGAATATGTCATTCTGTCCGTTTGAAGTTTGAATAAATCATTACCGAAGTCATTCTAAACAAAGCAGTGGAACAAGAACTCCGATTTTACTTGACAGTGATCACAATTGTTGTTTTTCTGTAATTCTCAAGGAATATATTTTCCTCAAATCATGCAGACAAAATAAGTTGATATTGTCGACAACGATAATCATTTCCGTGGTCATTTTCGGCTATATGATAGCGATGACAACAGTTCATGCTAAAAAGGCAACTTCTTTTACACGTCAATGTTCTCTATATATAGTTAATCACTGTTCGATTTGAGGATACCCAATTCGCTCGATGGATCGAAAACCACATTATTCGCTACTGCCATAGAAATTAATAATACCATAGAAAGTCCTAGAATGGAAATTGCATGAAAATTATGGCACACTCCGGGGGAACTTAGTTGGGGCAAAAAGCAAATTTTGCGAACTGGCTTTCTTGTTTCCTGGTTGGCATTTTCAATTATCAGGTCAATTTGTGATCTGGATTGTTACCCCTTGTCCAAAGATCATGTACACAAAAGCAATAGCGAATTTACAAAATACTGCAGCGACAGGATGACAAAGAAGGAAATCCTTTAAAACGTTCTGTATGGTCATCATTTTGAAATATCGCTCCTATAATCAATCAGGAGTATAGTCAGACACATACGCAACTTGTAATGTCGATTTACAGAACATACATTGCTCCAGCTTGAAATCAGAGGCCAATAAATCTTACAGTATTCATTTTGCTTTGAAGGATTCCCCTGTTCAATATATTTGAACAATTTTCAATACCTTTGCATGCATTCGAATATGAGCCTTCAAAATATCATCACACTGTATCACATAAGTCATTCAGTGAATAGGGCAACCCAAAGTTGCAGTGCAACTTTTTGCAACTTTTTTGCATTTTTTAAGGTAAAATGCAACATTTTGCAACTTTCACTGTCATTTATAATAAAGATAAGTTTTTTAATTTCCTTATTCTTGGATCAACTCAGCTACCGGTTAAACCCAATCTAGATGCATTTCGTCATGTTTTCAATTCTAAGAATTGTGTGGTGACGCTTTTCTATAAATAGCATCTACGTCAACTACTTCTCCTTCTTTGTATGTGTTGCTTCAGCGTTGTCAGCCCACTTCCATTGAAAAAACTATTACTGTTTTGTATTACTGAAAACTATTACAAAAGTTATTGAAAAAACTTCTTGCTGACGATCGACATTTTCATCCTGAAAATATTGAATATTGAGGCTTACCTTGTTTGTACTACAAACAGCAGTGATTAATCGGCGTTTGTATTGTGAACTTATTTTTTTAGTTGGTATGAATTTTGTTTTGTATGACGTGAAAATATATTACTTATTTTTAATTTGAATAGAACACATTCAAACGGGCATACACGTACATATTACTTTTTTAGCCATGATTACCATTATCTGTTGCTATTTGACCCATAACATTTATTTCAAGCTATTCGGGGGCTTTAATTGCAACTTTTTGCAACTTTTTGAATTTTAAGTGCAACTTTTGAAAATTTTTAATGCAACTTTGGGTTGCCCTAGTGATTAATTGAAAAGTTCCAACGACATTTCATTTATCTGATAAATGACTGTCGCTAAAGAAGCTTTCGATGTGTTTATTTCAGAAGAGTGCTAGTTTTCTTGACCGTTAGAAGGAGAAATTATCCAATAATTAGAATTTTTATCTTTGAATTCTTGAGATGTTCTTACAACCAGTACATTGGCTACTTTCGATATGACTCTGTGAAACAAATTTCAATTCGTATTCCAGTGTTGAAAAATTGCACAATAGTTGTTAATCACGGCTACAAATAGACACAGTATATCAATCCATGGAAAAGTAGGCTATTTCATATGAAACAATGCCACCATCTCACTTAAAATTCTCTTCATGAAGATCCTGTGATTTGCTGTCAACAACTTCCACAACCAACTTGGCAAATAGTTTGACTATGATATAATGTTTTAGATCGAATATGATCTACAAACCATAGATTTTTCCATGTGCCATCATTGTACATAGGCAAGATATCAAACTTCTATTCTAGTGTACTATTATCTACTTCTATGGCTACAGCGCTTTTCGGTCCAGTACCGCTGACCATTTTCAAAGCAGTAACATTTATTACATACAAATTTCAAAATATCTATGACAGTATACCAAGAAGTGGACATAGCATCATATAGTAACGGGACAGTATAGAGGAATAGAAATTTAGGGCGTTGTAACAGGGATTGCATTTCACTCTCGATGGCTTTGGAGGCCATAGAAATGATTGAAATGAGTTTGAAATGCATTATTACCCGGCATTGAGGGTATAATGCACACCATTATATGCCCGCCAATTTCACATAGAATTCTCACCGCACCAGATAGCCATGAACCGTCGTCCGTCACTCCAGCCTGAGAATCCATTAATGAATGAATTGGTGAATGGATATTGCAAATCATTTTTAGATAGAAATCGGAATTTCAAATCTATTCACATTTGCAAACATACATAGACTTTCAAACGTTTCATGAATCAAAATCTATTGAGAAAGCAAACTTTCATAGACTTCAGTAAAAGTCAATCAAAGATTTCTCCATCCTACCATTATCTGTGACTAACAGCGATCAGGAATTGCAATATTCATAGACTTCTCAAGAGTTACATACAATAGCATTATATCATGGATTTTGCGGACAGAAATATCAGACAAAGGCGAGGCTGTGTTAGCAGCCGAGATTACTGCCCTAAAAATCCATGATATAATGATACATTATACTATAAAAGCGGCACATCAAAGACTTTCATCATACAGATGTCCAATGTCCATAAACACACGATTGTGGCTGTTGCGTTTCCTAGTCCGCGATGCTTCTTTAATCCTTCTTTGTTGGTATCCTTCTTCATAATCAAGTTCTTTCATATCCATGTTTATCCTGTGGTAGGTCTCAGTTAAATTAAAAGTTCAATAAAAGCGCTTTTATCCGTCGAACGAATTGTGTGTCTTGTCTACTGGCTGGACTCTGTCCTTCTTTCAAATGCCTGAGGTACATTTCAGTCAATAGTGACTCTATTTTTTTTTGATAGATGCTAATCTTTCTCTATTATAAATTTAACTTTTGAGGCTGTGCATCTTAAATGTACAGGACCGCGCTTGGTCGGGTTTGAGCGTCCAGGATTAAGCGGTCGAAACGCGATCGTCCTGACCAAGTTCCTGTTGATGACCTCATTAAAAATAGTCAAATAATTTATATGCATATTTTGTACAATTCTATTTCACGTTTTAGCTTAAGGAACTAACATTAATTCTCTTACACATCTGGTAGATTTTAGACTGCGTAATCCCGCTGTGTTAGCTAGATCTGGTATTTTGATTGGAAATAGACTTGTCCTCTTTTCATCTGAATGGGCAGACTGTTGAAATCTTTTCAATATATAAGTGATAAACATAATTTTGTACAGAACGACTTAATCGCCAATTCACTCCACATGAGGAGAGGAGAAGCGTTGTTTGTCCTTCTAGTAAGCATTTTTTGAAAATTCTTAGACATTTTGGGATGTAATAATTTTCTTTTAAATCATATTTTGCACCTTTTAAAAATTAACTAGTCATTAGCTTGTTTTTTTAAATTTTGTTACCTTGACACACTTTGCTTGCTACGTTGAACTTTAAATCGAACAATGACAACATCACCCAACCACCTCCATTACCAATGTAGTTAATTACTATGGACGGGAGGTTTTTCTCAGTGTTTATGCGGTTAGAAATGCGTTCTCCCTACACATGCAGTTTTGCAAAGATAACAACATTCACAGGCGTTTTTATTCTCTGGCGTTTCAGTTACGGGTACCGAACCTTTATCTACGAGAGATGCTGTGTCATTGGAAGTCAAAGGGCATATGGGCTAAACGTCTCGTTGATAGACGGTTGGAACCCAAAGCAAAGAGAGAATGACAGATGTAAATATTGCTTTTTATCATTGGAAAATTAAATGGAGAGCGCATTTCTAACTGTACTTACAATAATCTCAAAAGAATTGGCGAATCCGCATCTCAATTACTTCTTTCTCAATCATACAAAAATCAAGATAAATCTATTCAGCGGAAAATGTAAATTTCTTAATTCGATCTGATTAAACAGCGAACTCTTTATTTATACTCTGAAATTTAAGCTCACCAGATCAGCTGATTCTAATAAGCGTATATGAAAATGTTACGAAACTGTCCAACTCATTCCAAGCTGCATAGAAAATATAGTTCTTCGTGTTCGCATTACCCTTGCCAGGAAGTTCAATTGAATCAAATAACCATTATCATAATGCTAATGAAAATTCACAAATGTCCTAAAACTGAGACTTATGATTTTTGTAGACACTGTGATTTAGATATCCTTGTAATCAACCTCTATTATGTAATGGATAGAGGATGTCTATGCGATTCTCTGGGATATAGAGAGGGAAATTATTTGATGAATCCCGAGGGCTTTAGCTCGAGGGAATCATCAAATAATTTCACGTGCTATGTCAGAGAATCGCATAGGCATCCTCTATCCGTTATAAAGTATGCCAGATTATTAGGACCATAGATATCCACGATAGAATTCCTCTCTACCATAGAAGTAGATAATAATACTATCTATGGACTTTCTATGGTATTGTTAATTTCTATGCTCTCTACCAAGATTTTCCATGGGAACAAATTTTATCAAATATAGAAGGGATTCTGAAATACGATTCTACAACTATGTAATAATCTGGTATACTTTATTACTTCGTAATCCCGGCTTGCCCACAGTGGCCTCCATAGCACAGTGGGTAAGTGTCATTGGAAGTCGTCAGATTGGATATCCCGACTCACTCCAGGAAAGTCTGTCAGTACCAGCTGTGCAAGCGCCCAGGGGGGCAGCCACATCAAACTTCACACTTCTGTGCTGATGCTTTGCGTGGTGCTGATGATGTGGGACCATGTTCTGCACTCAATAGTGCGTTATCGTGTGTATCTTACCTGAAAACCAGTGTTGGCAAAAACCCACTCCTATTTAAAAACTAGGTTTACTAAATACAGTCACTAATTGGTAGACGTACGATCCAATTTGAGACAGATATTGATAGTAGGTTATGTCCGATGTCAAATCACAAGCTCAACGATGTATTCTAGTTTAACTATCAAACTACTCAGAACACAGTATTTCTTCATTATCTGAAAGGCACGTCTTATTCTTTCTATACTACCGAGACAATTCTTTCGGTATGAGATGAGAAGACATAATTCTGGCTTAACGTCTAAATGGGTTATTAATTATGTATTCACATGAAATTGTAAGAAAGTTTGACATCAGTAGATTGTCTAGTTTAGTATTTATTCCAAATAAAGCAAATTTAGTGATACAACTGAGCGCATAATATCACGTGTATGATTTCGTCATACTAAAATCAATGATCCAAAAATGCTCATAACAAAAATTGTGGCTATTGCAATAATTACTAAAACGGTATAGAAACTCTTACGATCGTGAAAATTAAATGATATAACAGACTGATTAAAGCACTCAGAAGCAGCAATATAGAATAACTACAAAATTTTACTTATCAGGGTAAGACATCTCTAGAACTACTAACAAAAGTATGAGACTACGCTCATTCACCAGGTGGAGTTTCAAAGTTGTGAGGCTGTTGAAGTTCCGATCTGATGATATACAACTTGCATTTGAAAGTCCTGGCCGTATATAGAAGAAATACAATCTACTATTTTAAATCACCCAGCCTCCTATTTAAAAAACACACGGGTTTTTCAAATATACCAACCCTGGAAACTAGTTTTTTTCCAGTTGACAGTTTAGTGACAGTTAGTGAATGTTAGTTGACAGTTGATTTCAATTCCCTTTCTAATTTCTATGCTTTCTTGGGTTTAGAAGTTTGGAACTAAGAAGCCGCACAATTGTCGTTGTTGAATATTTTTTATTCTGTGAAATCGGAATGAAAATTATCTTCTGGTGAATATCATGTCACGACAATGATCGATGTTTTGAGGTACAGAGTTGCCTGAAATCGATGAGAAACTAAACATAGCCTTAAGAATCCTTGCATGTCTTTACGAATCAATCAATTCATCTTCGTTTCGTGATAAGAAAATTCGTTTCTGTTGAAATGTAATCCGATTTTCATTCACATCTTGTAGATTACTATCCGTCACTGGAATTTGAGGCCAAATTGATTTCGATATGAAAATGCTCTCAACTTTCTTTTTCATGCGCGCTTTGAGTGTGATTAGAAGAGGTTGCCTAAGGTAGCTGTTGCCTGTCTTTGAGTGTTGACAGGCGGAATCGGTCAGCGATGTTATCAACAACCTGAAGTACATGCCCCCTGCGCGGACATCTCCAGAATCGTGTTAGATTCACTTCACAGACTGTTGCATGTGGAGAATTCGGATGAAATTCGCAGTCAGATATCTTGATTAGATTTATTCTCATTGTCACGTGATGTAAGGAATGTACCTGCTTAGTCGTATGTAGCGGAATGAGCTGATCGAAGAACAGAAATCATGCCAAGATGCATCTGTGCTTCCAATCTGAAGCGGAATGTCAGTAGTGTGTCAACTGGAGTCACAAAAATCCCCCCAATACGCTGATTGTGTCTCAAATTATGTATATTGAGACCTTCCATGTCGTACATTCGATATGGTTGGCCTGGCCCCACCATGTGGTATAGGTTGGAGGTTAGGGACCGAAACCTTGCTTCATGGAGCCTCATGGTTTCTCCCTGATGACTCCATCATAGCAAACTTAATTTTGGTTTCTTAGGTTTCTAATTTTCACCTTTTGTTACTTTTAGTTAGCTTCTCGTCAGGTCCATGACGAACTCTTATTTCAGTTCTTATATGATAAAATTCAATCGTTTATAAGTATTAATTTATTTCCCTTACCGTCTTCAGTTGAGTCGACTAGCCTTTATTCGCATTTCAGTCATTACTCTGTACTGGAGTAGGTTACTCTATGTAATTAGTATTAGTTTGTATTCATTCGTTCATGACTTTTAATTACCTAATTATTTACAGGATTCTCCACTAGGATAGTTGTTTAACTTTGGTATCTTCCGTTTCCTGGATCCTTCGAATTTTTTTGACCGTGTCGTGTCTTAATTCGATTCTAATTATGTCTGCGGCTGAGAAGATTGCCAGTCGATGTGGATACGAGAGAAATCGGGGAAATGATCATCAGAATGAAAAATAGTCATCATGACGGGGGTTTCTATGGCACAGTGTTTCAGTGCTTGGCCAAGCGATCCTTTGATCTAGAGGTCGACTCCCGTGTGTGTCATTGGAAGTCGGCAGGAAGGGCATCCGTGTTGAAGGCATAAAAATCAGGCATGCGAATTCTCCGCGGATGACGCGGTTTCCGCGTGGGCCCCCTGTTGCTCTAAGTAGTACTAATATGCCAGTTTGGAGCACTCAATAATTTTTGTTGTGGACATATTTGGTGATACATTGACCGTACTAAAAAAAGAAAGATGGCCCCTCTGAACTGAAATAGTTAGGCCCCCCTGAACTCAGAAATACCGAGGGCCCCTCTGAACTCGGGAATACCGGGGGCCCCTCTGAACCCCAAGAAGTCCGAGAGCCCCTCAATTTTAAGGTTAGGGCCCCTTTGAGCCGCAGGTGAAGGGCCCCTCCGCAACCCAGGAATACCGAGGGCCCCTCTGAGCCCCAAGAAATTCGAGGGCCCCATGAGCCGTTGGCAATGGGCTCATGACAGTAAACGAACATTTTTCAACAAGTTTGTTGGGCCCTCGAAAGTGTGTAGTGGTTGGGCCCCTTTCAGAGTTTCCGCGTGGGCTCCCCGTGGAGAGCTCGCATGCCTGAAAAATGCTCTATCTACTCCAAGCCCCCAGTGGGGCAGTAGTGACGCTAAAGCATGATTACAATTCAGTTAGATCAGGTGACTGATTTCACATACATTATGAGCTAGTCAATTTTATAACAACATCAGCTGAAAAAAGTTCATTGAATTCAAATTTATATTGATACAATTTTGTTTGCAGGTGAACTTTTGCCGTTTGTACTTCAGCGCGAGTACACACCGTTGTAAAAGCTCTTCTTTGTGATTGTCTTGTGTTTGGAAGCTGAAAATTGTTTTTGAGGCGTGATTTCGATTATTTGATCAACGAATTGATAATTCACGATTTCTAGGACACTATTCCAGTCAGCGGAAACGCTATTGCGAAGGATCTACAATATAAACACAGAATCACATGCACTATCGGCTGATTATTGTAGGATATATTGAAACTGTAAATAAACCGATTTTCATCTCGCATTGGCGATAGGAAGAAATTACTGTTTATGTAACATCTGAAAATTTGAATATTTTTCTGACAGTTTTGAAGATATACAAGTTGCTTGTCATGTCAAACAGATTGAGAACTCTCAAATTTAGCTCATCTCTTGACAGTCGGTGCGATGGTTTTCATTCCTTTATGATCCGCATATTGGTGTAAACAAAAGGAACAGTTCAATACTGACTGAATAGGCTATTTGTAGGAATGATTGTAACAGTGATTTCTTGGCAATCTAGAAGATTATCAGAGCTGTGAGAGCTTTTGAAGATGACTTAAACCCCAATATCGCTCTCTACCACCTTGCGCTAAGAAATAACTATTGTATCTGATTTGGCTATGTTAAAAGGCTCTTTATTATGAAATTCAAGTAATAGAAATCTATGAAATACTATGTATCTACCTATATCCCTTTCGAAACTGGGCTGAAATATATTTCTGCCCAGTTGTAAAACTTTCTGCCCGATAATGAAAACCAGGTAGGTTAACAATTATATAATTAATATACGCAGTAAGCATATGAAAGATCAAATAAATCAAACATCATAAAAACATCACAAGTCAATTTCAAGTAAACCCCACGAAGTATGTAGTCGCGCTTTTTTCTGATGAGTGCCGGTACGGGAATCTTCAGGAATTTGGCTTTGAACTGTTTCATTTACAGTTAGAGACATGTTGCACTCGTTTGATATATGAAATATTTTCTTTTCATTTGTGCAGTCATTGACAGTTTCTGAAAGTTTGGCTGACAAATTTCTAAAATCTGAATCACGCCTTTTTCGATCGTATCTTTCAACAGATGAAGTATTTTTGTGCCCGGTTACCAACATAATGTCCTTAACAGGGAAATTCTTCTCTCTCATGATTGTCACCACTGTGACTCGTATGCAATGATTGGTATAAATTTTACTCAAATTCAACTTTTTTGAGAGATTTTTCATGAAATCTGAGAGAATCGTTTTTCCTACTGGAACTTTTGACAGACCATTTTTTGTACATTTCAGAAAAAGAGGCGTATTTTCGTCTGCGTCACTATGAAAACTATCTTTATACAGTTTAAGAGCTTCTACAGGGCAACATGATTTATCTGATTTCTCGTACATTCGAGCGTGTTTAAAGTCCGTATGTTCTTTCGAATTGAGCGAGGCTTTGACATTTTTTGAGGCCATTGGGACATCTATCACTGCATATTGAGCTCCAGAGCTGTCAGATTTTATTACAATGGTGGAGCATTTCATATTCCGCAGATTCTCTCTCCCACGTAATCCAAAATAATAAATTGTGTTGAATAGAACTTCATCCTGCAACACTTGTGTGGAAGTTCTAGTAAAATAATTGAGAACCTTTTGGAAATCATCTTCATTGATTGCATCATATTCTTTTCCTTTTTGTTGACTGCTATTGAGGAATTTGCCGACCATGGATCTCAAAACTCCATTAGCACGCTTGAAGTCATCACCACGAATTATATTGATAGTTCTGTTCACGTCTGGCGACGTCAAATGTCTCTGTATTGAAGCACGTATACAAATTAAGCTGCTGGGACTGTAGAATGTTCCGGTTTTTGTTTTCAGAGAAGAGTAAAATAAACGAAGATAGTCATTTAAAGTCTCATTTGGCAGGTTTTCGAAATTTGCTGTCAGCTTCTGTGTTTCTAAGAAGCCTCGAAATTTTGCAATGTGGTTCTTAGTCTGAGTCACTGTTCCTGTCGGGATGCTACACTTCTCCAAATCGCTTAAAAATTGTAACTGGTCTGAATTTAATTCAACTGCATCTTCCTCGGAGTCTTCGTCATAAAAAGTTTTGCGCATCGATTTGTAGGCAACTTGTTCAAATTGTTCTGTTGATAGTCCAGAGACAATTCCTCCAGGGACATTATCAAAATTAATAAGATTGATAGGAGCTTTTTCACTCATAATGTCTATGTGTAATTCAAGAATGGCAGAGTATTGCATACAATATCGTAATTTTCTTTGAAATTCAAACTTGCCTAGATGCTATGAATTACATTATGGATCTTAATCATAGAAGTAGATGATAATACACTATAGAATGGTTTACTCCAATTTAGATTTCCATGATAGATGCTATCAAAGATCTAGATATTGACCATAGGGCAGATACAATAGCATTATTAGCTGTGTTAGGAGGGCAGAAATATCATGGAGACGAGGCCGCTTACGCGGCCTCGTCTCCATGATATTTCTGCCCTCCTAACACAGCTAATAATGCTATATTTTCTTGAGAGAAGAAATATCAACTTTTACTCCCGCAGCTATGTTGTGCAGCCCGAGCGCAAAGAGGGATGGACAGATAGCTATGGGAGGAAACGCTTATTTCCTCTTGAAGGAATGCAGCTTTTCATTTCGTGATTTATAGATGTCTATTGTTCATTCTGAAATTGATGGCTATACCGCGAAATCTATGAATGAGAAAATCCAGGGACTGTATCGATATCTTGGTAGTCTCTGGCTAATCACAATTTGGTTATAGACTTCTATGATTTGTCTTTTATAGGAGTTTGCATAGAAAAGTTAGCTGCCGGGAGGGAAAGTTGACTCTCTCATGCCGTGGGACTGAAAAGTTGATCCCCCCTCGGCAGTTTACATAGGAGAGATATCCTTTCACCCCCACGCAAAGTGAAAATTGCACTTTTCTCAGCATCTTGAGATTCAGGTCCTTTTCCCTCTATTGTGTCAAGCTATACAATTCCAGTTTGCAATATATTTTCACTTAAAGTGTCTTCTATTACTTGAAGTGAAATATGGTATTGAGAACAGTTTGCGGCTTAATCCTGTGCTGGTACTGTGCACTCCTTTTGTAAAGTTTTTCAATGATCTCTTTTCCTGACTTGTAAGTTTGATTTTCATTACTTCGAAATGAAACATTATTATTATCACTCACAAGGAAGTTCAAAAACCACCATACATGTTTCCATGTAGCCGTGATCGCTCACTGACCGTGTGAACATGATGAAGTCACACACTGAGCGAATAGTCAACAGTAAGCAGGTCACCATTGTCAGCATTTAGTAAAATGATAACACGAACCTGAATCGATGTGAATCATTTGGATCCCATCAGTAGATCACTGACTGCAGATGATTGACTAAAGCTTAAGAATCACCGCTCACAGAATTCACAAATTTTGAAAAATGAGTGCGGTAGAGTCAAACATGGTTCATTATCTTGCACATAAATTTGGTGACAAATTCAAGGAGGAAATGTCTCAAATTTAATGATAAAGATAGTGACCGGATAATCTTTGATCGGTGTAATTGAAATAACACATGTGGTCAATATAGCGTGAAAATTCGATGAAACAGCCCGGGAATTTAAATCTTGGAATCTGGCCGCCACCCTGTTGTCAGCATTTAGTAAAATGACAACACGAAGCTGAGAATAATAACTGTTTGGGATAAGAATTCTGAGTCGACGATTTTGTTTTTTGATAAGGCATTTGATACGCCACAACTTATCCTTAAAGGAAATTGCACATATTTGCGGAAATTTGGTACTGTCAATGAAGATAGAGAAATTCTGAATAAACTTTCTCATAGAATTATACAATTTGCACCTCATGACTACTGCGTAGCTGTAAATCTGCCGGATCAGATGGTTTTTCTTTCATAGATACCGGTAGGTTGGATTCGAAGCCTCCACATAAATCCAATGCAGAAGACGTGACATACTGGTGATAAACACGATTTCATTGAATTAAGTTGTATAGAAAGCGTCTACAGGTCATGCTCTTCATATGAGTGATCGTCGAAACAAATGGAGGAAATGTGAGTGCAGACAGATATGCGGAGAGGAAACGGCTATTCCCCTTGAAGAAGTTTGTAAGGTCATTGCACACACGTGTGCATATAGTCAAAGCAGAAAGATTCTGGATAAGAACGACCATTTATCAAGGAATAAGATCATTCATCCACACAAAATTGATGTTTGCTCTCATTGGAGCCTCCAGTCATTGCATAGAACCTCCACTCTCTCGCCTAAAATGGAGAATTGGTCTCTGACTAGAGGACGTTTGCGGTATCCCTTCTTTCCAGACAATTTATAATTTATCACTTTCTCCTGATTTTGCAACAGGGTTTATAAGTAGCTGTTATATATTATTTAAACTTTTTGTCATCGCTTTTGTATTTTGCACCTTTGAATAAAGTTCACATTGATATATAACATGCCACTACTATGAAAGAGCGACCTGTACATGAAGCTCTAACGTCATTACTCCCCATACTGGGGACTTGGATGGTGCTGACACACTCATCCTGTTCTGGAGCATTCTGGCACTTTTAGTCCGGATGCCCTTCCTGTCGACTTCCATTGACACTTTCGGGGCTCGACCTCAGGACCGAAAGATTGCTAGGCCAAGCACTTAACCACTGTGCCACGGAGACCACAGTCAATACCACCATAAAATCTGTTTGTAATGCCACAATCTGTTCTGATCGTGATGAGTTGATTTTTGATGACACTTCGACTTTCATGCGGAATGAAATTGCTCTTGTTTTCTCTTCTTCAGGATTGAGAGTTTGGCTAATCGTCTGGGCTTGAATATATCCCACGTCATTCTCCAAAATTGCTGTCCCGAAATACCCTTGAGGAGGCAAATCACCGACGGCAATTCCGAATATGGTAAGCATTCTCTTTCATTATTGATGAACAGAAGCTTGTTATCTTCCATATTGAATGAAAGATTCGCCTGAAGAGACAATTGATGAAGAGCTGTAGACGAGAGTTCAGAGCCAAGTTTGAGGACAACATCCGTCCGAGTCTCGGCCAATAAAGTCCGACAGTTCTGATGCATGAGCTAAGGATTGATTCATCTGTCAATCATCTTCAATCGTCTGATGTTTGACAACTTTCTTGATATCACTCACCAGACCTTGCGCTCTGCATCGACCGATAGACGGCACTGGACGTCGTAGGACCGCTTTCAACTTCAGCCTCTGTCTCTCTCGGACCGATTCTCCTTCATCGAGAAAGGCCTTGATCTTTGTTCTGCTTTGTGGGCGAACGTCTCTCTACTTCAGGGGTGGGCGACATTTTCATAGGGGCCACAACATAACTCTTTAGGCATTTTTTGGGTCATGATAAAAATCCGAATATCTTCCTTGTTATCTTTTAATAAGGCAATAATTATAATAATCTTAGCATTAATGTGAAGGCTGAAGTTGCTTCATAGAAGCAGCAGTGACGTGGCGGCTTCAGTGATGACAGTGAACAAACGTCACCGTCAGACATGTGTAATCCTAATTTGTTCCCTTTTTTTGCTTAATTCATGTGTGCGCGTTCATGACGCCGGTGCATCTACCCAATGCTCTTACTGTGTCACAGCAAGCCGGTATCTCAGGCACCTCATGTTGACTCGCAACGAAAGGCCAAAGTCAGTCTACTTCTTAGCCTTGCAGTATTCAATAGTTAACGTATGAACTGCTCCAGGAACACCTCTTACCTTCAATATCTATTGTACCGTCCAATTGGATTGCATCAAGTTCACTTCTTGTTCATCACTGGATTTCTTTCCTGAGAGCAGTCGAAATATATCTGCCATTAATGCATCGTACGATTTTTCTATATAAAATTATTCCGGGCATCAGTGTTTCAAAGAAAGTGTGTGGATAAACGTCTGATGTGTCGAATAGGAGGTGAACGAGAATTCCGGGGAATTTAGAGCACAAATTAAACACATGTTTGTCTGGTCAGACGCAATGTCATTCGATAAGCAGTTTCCGGCCCGAAGAGAACAGTGACACCGACCGGAGGTTGTCCGGCCCTGCTCTACTTGGTCAATTACATTATTATTAGGGCAATTTTTTTGTGACCTAAAAACGTTTAAAATATAAACAAATATGACATAAAAAATCAGAATGTGACCAAAATATGACCTAAAAATCTTAAACTGTAATTTAGGAAGATTTAAAATGTTAAAATACAGCAAAAATTAGGCTTTATTTTCAGGCAGAAAGTTAAAAAGTTCAATTTACGACAAATAAAACAATTTATTTCAAACTTTTACCACAGCATGCCGATTTACATTTTGTTGTACAAAACCGTAGTGTAATTTACTTCATTTGATGTTAAAAAAGGTCTGTCTTTGCATAGTATCTTCTTCAACATGGAGAAGAGCTAACATGTAGCGGTTGGCTGGCAAGGAAAGGCAGACGACAGACGAGACAATCCTGACACCGCCGGTAACAGAGATATCTGTAGGCAATGAGGAGTAGGAGTCCTATCATTTGCCTATAACTGGACCTGAAATATAATACAAACAAATTATTTATCCTCGTACATAGCTGTCACTGTCTTGATGTCAACTTTCTCTGTCAAACAAAAGTACAGAGACAGCAGTGCATACAAAGCTTGAAATAGTTGAAGGAATGAACCGTGATAGTGAAAAAAGGATTGTTTTTTCACTCGAAGACAAGCCTTCCTAGCCTCGATCACACCTATGCACCAAAGGTCACATCAGAGACAAAAATGAAATACTAGTTTGGTTGAGAACATTGCCTCTCACCCTCACGTTAATCGTGTGTGATGGCTCCTCTAAAGCGCATATTAAAATCGAAAGTGTACTATTATCTTTTGAAGAGTGAAGGGGGTTTTCCTACCAGGTAGAGAACGGGGAAAACCGTGTGAAGCACACATCAGCAAGATGGGAGGAGCCGAGTCACATGCATCCAGCTTAAAGCGACATTTGATGAACTTTCATCGCAAATGATTGATAATTGGGCAAGCCTATAATGATCTATGATGTAGGTTACCAGTTAATTTTTCAAAAACTAGGCTCTATATATTGGCCACCCGGAGTCGGAGTCGGACCTGAAAAGGCTTAGAATATAACCAAAAATTACATAAAAACTCAAAATGTGACCAAAATATGACTTTAAAATGTTAAAATATAGCAACCATTATGTTTCCATTTTCAGGCAAAAAGTTAAAAGTTCAATTTACGACAGATAAAACGATTTATTTCAAACTTTAATCACTGCATGCTCAATTACAGCTTGTACAAAACAGTAATGTCTTTGCATAGCATCTTCTTCAACATGGAGAAGAGCGCTCTACCGAAGCAGCGGTTGGCCGGCAAGGAAGGGCAGACGACAAACGAGCCAATCCTGACGCCGCCGGTAACATTCACATCTGTGGACACTGTATGCATTGGAACTGTCCTCAGACTGCATCACACTGCTGAGAGGACCAATATTGCGTCAGTCTCCAAACATCGGTCTCTTCCCGGCAACTTTAACAGTCTAAAACTACAGAAGAATGATCAAAATATGACTGAATATGGTCAGACATAGAAAATATGACATGTCATAAAAAATTGCCCGAATTATTACTATTTGAAATATTGATAATCACACCATTATTATGTCTCGCACAATGCACAGTCAACTTTTGATAAAAAGGAAATAGATGAATAGATGGCAAGGAAAATCAAGACTTGGAAATGAATGGAAGATTGCCATTAAATTGGCAAGAATGACAGGAAGTAGAGGAATGAACAACGGAAGTACAAGAGGTCGTTAGTTTGGCTGAATTTTGTTTTTGAGGAATCAGTTTGCTGGAAGTTGTACCGTTCATGAAGGTGGATTTTTGAACCTTAACTCGACTTCAAATTTCAATGTCATTGATTGTTTAAGAAGTTTTTGTTGTAAGGGGATAGTTTGCATTGGTTGAGTGGAGGTTGACTTCACGTTTCCACAACTTTATCCTTCGAGGACGTGTTTTTATTCAAAACAATGAGTTGGAGTGGGTATAAGATAAACTTCACTCTTGAGAGGAAATATAATGCCAGAATCTACGAGTTGAGCTAAGCCAAGATGAGAAACTTGTTTGCTTCAATTTCGTTGGAAAAATATTATTTCCCATTCCCGTGTCGTAATTTGTCGACAGTTGACCAAGAAAAATTCAATCGACACATTTTGAAGTACTTCACTTTGCCTGAGTATGACCACTGACCATTGAGGGGAAGTGAAGATTATCTTTCAAATGACAGCGCTAGACGCCAGACGATTTAGGCTGATCATTGGGAATTAGTCATGCATTGTCACTGAACCCAAAGTCAGTGAATAGACTCAAATCAGATCCAGGACTCTAATCCATGAATCAATGATTCAATTATAATTAATAGTTCAATGACTGTTTCGTCAGTAAACAAAACTTGTTTCCAGTCATTAGTCGTTGGGTATTGGGTCTTGGGTTCACTCTTGGGTTTTGGGTAGTCTTGGGGGGGGGTACCCAAGAATCTTGGGTATCCCCCCCCCAAGAGTTAGAACCCAAGAGTAAATAAATTGACCATCAGTGATCATTTGCGGTTTTCTTGGAAAAATTCTGCATAAGTATATGGCCACATCATGTCATAGCAAGTCATCTACATGTAAGCTTACAAGTATGTACATGTATATATGTAACCTACCTCAACCACATGATTGGTATTTCTATGATAAAACTGTGCTATCATCAACTTTGA
Source organism: Prostheceraeus crozeri (assembly GCA_907163375.1). Lineage (NCBI taxonomy): Eukaryota > Metazoa > Platyhelminthes > Polycladida > Euryleptidae > Prostheceraeus > Prostheceraeus crozeri. The sequence continues at coordinate 135,604 of CAJQUW010002698.1, read as the reverse complement.
TATAGACCTACCGTAAATGTCTATCTGATAGTTTGTTTAATTAGCTTTTTAAACTGCTTTGATTACCTATGGTTTCCTTGTGAATTTAATCCATTAAGCTAGATGTAATGCATATTGTGTTAGACAGAATTTTGTATATATCATTTCGCGTGAAATAAAACAAATGATACATGAAAAAATGCAATACCAATAACCAATAAACCAATACCTATATAACGCTTATACTGTTAAATTGGTAGCCTACAACAATTCGTAGATAACTTACTTCATATAGCTTCTTGCCTTGAAAGTTAAAAACTTCGGCCTATATTGTTTATTCTGCTACTAGGCTACATGTATTAGGAATAGAAAGATATCGGTATCATTTAATGCAGTGACATTTTTTGATGATTGCTTCTTACGATTAGTAAAAGTATCATTATATCGATATTACCTATCGATTATATCGATTATTATATCGATTATACCTATGTCGATAATTAAAACGTTTAGCTGAATATTAATATGGCCTCAATTCCCCAATAACAAATTCATGTAATATATAGTAATTAATATGAACACTAGATACACATTAATTGGATAGGAATATGTACAATATGGTATGATTCAAAATATCTTCATGCAATTTCAAATCTCAATCAAAATTCCAAACATGTTGAGGAAATTGTTGTTCCACTTCATCAGAGAAATAGCCACTCTTGGGTCCAATCTTGGGGGTACCCAAGCCCAAGTTTGAACCCAACCTTCGAATCATGATAGTTTCTGCATAGTCAATAACAATAAAGTTCAATGTATGAAAGATCTGTAAAATATATGAAGCTTGAGAAATCAAGGAGTTCAAACCATGAACCATAGGAATCACTTCAATGTCATTTTCACTTGGAATACGAAGATGGACGGTGGTATTACCACACCTCCAACTTCAATGGTATTACATAGTCAAATTAGAAGTCCTTAATTCTGAATTGGGCTGATGAGATATGAACGACTTTCATTTGAAATATTGGCACAAACCTGTTTTCCGAGTGGCAATGAATATTTTGGCACCGGGGCGAATTCACGGCCGCTCCTACGTCCTGGTCTTTTTGACAGTGTTCGGTTTTCAAATTTTTGAGGTCTGTCGGCTCCGAACTGTTTTTCCAAAATAATTGCGGGTCTTGTTTGGTTTCAGTTTTGCATTGTCTATTAAACAATCATATGAATTTTGTTATTATAGGACTGCTACTTTCAATGATTGAAATACAACAGCTATGCAAATTGTTGAGAAATGCAAATTGAAGCGAAGGATAGTAAAATAATGATCTCTTGTCGTGCGCGTGAACGCAAATTATCCGCAAGTGTAAGAGCAAGAAAAATGGTTAAACTTGCATATTTGTTACATAGCCTACTCGGATTACATCGTGAAGAAATAGTAAATTTCATTTTCAAATAATGAATTTGCAAATCTGTGTGCTGTATTGGAATACAATGTACTAGACAAGGTGGATTTTCATCGTCTATTTAATGCATGATATTCCCCTGAAGCATGGATATGCGTAAAAACCATAGTTTTCTACTTACGACTTGGGATATGACCAATTGGGTGACGTCATATTTCGTAAAATTTGGATACACAGACCTGCTTCGAACCGGGTGAAATGATGTCTGAGTGGATTAACCGGTTGACTAGTCAACTAATTTTCGCTGCGTTCAAACTTCCACGATTCTGGTTACTTTTTTCCAGGTCTCACGACGTCAGAATCACGACGTCGGACGCATATCTCTGTTTTTCCATAAGTGAGCAGGTTAAGAACTGCTTCTTTGCATCCATGCTGTCATGCATGTGTCAATAAAGTTACTTATCGAATTTCGAATGATTCAGTGGCTGAGCGGTTAATGACACGGACTATTAATCAGGAGGTAAGGGGTTCAAATCTGAACTCATAGCCGACAATGGGCAGGAAGGGCGTTGAACGGAGGTAGAAAGGCGCTTTCAAGAAGTAAAACTCCTCCATTGAGACGGGGAAGTTACTTACTCTTACTCCTCGTTTAACGTCTCTTCTTCCCCAGGGTTGAGGGTCCGACGGTTTGGGAGTGTCGACATTTTGGGTGGATTCGTCTCCTCCACTCTGCTCGGTTCTGGGCTACGGCAGGGTCGAGGCGCAGGGAAGCCAGGTCCTTCTGCACGTTGTGCCACCACTTCTTCTTCTTTCCTCCTCTGTTGTTTCTCCCCGGAACTTTTCGGGGCCATTTCGACGCAGACATTCGCTGGAGATGTCCGAACCATCTTAATCGGTTTTGTCTTACTGCCAGCTCTAGGTCATGTAGTCCCAGTTTGTTCTTAAGTTCTTGGGTAGAACAACGCTCGCGGAGTCCGGCAGGGCATATCCATCGGATCATGCAGTTCTCATTTTTGACAAGTCGGGCTAGGTCTTCTGCCCTCATAGGCCAGGTCTCTGAGGCATACGTCAAAACACTCCTTATACAGGCCTTGAAGACGTGTCCTCTGTGCCCTTACTCGTGAGGAGTGGAAGCAGATTATGGAAGCTCTTCCAAGCGCATCTAAACACGTGCGGTTACCGCTCCAGTACATCCTCCGCTGCTGTCGATGACGTCACCGAGGTAACAAAAATCCTGTACCACCAATTTGTATCATGGGGAAGTCAAAAAGTAAAATGCAACATTGATAAATCACAACATGAGATACATGTATTTCTAAGCTGTTCGTAGCTGCCGAATTTGAGAAATTGAGTGCGGTATCAGACGTTTTGTTTATGAACAGAGATTTGTTTTCCAGGTGATTCCTACAATCCAGTGATTTGGAACTGCGATGATGACTACGTTCTGGATGGGAATGTTCCTCAACCTCTCGATTGTGTTCGAGATATTCTGACTGAATTGATGGAGATTCTAACCAATGATTGGATTGCTGCTCAAGGTAGGGCACTTCTGCTTTAACTCCGGAATGTATCGGTAGAAATGATTCAAAATGATGTTTTCTGATGGTTTCAGACTACAATCATCTTTTTACCAGCTTGATTCTTCGAATAAGCTAATATAGTTAAATGAGTTGACTAGTGCACCTCCGTACAGAAGCCGGACCGTCACCAGAGTTGGTTGGGAAAAGGGTGTCTTTGAAAATCCTAGCGACAATGTAGCAAACGAAGTAAGGATTTTCCGAAACCAATGAAATGGAGAACACAGTTTCATGTCCCTGATTGATTGTAATAAAAAATCAAAGCATGGTGGCAACTACCTTCTATACCCTACAAGACTATCACTGATATCCGCCATCGGAAACTAAGCAAACTCAAATTGCCACCACATCTTCGATGAAGATTCCAAGCATTTTGGATAGAAACATCTACAGTCCAAGAAAAAAATTGGTGATGCCATTTATGTCTGATGGAACTCAATAACAATTCACATTTTTGTCCATGCGGTCCGTTCCGCCCATGAACTTATTATACATCTTAACGGTATTAGGAATATCTAGGGTAATCTTTGTTTTGCTAGCGCGAGAGAATCGCTGATAAGTTCCTATTGGATGTATGGAATCACATGTTGATATGAAGGAAACTACCTTGTTGTCTTTCCAATGTAAAAGACAAAGATTATTTTTCAAATCTGTAGTATGAGCGCATGTACCTCGTTTCTCTTTGGCTGCCTCATTTTCTTGCGAACTTGAGTCTTTTGATGTGTGGTTTTCTGATTTGGTGCCTATGCCATCGTAGCCTGTCCTCTGCAGTTCGAGCAAAAGATCCACATTCGAGAAAGGATTGTCAAAATAGGAGCAGTAGCTGAGGTCTGGATGAGGCAAATTATCCAAGAAGTCTACTGAAGGTGCAGAATGTTTTCCTACTAGACTGCCATAACTGCATGTGTTTTGTCGTGAAAGAAAATACTTGCCTTGATATATATCAAAACTCACTAGATGACCTGTTGCAGCACTTGCTAAGACATCATGCTTTATACCCCAACCGTGTGGGTTTGCCACAAATATATTGTTTACTCCCGTAGGAATCGTAATACCTAATCATGGCTTCATCCCAATCCATAAGTGTCTCAGGTACAATGTGTCCGAAAATTTGCATTCAGTCGTGTGTTAGTGGTCTCAGTTTGAAATTTTTTCACTTTCATCAATTTCATAATTAGTTTGTGTTCAGTATGAAATTGGGTTAAAACAAGACGACGGTATTCCTTAGTCCACAGCATTTTGTACTCTGTCCACTAAAATATTCTTTGCCACCTTTGGCGCCGTTGAGATGTGCAACGGCTATGAATTTAAACCCGAACCCGTCCACCTGCCACACGAACCAATTTTGAACCCGACCCGAAAATTTTAATGAGCATAAGAACATTACGAAAAATTATTTCAATCGCTGAGAATGTATTTCCCAGTACTTAGGCTTGAGTCTTTGTGAAAAAAACTACTAAATGAGAAGGAAATTGCTCTTTTTCACAATGACAATCCTTGGGCCTATATGCATTGTTTTCCATTTGTGGAGTGATAGGGCCTATTACGTGATAGTATCCTAAAGTTTGTGAAGTGTGAATATCACACATTGCTGGAATATATTGAATTCAGGGTGGCGACCGAGCCCGGGAATCCAAAACACATTTTATGGATGACGGTTACCACGCGCCCATTGTTTGTACGCAAACTGAAAAAAAAGTGATGGCAATTAGCAATTCTTCTGACGTTAACGGTCTTCGTCCATTGTGGCTGTCTTCCTGGTTTCTCTTGTCGATGCCTCTGGATAAGTTGGTGTTATCTTCCTTTTGTATTAACGTGTGGATTTTGATATCCTGGCTTTCTTGACACAAAGGATGGTGTGCCGTGAAATTTTGAGATTCTTCGAGATATGGATTCCAAGGTCTTTAAGGCACTCAGACCGCTGGAATTAAAATAAATACGCTGCAGTTCAAAATGTAGCGTTCCAAAATGCGATTTGTTGCTTCAACTTAACATGTTAGAAAATTGAAGTCTGAAAAATCGGCGAAATGCAACTTCATAGAATTTCATGAATCAGATGATGAAAATGAAGCATTTTTTGATTGTTGAAAAGTTCAGGAAACGAACTTTTCCATCGATATGAAATCATTTAGATTCCATAAGGAGCTCACGGCTGCAGGCCATTGAGGAAAAATAGATGTTTATAATATTAAGAATCACCGCTCACAAAATTCAAAAATTTTGAAAACTGAGTACGACAGTCAAATATCTCTCACATCATAATTTGGTGTTGAAATTCTAACCGGAAGGTATGATAAAAGTAGTTTAAAGCAGTGTCCGGATAATTTTTGAGCGTTGTGGTTGGAATAAAGTATCTTGTCATAATAAAAAAATGGCCTGGAAATTCGATGAAATAGCCCGGGAATTTGAAGCTTGAAATCTGGCCGCCACCCTGGTCTACACATTTCGTGGGCTGCATTATTGGCTTGCGTCCTCTGATATGCGTGCATTATAGTTCACTTAAATGTACTTCTCAATTTGATGGCCAAAGAAAAACGGTATTTCCAATGTACATGCTTCATCAAGTAAAATTCAATGTGATATACTCGATGCGGATTCAAGAAGTCATTTGAGAGTTTCCGTTCCATGAGAAGAAAGTTTTTCAATGTTATCAAATGTTATCAATTATTCAATCTCATCTCAGGAAATTGAAAAGGTAGAAATTTGCATCTTCATATTGTTGCTGAAATTTTAAGTTGTCGTTGAGTTGAGACTGAAGCTGCGAGTCTATGACTCAGGTGATAGTTGTCGATATCTTGATCATTCGATTGCTACATTTGGAAATCTAAAGAATCAGATTTCCGTTCGCAAATAGGAATTGTTGCGAATATGAGATATCTCATTCAGAAAACAGGAAATCGGTTTCTAAGATAAATACGAGTTGAATTCTTTTGTTCAAAATGGAATTTTTATTTTCTGAATTATGTCTCAAATTCGTTGCCATTGCGAAAAGGAAATCCACAAAATCTGATCTAGGAGATCCACAAAATTGTGGAATCTAGAGTACATAAGACCTTCACTTGAAGCATGCGTAGAGCTAATGCACTCACATGCTATCATGTGAGAAATGTCAGAAAGCACACGCTATCATACCAGAAAGCACACGCACTGCGAGGCACTCGAAGTGTTTCTGTTCACACGGGACAATTATGGAATAATCTTCACAAACTTTCACTGACAGATACAATCTTTATACCGTAACATTCCGTTGTATTCACACGTTTGAATGACTGAAGGGTGTTGGTGTCTTGTATTGACTTAATATTTGTCCACAGAATTAGATTGTTTAATCGTATCACTTTGCTAGAAATGCAAACTGATTCAAACAGATGGCACATGCAGGAACTTAATAAGTGGGCAAAAAGAAATTTTTGATACCTTACAGAGATAGGAAAAATAGTCATGCGTCGCTTGCGGATTGCTCTGAATTCCTTCAAAATGCTCCGATCGCCACGATTCCTTCAGATTCGAAGAATTCAGATCATTGCACAAAAGTTTTCTCGATAATGTTGGGCCCTCCGATCATTTTAAAAAAAGTTAGCAGGCGCATGAAAAATCGTTCACAAGCTTCTCTGTAGAACTTGACATCGTCTGTGTCTCTTTGCTGTGTGATCCGGTTGATAACAGTCACTGAAACTTTGCGCAATTTGGCGTGTTTAATGTTGAACTGGCTGCTCATTGTTCGATTGCTACGGTATTTCGTCAGGAGATTGTGCCATTTCATCAATGCTGCATGTTCCAATGCTTCCTTTCTAGTCAAACGGAAGAAAAGACGACCTGTCTAATTCTGCGACTGCGACAGACCTTTGTTGTCAACCTACTGTGTGACGTAGTCGAATGACATGGTGATATGCTGCCTCGCTACAACATGAATGCCGGTAGCATAAATAAAATAATAATAGGACAATAAGCTGTCGATATCACTTAGAGATGACTTCTGCCTTCACTCGCATCCCTTTTGTACCGTCAGCGTGGCCTAGTGAAGAAGGTGCGAGCTCGTCTCCACGACGGACTTCGGTTCGATTCCTAGGTCAGGCGGATGCGGTCGGGGAATCAAGGGTGTCGGTGTCTTGTATTGACTTAATAGCTGTCATTCTCTTTAGACATTCAACGTACTGCGGCAGACCTTCGTTGTCAATATCCCGCTACACATGAAGCAAGTTCATTGCCATGCCTCGATTTACCGCTTTACCGATTTCTGCTCCGGAAATGCGTGATTTGAATAAACTCGATTTTATCTCACATCAAATATGGTTTTCGCAATACTATGAATTATAAAAAATACTAAATAATGATGGCATGGAGTGATTTAAATTCATTTTTCATTTTCAAAATTGCCGTCATTGTAGGACACAAGTCTTCCATGAAACCTCCACTGAGGACTGAACATGATCCTTGTAATGCCCTTTTCCACTGTCGCACTGATGCACAGCATGTCCTGTGTCTTAGCCAAGTCAGAGCTCCTGTGAAGCCAGTCGATTTCACATCTGGTCAATCTATTTGTGTGAGATTTGTGGGCCACCAACTGCTCTCACACTGCCCTTGCCGAATCGGTTAAGAAAACTTTTTCTGGTGCCATACGCCCTCCCTGGCGAGCTTATTCATTCTATTCATAAAATTTCATTCTACCGGTACATTGTAGGTAACTTGACCACGTTACGATATCCGAGAAGAATGCGAACCGGCACCCCCCTCCCTCCCCCACGGCACAAGTTCGCTCATGGAACGGATTGCTGCCTGACTTTCGAATTGTCACGGTTGCAATAGACAATGACTGAGTATGTAGTTAAAGATTGCTTCATCAGAATGAAATGGTATTTGCATGATCTCCAAAATTAATTAAATTAGAAATTGTCACAAAATTTCAGTCGATTATCGAAATAATTTTCACTCAATCAGGAAGCAAGATATCACACATTGATATTAAAGTGCAACTTATATATCTTATAAATCGAATTTTAGCATCATGAAGAAAATCATCGTCTGACTGCATTATTGCATCAGTGCAGGGAATAATAGCTTAGATGGTCACTTCTGGCCCATCATGCACATTTCAGGATGCAAAATATCAAAGAGATACAAGGTTTATGCATCATAGTATTCTTTCTAATTTTTGTTGAACAGCGAAATATCGAACTTACTTAGTAACCATTTTCTGAAGAACTTTGAAGATACAGATTGTTTCATAAAAAATGGATCACCCTTAAACATCGCCTTAACTTCAACTTTGTCTAACTCCGCCAAACTTGAACGAATTTCTCTGAAATTTGGAAGATATGTCAGTTGTGCTTACTAATATCATTGTTGGAAATTTCAAGCATGAATATTGAGTTGTTTTCCTGTTATAGATAAAAAAGTAGTAGATAATTTGATCTTCATTTAGCAATGTTACACAAAATCATACCTCACTCTTATAAAATTACATTTGTTTCCTTTGTTATGTAATATGTTGTTCTACAAGCCAAAAGCTATCAAGCAAAACAAAAATAAAGAAAATCGGTCAATCAGAGCCAGTATAGCACCATTATTCATCAACAATAATGTAACTGCTGCATGTGATTAACTGGACTTCATGTTCCATAGCTTCCTGACTTCGTTGCGGTGGTGTTGGCAGCACTCCCGATTGCTTTCAGCTAGAAATCTATCTCTTACCGGTTGAAAACAATACAAAGCACAAATGAACAATAACGAGATCGCATTCACAAAAGGCAAAGTGTCAGCCTTGCTAGAACTAGGGTTTTCTTTGCGAGCTACAAGCAAGCGACTAAATGTCCCTTACACAAATGTGCATCGATGGCATAATGATGATTTTCGACTCTGTCGTAAAGAGGGCTCTGGCCGTCCACGCAAAACATCCAAACGTAGAGACCGCCTAATTTTGAGATTTGTTAAAGTTGATCCAAGTCTCTCGTTAACTGAGATGGCTGCACTAGACTCGTCTATTTCTAAGTCAACTATTCGTAGAAGACTTATTGAGTCGAATTTCAAGAGCTGTAAGAGGCCCTCTCAGATCGAATTATCAGATCAGCATACAAAAAGACGTCTCAGATGGGCAATGAGTCATTGTCACTGGCGAAATCAATGGGATCGGGTTGTCTGGTCTGATGAGGCATCAGTCTGTCTGAAGGATAGTGATGGTCGATTGAGATTATGGATAGAATCTGATCAGGAAATTCCGAGACATTTACATCGTCCCCGGGTACAAGGTGGTGCGACTCTACTGATTTGGGCTGGCATTTGGACCAATGGCCGCTCTGAACTTCACATACAGCAAGGAACCATGAATTCTGAACGCTATGTGAATGTTTTACGAATGAACATTGGCCAAATGACAGATCAACTTGGTGATCCATCGACTTGGTTATTTATGGATGATAATGCTACGTGTCACAGGAGTAGTAGAGTCAACTTATGCAAGTCTCAATTAGGGCTTAGGACATTATCTTGGCCAGCTCGTTCTCCTGATCTGAATCCCATAGAAAATGTATGGAGTATTCTAAAACGTAACGTTCGTCGTTCACTGCTACCTACAGATGGCGTATCACAACTTACGTCACTGTTAAAAAGAGAGTGGAGAAAGTTAGATCAGTCAAAAATCAACGATATCATCGAATCAATGCCTAGACGAATTGGTAATGTCATTGACAATAAGGGTAGGGCCACAAAATATTAGCTTCTTAAGAACCGTTACTGTATCATAGCTTATCAGATTATATAAGGACATTTAAATATATTAGGGACATGAAATAACATGAAAATGCTTTCTGTATCATACTTATGTTTTATTTAGTCAAATTTTAGGATGATCCACTTTTTATGAAACGGACTGTATATGATTGGCATTGTCATCTTTTGGTCAGTTGGAGGATGGATATCCGGACTAGAAATATCACAACGATCAACAAAGGTTTCATTCTGCTTGAAATCTGTCATTTTGGAAGAATGACTGTCATTTTTCTTACAAGTGTCATCATGCATGCATCAGTTTCCTGTAAATCAGTCAGTTCATTCATCTAGCTGGTGACGAGAAATACGGAATGGTCGATAGCGTTGAATCTTCATCTGTTCGATGTCTAATTTTTTTTATCATTGAGATCGAAAGTCTTTTAAAAGTTGATTGAATTAGCATCAACCTGAAGTCAACTATTATGACTAGAAGATAAGCACAATGTAAATGAACGAAGTTGTTGCAATCCGGGGTGAAATTACCTTAAAAGAATTATATTTGTCGAAACGTCGCGAAAAGGAATAAAGTATTTCACCATCAAATGGTATTCATTTATAATTTTGAAATTATTATCTAAGAACTAAAAACAACAGTATGGAAAAACAGAAAGAATATTTCATAAATGCATTAAACTGAACAATGACATAATATTCAGTCAAACGTGTAAAGAAAATGAACTGAAACCAAAATTTACAAACATAAAATTTACAAAAAAATCAAAGAACCATCAAAAAATATCTGATCAGTTCCAATCAGGTATTTCAGATCTAGAAATTAATCAAAACAAGAAAAAATTATATTTGTGTTGGTGTCAGTTAACCACGTCACTGGAATATGTTGCAAAATACGCTATGGAAAATCTAATTTAATTAGTTGTTTGATTGGCAAGGTCACTCACCCGCGAAGGTTCCTGCCCATTTTCTAGACTCAATACCTGGCCTGTGAAGTGGTCAGACATCCTCATCCAGGTCAACTTTCATCCTTGCGACCATCTCCTTAATATGATTCCATTTGTTCGACATTGGATTACGTGTCAGGGAGATTGGAGAAGATAGGATGAGCAAATTCTGTTTCAATACCCACGGGTGTCAATTTAGTGTGTCTGGAGAGACAGACAGCCTAAAGCATCGTCCGACGAAGCATCGGATCTATTGAATGTATAGATGAAGAGTTATTCTGTTGCTAGAATTGTGTACAATTGAATTATTTTGTGCTATTTACAATGCATTCATCCATCAAAGTTTTTCTTCGTCGCTGAATTCAGCACTTTATGATGAAAAGAAGCAGATTGTGGGAGAGAACTATGATTTGTCTGACAGTTCGTGGAGGTAGGCCGAAATTGACCTCCTTCCATGCTATCGCCGCTGTTTAGTGTCCGGCTACATTTTTAACGGAAACTTCATTTTAGACGCTGCTAAGAGCACTTCCGTTAGTCGAGTTTTGGCACGGAGCTTTCCTGGGAATCGTTTTATGAGGATCATTTGGAGACCGGTTTGACTTGAGAAATGCAATTAGCTTATTAAGTGAAATTTCGACGGGTATTCATTGAATACTACGTTTGACAAACTGCTGACTGTCATCCAAGCTAGCGTGCCTGTAATAATGAATTAAAACTGCTTTTGCAAACCCAATGTGAATTAGATTAGTTAAATATTGAGTTGCATAGTTGTGGTCTCCGTGGCACAGTGGTTAAGTGCTCGGGCTAGCAATCCTTCTGTCCATAGGTCGAGCCCCGAAAGTGTCATTGGAAGTCGCCAGGAAGGGCTACATCCGGACGACATTATCACAACGCTACAGATTAAAGTCTGACTATGCCAGCACCGTCCAAGCCCGCAGTATGGGGAGTAGTGACGTGAAACAATCATTCATCATTGCATCCTTAGTTGAAAAATGGGAACAGACTGGGGATACCAACGCAAGACACAATTCAATATTTAATTATTCCATTTTGTAGTAGTAGTGTTGTATATTTGATTGAAAAACGTGCAATACAAGTCAGGAAGTGATATCATACACAGAATAATAGAGCGTCATACACAATTGTCAGAGTTTACAGCTTGAGTAATAAACGGAAAAAAAGAATGAGATCTTACAGTTGTGCGCGTGTAAAATGACTGAAATTTCCGTGCACGCGGCAGAATCTTTGGAGTCAGCGAAGAAAGAATATGCAGCGGAATGCTATAAACATGCAGAAACAAGTTTTTTGATAACGAAAGACGTCTTGATGCTACAGAGTCCGAAGTGCATTCACATGATCGATGTGTATCTCCATAAAAAAATGATTCTGTGCGCTCTTCTGTCGATGCGCTCCAACTGTTGAGACTGCTTTTTATTTATGCCGCAAAAGCATGGACATGCGTATTTCATAACTAAACGAACATGCGACGTATAAATACTATGCATTTCAATTTTGGAAACATGTGGACGGAGTAAGCGTAGAGCATGTAATCGGGAAGCGGATTTTGATCTGACCAATTCGATGTGTCCAGCATAGTCCGCTGCTATCCTAGTTTTAAGTCGTGGATACAGTATCTGCATCTAAGCGAATGAATGCACTAAACATTGAGAGGCATGATAGAGATCCACAAAACTCACAGTATTACTTACAAAGCTATTATGAGTAATGTTAAGGGGTTATAATGATATTATAATTACAGATGTATGCGTCGATGAATTATCATGCAAATTATGGCTTCATGTTTGTTTGTCAATTGTCGTCTATGCGCGATTTGAATTATCTAAGATGCTTGAATTTGTAAGAGGTAGACAAAATTCTTGATTTTCTAAAGGTATTAAATACCTTCAAACCTTGGATTGCTTATTACTTAGAAGTTCGTTGAAACATGAAGTCACAAGTAGAGTCGTATCCGACCATTACAGTTTTGGAAGAATATCAAGAAAATGTCTGAGGTTGACTCCAGGAGTCCGCACGGATGAAACAGGGGTGATTTCATCTTGACCGTCTACTCGTACATGTTTTGGTCGAGTGCTAACGGAACCTGATGAATAATGACCTACCTCCGAATTGACTGTTGGTTCTCTCATTCATGTAGGATCTACCTCTCGTTACACAAGCCAAGAGAAGTTCACATATCACGGACAGAGAAACAAGCTGTACAACCTGTAACAAACTATCTTCAAACGCCCTTTTCAGGCGTTCTCAGCATTATGCAATGATTAAGGTCTTCAAATGCTTCTAATAGAGTGCTCTTGGGATTAGCGGGTAAAATTAATGACAGCGATAATGTAAGATAAATCCTTTTCCTAATGATCAAAAGAACTATATTCGAGTGTTTCGGCGTCGAGAAGAAGATAATATTGAAAATTCTTGAAGGATATTCTATTTCAGGTGTCGCGAGATGAAACCGTTCGGATGTAGGAGCATTAAATGTTTAAGTACATCAAAAATAAACCGATCAGCAGATATTTGTTTGATGTTGAAGTGATTTTATTCAGAATTATATGATATATCCACCTCCAGAGGTCATAGTTGTTGGTTTCATTTGTTTATTGAAGGAATGCTCTAATGCACATTAGATAGATTCCGTCCTTCTGTTTACCGGAGTTCTATTTATCCCATGTTGAGTGTTTGGCAAGAATTCAGAGCTATTTTAAACTACTACGCATGAATAGCACGCAGGAATTCTGGCACAATTTAAGTTTGAAGCAAGGTCTCCCGAACGATTGGAATTCAGTTAAGGGATCCAAATAAATTGACGAAACAAAAGTTGCAGCGTTTTCTTAGTAAAGAGACCTGACAACAAAGGTCTGTCGCAGTGAATATCGAAAGAGAATGACAACTATTAAGTCAATACAAGACACCAACACCCTTGATTCCCCGACCGCACTCGCCTGACCTAGGAATCGAACCGAAGTCCGCGGTGGAGACGAGCTCGCACCTGCTTCACTAGGCCACGCTGAGGGTTCAAAAGGAATGCGAGTGAAGGCAGAAGTCATCTCCAAGTGATATCGACAGCTTATTGTCTTATTATTATTCACAGATTACTAGCAGCATTCATGTTGTGGCGAGAGTGCACATCTGCATGTGCTTTCTCGTAAAAGTTTCTTGTATGAATGTGATGTTGGATTTATTGTGTAGAATGAGCTGTGCACCTAGAAAAGTGAGGAGACAACTCATGAAGCCTAAAGTCTTGGGATCTGTAGAGCTAAGACGGCAGATCTTAGCATGAAAAAGGATGCGAGTTTAAATCCTGACTGCAGACGCTTGAAAGTATGTGGACAAATAGTAAGATGAAGAATAAGGCCTAGACATGAGGGCAGAGACTCAACCAGGATGGAGTCCTCTGTGACAAGAGGATGTTACGACTGAAAGGCAAGATTTTCCACACAGAAGTTCGACCGGCTATGCTGCGCCATGCTGAGCTCTGGGCTACAGAGAGAGCTGACGTAACTGCGATGGAGGAATCCGAAATCAGGATGTTGAGGTGGTCAATAGGGAAGACAAATGAAAGATAGAAGACATAGAAGTAGGTTGTACAATCATTGGATCCCGAAATCCCGGGATCTTTAAAAAGTTTCGGGATTCGAATCCCGGGATTTCTCGATATTGACTTCGTTATCTATCAGTCGCTTAGTTTCGAAACTACTAGCAATGGATATGCAGGATGCACACAATATTTCTCCGTTCTTTTTATAAATGCGCAAATCGGCCACGGAAAACGATTCTACATGGGGGATCAATAATATCTTATGAAGGTTCGAGCTTAGCTCTTATCATTTGTGGCTGCATGGCTTCGTTCTGTGCCACCAACTAGCGTGGAGTGTGAGCGTGCCATCAACGACGCTGGGACCTTTGTCTAGAAAGTCAGAAATCGTATCACCGATCACATCTTGAATGGCATATGCATTTTGAAATGGTATTTCAAACAAACATTCATGCAAGTATAACTTCCCTAGAGTTCCGGTTGGCTAACCTGCAGTTTCGTTGTTCTTCAAATCAACTCTCTTGATCAGTAGTCAGTGATGAAATGAAATGAACAAGAAAATTTTCAGCAAGTGTACATGACGTGAAAGCTTATCTTTTAAAAATGTCTCATCTCGTAAAATGTGAACATACCTTACCTGAGGTGCTTGATTACAAATACTGATTTAAGAAATTGCTCATATAGTAATCATAAATAATGATCTATAATCACAATTGATTATTAGTTATTATTACCGGTGACACAATGACTGCCGTGTACTCCTGAAGCGTCAAGGCCGTACATTATATGGATTTGGTAGGTAACGCGGTTTTCCTGAGTGAACGCCTATGTGGTCACCGTGGCACAGTGGTTAAGTGCTTGGCCTAGCGATCTTTTGGTCCTGAGGTCGAGCCCCGAAGGTGTCATTGGAAGTCGGCAGGAAGGGCATCCGGACTAAAAAGCACTACAACCATGTCAGCACCGTCCAAGCCCATATGAGGAGCAAGTATGAGCAAGTATGAGGAGTAGTGACGTAAAAAAAGCTTCATTATCATTTGTAGCAAGTACGCCTATTTAATCAATATTAGCGCATACAAAAGCAAAATCGTAGGCGGAAACTGCAATCTGCATGAATCTAATAGTATTTCCTCAATCCCGGGATTGATATTTTGCTCCGGTATTGTTCACCCACGTATCAGTCATATGCACCACATGTTCCCAAGAAGCAAACCTGTCGATGGAGACACAGTAGCAGTTAATTTGGATTAAATATTAATGCCCCAAATGGACAAGAACTGTAGAAATAAGCTTCCATGCTGATATGGATAATTAGTGTTTCATCCTTTACGCCTACTGCAAACGTGATCCATTGAATAGCTCTGAGCATTGTCTCTTATTCAAATGCAGCTGTTATTCGAAAATATGCTGATGGTGCGTGATAAGTGCTTCATACCATGCCTTTTTATTTCACACGAACACAACGTTCTTGTACACACAGCGTCCCTTTTCAAATAAACAAATACTGTTTTTCGAAATTGTGACTTCTCGACATCACCGTATCCACAACATTCCTCATGAAGTTCCCCCTTTTGTGTACTTTGATAGTTTCAGTGCCTCAGTTTTCACGATTCTAAATATTTTCGTCACTTTGTAATATCTCAACAGATAAATAATTTCCACTGCTTTGTTTGAAGTGATGATATCAATAATTTACCTGTTGCTATCTGAAGAGATCCTTGAATACTTCTGAAAGAGATGTTTATACAAATCATGAGAAAAGCACGGCAGATTCATGAATTAATAAAAACTGCCTACTCTTTGATTTAAGTTGCCGCACCAGTTTGAATAGATCCGAAAGTTGATAAATTATTAAAAAACGCTTTGAAAATTGTGACATGGAAATGCGCGCAGCTAATTCGTATCAGAACTGTGAACTTGACATTTTATATTTGCATATGTCGGTTCTTGAGATCCCGACTGAGTTTTAGCATCGGACTAGCTGGCAATTTCTCATAACAAAACTGTACTGATGACGGTAAACATGAAAAAAGTGTTTGCTGTACACAATTATTTAAGTTGAAGTTCGTCAACATTTCAAGGTCACGGTTGTTTTCTTATGATCTTTTGTTTCCTTTGTACATTTTCTGCTTTCGAGTGGTTTTCTACATCATGTCTTGTATGGACAGCGACGATCACTGCGAGTTTGAAGCCCTGACATTGCGATGTTTCCCATTATCTAATCTTTCATCCACTGGGATTGGTTTTTGTTGCCGCTGAGGTGTATACCAGATGAGTTAAGCGGCTCAAATATTCATAAAATTCATTAAATGTTGCTTCAATATTCATATTCATAAAATGTTGAAGCATCATTATTAATCATCAAATTCGCAGACGTTAATTACACCTACAATCAGAAATTCGACACACAGCTTAAACTCTTGCACTAATTGTCTTTTACAATTATACTGCAGCAGACAGTCTTTTTCACAAATTTTCTCAGCAAAATTGTGATGTTTTTCGACCTTTGACGTAGTAATAACAATCCAATTAAGGTTTTCATTTTATTTTCGGTTATAATTAGATGATATATTTTGGAACACGCTTAATCAGACACGAGAAAGTCATAGTTCGTTGAGGTGGCAGATTGTTTTACAATTGGAAAGGTGATTGGATGTGTTTCAGTCTAAGCAGTGTTGTGATTATTTTATTCATATCTAAGATCCTACTAAATCGAGTCAGAAAACTTTGGCCTAAGGGATCACTTGTTTAGAGACCATGGACGACACGGAGAAGTCCAGTTCATAGTGCTTAAAGAGCTTCAAACTTTTGCATAGGATCCATGTTGGGTGGACCATTAGAAGTAATGTCCAGTTCCACCAAAGAAGCGCTGATTGTGTCAAATATAGGGGGGGGGGAAGTCCTCCTACATGATTCCGTCAAGCTTGGTTCTAAAGTAGTCCTTGTTGACAAGTTTCGGCCATTTAATGTCTGCCGTTGGAAACATGCCAACATTGTCCGCTTATCAGCAAACCATAAACTGCATGTATATAATTATGCATGTTCTAGTCAAATTGTGCTATATGTAAAAGATTTGTTATGAGAATGTCCCAACTTTAATTCATTGAACGCATCAATTTACTAACTTCATTGATTTTTATTGCCTTGACAACTGATGTGTGGTGGTGAGGGTTTGATCCTGCCAATTGACAGAGTGGCGTAAGTGGCTCGTAGCTCAGTTGGTTAGAGCACAGGTCTAGTTAACCTTGGTCGTAGGTTCGAATCCTACCAGCCGCACATCTTTTACATGACAATTTGATCTATCGTTTCTTGTTAATTCCAAGGGGTAGGAGGTGAACTGTAGCAACACATCTCTCATGCTGCATTGATGCATCTTCAAGTTGTAGATGAGTGATAGAAGAAGAATGTCAATCATAACAAGTGCTTGTTAGCGATGGAATTCCTTTAACAAACCTCCGAAAACTTCATCATCGCATATTACAACATCAATGAAATGACTTTCAGACTGATTCAGAAATAATTGCAAAAATGTCAACCAATTTTCGAACGCAAGTTTCGTATTGCATTTCTGGTTAAATTTTAAGAAACTTTGTACCACATAAATCCTCATGTTCTATAGATTATTGTGGCATGCATTTTAATTTCAGAAGTGGTCAATTGTAAGTAGGCAAGCACTGCGTCTTTGTTGAATGAAAATTATAAACATACGAAAAGTTGAACGGTCTAATTTAACCACATTTTCAAATTAAAAAAATCATACTTCTGGGTGGAAAAAGTTACTTCTGATTACAGTTTCAGATAGATCATGTGAAGCTTAATACACTCGACCTATCAGAATTGGTGTAGATGCTGCTAGAAATTGTCAGGACTGAGTCAAAGATGTCAAAAATTGAATATTGCTCATATAATTAGAGATTCAAAAACCATTTTACCGATCTCTGGTGATTTTCTAAATATTTTTTTATAATGATTTGGATGTATTTGTAGTTGCCTGCAGAAGAAGGGACCGCAAAATTGGCTTTACATTTTTTAAAGAAATGTTTCAAAATTCGATTTTTTCAAAAATTTCTGAAAATTTTGCTTTTTTTGAGAGCCCACAGAAATTTTCTCGCATCGAAAAAGTGATAATTTCCGCTTGGAGCATCTATGGTTGGATATCAATTAAGCAGTCCAAGAAGAATTTTTCTCAACTTCGCTGCGAGATCGGTGATGTAGGCCGTCAAAGATTTATGATTTTTCATAAATTTTCTAAAAATAGAAAAATTCGAATAAGTCAAGGCCACGCCATCAAGTAAGTCAAGTGACCTCCCCGATAGAATTTTTCCGAAATATTTTGCATTTCATCTAGATGGACCCAAATGATGAAAATATGTGAATTCAAGAAAATCTGAGAACCTTCGCCACATGCCATTTGACGTTTTGGTGTGGAATGACCCAAAAACAAATCAACAATTTTGACATTTTTCGACTATGCCCAAGGTTTAACACAATGCGCATCCGTGGTGCAGAAGAATGCAACCCTCTTGAAATTGAAGTTATGACTGACAAAGCTTTCCGCCATGTGGTGGACATTTAGGAACACAAATATGAAAGGGAATGGTGGAATGGTTTCAACCCTCTTGAAAAACTTGTTCATCCTTTCATATCTCTTGTTAGGTAACCTGAGGGATGATCAACATCACAGAAATTCCCACTAATTAGTCGATGCCCTCGACGATGAAATTGCTGAACTCTGCTCATATTGCTTATCTATGATGGTTTTTGAAATCATATCCACTAGAAATCTAGCATGGGTTCTTTAAGCAGGGCTGCGGAAGTGATTGATTTTTATTCGCTTCCGCTTCCACACGCCTGCTTTTAAGGATTCAAAAAAAGTATTAAATAATTCTTGCTATCACAAAAACATGATCTCATGATGTATGTGAATATGCACTCCGACTTGTATTCATTTCCAGCTGGCTATTCCAAAAGCCTGGATGACAAAGACGGATTTCTATCGAAATTTCGTCTCCGAGCAATGGCGAATTCGGACCCAGTGAAGATTATAATCCGAAAAGCCAACGAGCTTCGATTTATCGATTCACAGGCTTTCTTGGAGCCTGCATCGAAGAAATTGGCCTTCTTATTAAATCTGCATAATCTGATGGTCGTTCATTGGTTACTTGAAATGTGTAAGGTGAGTTTGAAATTTGAAATGGTATTCTGTTTTTTGTGATAAAAGTATCGTATATAGCTGGGGTTCAAGAAGTTACTGATTTTTGGAAACAGATGAGAGCACAGAATTAGATTGTTTAACCGTATCACTTTGATAGAAGTGCAAACTGATTCAAACAGATGGCACATGCAGGAACTTAATAAGTGGGCAGAAAGAAATTTTTGATACCTTACAGAGATAGGAATAATAGTCGTGCGTCGCTTGCGGATTGCTGTGAATTCCTTCAAAATGCTCCGATCGCCACGACTCCTTCAGATTCGAAGAATTCAGATCATTGCGCAAAAGTTTTCTCGATAATGTTGGGCAGTCCGATCATTTTAAAAAAAGTTAGCAGGCGCATGAAAAAACGTTCACAAACTTCTCTGTAGAACTTGACATCGACTGTGTCTCTTTGCTGTGTGATCCGGTTGATAACAGTCACTGAAACTTCGCACAATTTGGTGTGTTTAATGCTGAACTGGTTGCTCATTGTTCGATTGCTATGGTATTTAGTCAGCAGATTGTGCCATTTCATTAACGTTACATGTTACAATGTTTCCTTTCTAGTCAAACGGAAGAAGAGGCGGCCTATCTAATTCTGTGGTTACAGAAGTTGTCAATAGAAACAGGGAACGTTAAATGACTGGCATGATCTCGTTGTAAGTTTGGTGTAAGGACAATTCGTCGAATTTAATCTCATTGTTGTTAATTGCATTCACGACATGGTTTAAGATGCTTTGGTGGACAATCGATATCCGCTACTTGCCTTAATGTCGGCGGTCACAATTGTGACGTTATTTATTCATTGATTATTGTTGCTATGACAACTGATCTCGGCGGTGAGATAAATGCAGGCTCGAAGATTATAATATTGTGGCTCGTAGCTCAGTTGGTTAGAGCACAGGTCTAGTTAACCTTGGTCGTAGGTTCGAATCCTACCAGCCGCACATCTTTTGCATGGCAATTTGATCTATCGTGTATTTAATCTCATTGTTGTTAATTATATGCATAGATATCCGAGAAAGCAGCCAATGTAGTGAACGCGAGAGAAGTATGATTCGTGCACTTCACAACCAATGTCCTTGATCAACGATCTAAACCGTACATATAGCAAGGAATTGTTGATACTGACACTATTCTATCGTCGTCATCATCGCGCCAGTACGTTATCTTTAACTTACTCGCGTTCGAAAAATATGAAGCGCTCCAGACCATCTGCCTCCCCTGTTTCAAGGCCAAGACAAGTAGCCTTCTCTACCTCTGAAATAAGCATCATCATTGACTTGTACGGAAGACACTGAAGTACACTAAATTGTAGGTTCACAAACTCAAACTCTGTGAAATCCAAGAATGAACTGTGTCAGAAGTTGCTCAACTCCGTCAATTCTACGAGCTCCACCACAAGGACATTAACATCTATCGAGAATAAGTGGCAGAATCTGCAGAGGACTGAGAAAGCCAATTCATGAGCTCATTTGAATTGAACTTCATGAGATGCATGGCCTCCAAAATCAGCCGTTTTTGAAGATTCCGAGCACCATAATGAAAAATTTTCCATTTAGCCGCAATTGCAGAATTAGGGTGACATTGTGAAAATGGAAATTTATAGGAGAAAGAAATATCTTGAATTGATTGCAGAGATGTTGCTGATTATATCGGTTAATTAATGATGTATTTATATAATTTCTCCGGCGCCGGTGAGAATTATACATGAAGTTTTATTGAAAGACATGAACAAAGGAAATACATGACATGCAAATCCGATGGAAAGCAGATTGAAGCTTTCAAAATCTCATTTTCACATCCGCTTCGAAATCGAAATCCATAGAAAGAAGTTCATTCGAAATCAACGAGATCCATGCATTGAGCATCGAATACATGGATTGATGTTCAATTTACCGCCTATTCTAGATTTATGGAGCGCCTGTCAGTGCAGATAAGAGCCGAGTGCTTCTTAAGCACAAGATAAAGATCACACATAATCGGGTTCACCCCTCAGTGCTGAGTCTGTCTGCTTCGGGCCCAGAATTAGATTCATGTACGCGCTTCGGTTTTCTAGAATGAAAGGATCATGTCTAACCTTAATATCGAAATGGCACATCACAGAATTAGACAACTTGCTCCTTCTCGAATGGATAATTCGTGTATCGCTTGCTATTGGAAATGGCAAACAATAAGCTGTCAGCAAAGGACACCAGAGCCAGTGAGAGATGCGTGCGTGCTGTGATATCACGTCGCACACACCAAAACACACATCGATGTCTGGCTTCGATTCAGTGTATGCACTATACAGTGAGGAATGCTGATAACCGGATGGTGGAATCATCAAGTGAACTAATTTTCGTACGCCTTCTACTTTCTTTAATAATGATCGGAAGGGTCAACATTATGAAGAAAAGTTGTGCGCAATGATCTGAATTCTTCGAATCTGAAGTAATTTTGGCAATCGAAGCACTTTGCTGGAACTCACATTAATCCGCAAGCGACGCACGACTTTTTTTCCTATCTCTGTAAGGCATTAGGAATTCCTTTTTGCCCACTCAGTAGGTTCCTCGATGTGCCGTCCTTCTGAATAAATTACACTTCTAGCAAACCGAAGCAGATAAACAAAGGATTTAATTCTGTGGGCTGGGGAGGCATCACCGTCTTCATTAGAGGCTACCGACTCTGGCTTGTGCGACAAGAAAAGTAGGAGGGAGAAGCGGAAGGGGCATGAAATCCATTCTGAGAAAAATGGACACAAGCGGCCTCATATTGTAAAAGATTTTCATTTTCAGATCAAGAATTCATTTATCATGAGTGCACCGTTCTCTGACCGTCACTGATCTCAGATCGAATTTTCTGCCATAGATGAAATTCTGATGTTGTTCATTGACAAACAAAAGGACAAGAAAACATCTTTTCTTACTATTGAGTTACGACCCTGTCTTCTTTTGCCAGCTGTTGAGTTCTCTCGAAAGAGAAGGTATCGGAATGAGGAGCTTGTATTTGGGTATTCCCATCGACTTGACAGGTTATTCGACTGCAAATCTTCCATTTCCGGCTGTACATCTCCATTTTAGTAGTTCAGTTGAAATTGTCACTCTCAAGTTGTTTGAGTTGAGAAAATATGCAGCTGCCTCCTCTTGAGGTTGACTTTGCATGATGGTAGTTCGAAAAGACGCTGTTGACAAATGCAGTTTTTGAAGAATGCCAATAGAATCGTAGAAGAAAGAGCTGCATTTCAAAATATTAGTCATAGCAAAGAGTCATTGAACTCTCCATGTAAAAGCTCAGTGCTGTACTTTTCCGGAAATTCATGAAGGAAGTAGTAAAAGCAATCTTGTATCTTTCATACAGGCATATTTCGGATGATTGGACAGTTAAAGCTTGGATCTCCTGCAATATGAAGCCATTTGCTGTGTTTTGCAATTCATCTGCTGAACATTCTTGTCTCATTGTCATGCGATGATGGCGTAGTTGGTAGAGCGATGGCTTAGATAGCCCGAGGGCGATAGTTCGAATCCTGCAAGACATTAGTCAATTTCCGTCTCTTTAACTTCTATATATGTCATTCTTGATACACTCGGCTTATTGACTGCATGATTTCCGCTGTGGATTTGATATTAACAACCATAGAACCCATGCGGAGAGATTTCGACATCTGACGCATTTAGCAGATGGACAATCTCATTCGGCCAGTTGTTGTAAATGCCGATTTTCAAAACGGCGAGCTACCTGAGAGGCTTAGACATATGTTTGCAAATAGAATGTGATGTAATTTCAATGATATACTTTAGTCTTTGGATATTGCCAACATTTATCATGGATACTGATAACACTTCTTCCTTTTCATGATTGTGAACTGTCACAGCGTAATCTACGTTGATCAGGGGCTGTCATGTCACAGCGGTATGGACAGGAGTAAGGGTGACTTCGATGTGTAATGAAAAAGCGTAAACCAGTACGCGAATGTACACTCCTTTATTTTAGCAAGTTTGCTAGTAAAAACGATGTATACACGATCCAGACGTTTGGAACGTTCGCCCGTCTTCTGGGGAATCTAATTCTAATTGATAGAAGTCGGCCAAAGAAAGCAATATCTCTGAAGATGACGTAAACTATTAAGTCGGTCGAATAAGAGGTGGTGCAACAACGCACGGGCCGACGTTTGTTGACGTTGAACTTTGGCCGGACCGACGTTTGTCGACGTCCGATGGTCGCAACAAACAAGAATGGATGAAAATTCGTGAAGTGCGTGAGTTACTGGTCATTTTCAAGCATGATAAGTAAGCAAAGCTGGAAGTTTGATTTCTAGCTTCTTGAATCTGAAGAGAAACTTGAATTTCATCCGTGAAGAATCTTTGAATCCGTGAAAAGTTCACTTTGCGGATATTGCACACTTCGGTAGAAGGTGCAAGGCTAATGATGCGAAGGCCGCAGGTTGTGTACCCCTCTTTTAGATAGACCGGATTTCTTTTCCGCTTTGAAGTAGCAGATCAACATCTTATTGACAATAATGACAACACCTTGAGACTGTCTGGAGATGATGCCGAACCAAACTGCTCCATCAAAGACTTATGCGAGTGCACTTTACACAGCATAACCCTCAGTGTCACTTGGAATCAGTCAGAATTGAGCAGCGGTCCTTGAAACACTTCCATTCTTCAATCACAGCCGACATCATATTCTCTGCTGTCGTCAGTTCTCTTTCTGACGAGTTGAACTCAATACCTTCAGATTACAGCCCGAAGCAGCGAATGCTATCAATCATTGCATCCTATAAAATTCTATCAGACAACTTTATATCCGCATCCTGGAAAAGGGAGCAGCACTTTTTGTTTGATATTTACCGCCATGCCGGGCACTCTTGTAGTTCAAAAAACAGTTGATCTTCCTCAATCTACCGCAATGACAGTCAATGATAGAGTGTTGAGGAGAACGATATCATCTTGTAATTTTTCTATTGAGTGACACATGTTTTAGTATATAAAAGGTCGAAAATGCAGAATATCTTGTGTTTTATATAGAAATACAGGTACACACAGCAGATATTAAAATCCTAATAATTGTAGCATTCGACGAGATTTCAGCGGAAAAATAAAAAAAATAAGAAAAAATATATGCCGCCAATCAAGTCGCTAAGCTTAATTACGGTAATGAGAAAAAAACTTGGTACTTCTATTCTTCCTCCCCCCACATTTCTGTCGCTGACACCTCGAGTGTTGCATCGTCAGCGATCTTCTCTTGCTCCTAACTGCGTTCTCACTACCGTCGCAAAAGCGTCGAAAGTGTAAAATTCCTCTGATTTGTACAAAATTCACAGCACTTGCTTTGCCGTTCACTGTAGCTGAAGTGGAAACAACACATCCCACGAAGTTCATGATCACCGCACAGCTGTATCTTGTATTCTGAGTATCCAGGCCACCGATTCCTCATCCCAGGGGTCCAGTAAGACTTCTCAGTGGTGTTGTGATATCACTCAGTGACAGATCAAGTCTTTTGTAAATCCGATGTGACTAAGTTTGACGAAATTCGATGAATTTGGAAACATTAGAAAATGTAGGGTGGGAAGAAAGAAGTGCCAAAAACGTCTTAATTTATAAACTGTAATGGACTAAGTGGATAGGAGAAATATTTTGCAATATTTTACAGTAATCACACGCAAGTCAAAGGCGGAGTATTTATTTGCTGTTTTGCATTTGTACGTCACATGCACGCTACGTGTCGTGAAACACATATTGAATTGAATTGATGGAAATACTTCGTTTCCTGAAAATATTCTTCAAAATTCACATACATGCCGGAATTTCGCGTGTAGTGGACACCCTGATTGTCTCCTCCGCATATAGTTTTAGCTTGCTGGGCCAACTTTGAAAAGGACAGTCGAAGCATGTTGGGTTGATTGCTTTTTTTCCTTCAATAGATCATTATGTCTTCGAAAGTAATGGAATTAAGTCTTTTATGTCGTTCTAAAAATACGATGACACTTCCAGCCAGCAGTATTCCTTACCAAATTGCGACATAGGTTTCTGGACAACAAGATCTACAGCCGCGAACGCGGATGATATAATCTTCTCTTTCTAAATTATCATTGATCTTCACGCGTGATTTTATGTAATTCCACAGAAGCCGGTTCGCTTCAATAATTACCTCAAATATGACGACATCAATTTATTTCCTGTTGTCATCATCAAAGCCAATTATTCACACCTAAGAACATGAAATAACTCGTATGACTTTAATTTATGCAGGAAGAATCGGCAGAGCAGTGGTGACAAAATTTTTTTATGTAATCTCATTCCCCAGAAGACGGGCGAACGCTCAAAATGTGTGGAACGTGTATCTATCGTTTTTACTAACAAACCTGTTAAAATAAAGGAGTGGACATCCACATGCTGGTTACACAAAGAGAGGCCTCCCGTTCACAGCAATTCTATCCGACTTCGATGTGGTTGCATAGAGGCTCAGTTGATGAATTCTCAAGTCGTGCAACGGATTGAAATGTGCTCACATGGTCAGACTTCAGGAGAGTGTTGATGCGGTCTGCCCGGATGCAGTCTCTATAACCCTGCCAACTTGCAGTATGGCTAAGACCAGGGTGTGTGTCACCTCGAAAACCTTGAATGACATTGAATTTGAGGAGAAGCATTGAAAAGTTAGCGCAGTTGGTTAAGGGCCGGAGTTGCAGAGGCTTTCTATTGTGTCTTTGCGCATTGCGTGGGGTATGGAGAGTGAAAAAGTCAAATTTCTGTTGAATGTTTTAATGCTAGAACATTTCCTTGCTTTCGGATTTTGTGAATTAAGAACTCTCCTTCAATAGAAACAGAATCGTGGAGAGAGCAACCAATTAATAGCTTTAAATGAAATACTTTAGAATGGTGAGCTGTTTTCTCACAACCACTTCAAATAATGGGCAAATCAGCACATAATTGAATGCAAGAAGGCTGAGTTTTGTTACAAGATTATATTATTGGCTATAATGAAACTTGTATTTTCTAACTGCTCGGCAGACCTCGAAGTACTCCAAAAAATCAAAATTATGAAAGCCGGAATTTCGTCTTAAATGGAAGGTAAACTCGAAATGTTTTCAGGAAATTTTATTTAAATTGCGATAAATCATAAAACGATTCACTCCTCAAAACGAGTTTGACCTTCAAAATTTGAATTTTGAGTGTGAAAACATAAAGAAGCCTCGAATTTTGCTGCTAATCTGACGCGACACTCTGTAAGCTAGTCTACTCGTCAACCTTTCATCCTTCGAAGATATTTATTGAGACAATAAGTTGGTAGACAATAAGGACACGTTGAGACAAGCTATGTTTTTTCACTTTATACAGTTCATAATGTTACCCAATCATTTTAAACAGGTGTCCTGGAAATTGCTGATAAAAATAATGTAAGGGTGCGTTAAATAATATCCGGAAATTAGGCAAGAGCTTTCATACATTACGTATTTTAAGTCTGCTTGTCTTCCGTAGTGGTTGAAGGGACACCATATTTGTGAGCTGCTTCCGATTCTTCCTGCAATAAATTAAAGTCATACGAGTTATTTCATACTCTTAGTTGTGAATAATTGGCTTTGATGATAACAACAGGAAATAAAGTGATATCGTAATATTCAAGATAATTGAAGCGAACCGGCTTCTGTAGAATTACATAAAATCACGCGTGAAGATCAATGATAATTTAGAAAGAGAAGATCATATCATCCGCGTTCGCGGCTGTAGATCTTGTTGTCCAGAAACCTATGTCGCAGTTTGGTAAGGAATACTGCTGGCTAGAAGTGTCATCGTATTTTTAGAACGACATAAAAGACTTGATTCCATTACTTTCGAAGACATAATGATCTATTGAAGGAAAAAAAGCAATCAACCCAACATGCTTCGACTGTCCTTTTCAAAGTTGGCCCAGCAAGCTAAAACTACATGCGGAGGAGACAATCAGGGTGTCCACTGTACGCGAAATTCCGGCAAGTACGTGAATTTTGAAGAATATTTTCACGAAACGAAGTATTTCCATCAACTCAATTCAATATATATTTCACGACACGTAGCGTGCATGTGACGTACAAATGCAAAACAGCAAATAAATACTCCGCCTTTGACTTGCGTGTAATTCCTGTAAAATATTACAACATATTTCTCCTATCCACTTAGTCCATTACAGTTTATAAATTGGGACGTTTTTGGCACTTCTATTCTTCCCACCCTACATTTTCTAATGTTTCCAAATTCATCGAATTTCGTCAAACTTAGTCACATCGGATTTACAAAAGACTTGATCTGTCACTGAGTGATATCACAACACCACTGAGAAGTCTTACTGGACCCCTGGGATGAGGGATTGGTCCGTTCCTAGGATACTCAGTTAGAATACAAGATACAGCTGTGCTGTGATCATGAACTTCGTGGGATGTGTTGTTTCCACTTCAGCTACAGTGAACGGCAAAGCAAGTGCTGTGAATTTTCTACAAACCAGAGGAATTTTACACACTCAACCCCTTTGCGACGGTAGTGAGAACGCAGTTAGGAGCAAGAGAAGATCGCTGACGATGCAACACTCGAGGTGTCAGCAACAAGAATATGGGGGGGGGGAAGAATAGAAGCATTTTTTTAGAATTTTTTTCTCGTTTCAATAATTAAACAAAGCGGTTGATCCGCGGCATATAATCTTAATTTTTTTATTTTTCCGCTGAAATCTCGTCGAATGCTTCAATTATTAGGATTTTAATATCTGCTGTGCGTACCTGTATTTCTATATAAAACACAAGATATTCTGCATTTTCGACCTTTTATATACTAAAACATGTGTCACTCAATAGAAAATTACAAGATGATATCGTTCTCCTCAACACTCTATCATTGACTGTCATTGCGGTAGATTGAGGAAGATCAACTGTTTTTTGAACTGCAAGAGTGACCGGCATGGCGGTAAATATCAAACAAAAAGTGCTGCTCCCTTTTCCAGGATGCGGATATAAAGTTGTTTGATAGAATTTTATAGGATGCAATGATTGATAGCATTCGCTGCCTCGGGCTGTAATCTGAAGGTATTGAGTTCAACTCGTCAGAATGAGAATTGACGACAGCAGAGAATATGATGTCGGCTGTGATTGAAGAATGGAAGTGTTTCAAGGACCGCTACTCAATCCTGACTGATTCCAAGTGACACTGAGGGTCATGCCGTGTAAAGTGCACTCGCACAAGTCTTTGATGGAGGAGTCTGTTTCGGCATCATGTCCGGACAGTCTCAAGGTTCTATCATTATTGTCAATAAGACGTTGATCTGCTACATCAAAGCTAAAAAGAAATACCGGTCTATCTAAAGGAGGGGTACACAACCTGCGGCCTTCGTATCATTAGCCTTGCACCTTCTACCGAAGTGTGCAATATCTGCAAAATGAACTCATATTGAGAATGGGACAAGATTCTTCACGGATGAAATTCAAGTTTCTCTTCAGATTCAAGCAAAACTCAAGAAGCTAGAAATCAAACTTGCAGCTTTGCTTACTTATCATGCTTGCAAATAACCAGTAACTCACGCACTTCACGAATTTTTATCCATTCGTGTTTGAAAGCGATTGTCCGATCTTGAACGTCGATCCGGCCAAAGTTCAACGTCGTGACGTCGGTCCGTGCGTTGTCGCACCACCTCTTATTCGACCGACTTAATAGTTTACGTCATCTTCAGAGATATTACTTTGTTTGGCCCATAGAGTAGGTATATTAGGTATATAACCTGCCACTGGTAGAGCAGAGCGCATAATCAAAGACAATGATGGCAATTAACTTAAGAAGATGTAAATGGATCCACAACACTATTCAGATTCAAGAAATGAAACATGAATCTAGTGAATCATAAAATCATGTCGATGAAAATTGAATGAAAAACTTGAAATTTCAGCCAAGGAAGCACGAAAAATATCACGACTTTTTCATGAAGACTTCCATTATAATACAATTCATGAATTTCCCTTGATAATCAGTTTGATTTCAGCTTAGTTAGGATGCTCAATAGCAAATATTCATTCCTTTTGATATCCAACTTGCTTCATGCTACTTATATAGGAGAGTCATCTCGGTAGTATATAAATTTGCAAAATTTTGACTTTTTTCAAAAGTGGGCCACTGGAACGTAATCTCCGGAAAAACCTGAATCTTTTGATGGAAAAATTTTCACTGTCTACAGATACTTCTTTGAGTCGACACTCTACCTATATATCCCTACTCTTTGTTTGGCCGACTTTTATCATGTCCATTGTGTCGCCAATAGTTTGCTCATTGTTTAATTGTTTAGCATTGCTCAGGTTATTTTGGCGTCACAACATTTCGAAGCGAATGTGACATTTCTATTTACATGTTGAATTGCGGTCGTCATAAATTACATGTAAATGATAAGCAGCTTCAACGTGTCTAATTGTTAAGAATTTAGAATTGCAATTAAAATTAAAGTTTAGATTCATGGTAAGATTGGTCTGAACTGTGCGGAGATGGATGATTGCGGCTTTTGTTTTCGAGGAGATTGCGTGTGCCTGATCTAAAGGATGACAAAATATTACCGAGTCTCAAACCCTCCAGTCATTCACGTGCTCAACTTTCATTACTTAGCTTTCAAACGGTCTATGATGCACCCATATCCGAGGTCGTGTGCATGCAAGATGTAGAGTTTATGGAGTTACTCAACTGAGAAATCGCCATTTTCTACAAGATGGCATGACAATCATCAAGAACATTTTCCTGAACGTTCATTAGGAGCACTGCTCATTGAAATGTGTGGAGTAGGAGAGGCGGCGGTTAGTTGACCAGATATTGCACATCATGATTGGCTGAAGAATTGATATCCTGACTTCTCCGCTGCAGATGCTAGTATTGCATCTCGTTGGATTTCTTGCGATGTTAGGTGCAGGATGTGTAAGTTTTATTGAAATCAGTTCATTCAAAGTTTCTTCGCCAAACCAGCGTAGCCTTGATCGATGAAAAGCCATTGTCTTCCGGACTGAGCCACCTCCTGAAGCTCCTTTGTCCATGACTGAACCTGATTCCGCAGATCTTCTTTTCTGATCTGAATAGCAATATACAGAAATTAAGACGGTTAGATGGATTTGCTGCAGTCAGCGAAATAATTCATCTACAATATGAGAATACTATGAGTAGTCATAGAATCAATATGAGAATCTACAATACAGTGTAAATATGAGAAATCCTCGAGTAGTCATTTGCTATACTCGTAGCTAATTCCAATTACATACATCAAGTTACATTCACCTTGGACTTCTAGCATGTTTCTCACACATAATCGCAGTGCCATTTCGTTTACTGTGACAAGTATAGGTTCATCAGGAATCATAGTACATTATTCACATAACTGAAGTGATCAGGCAACACGCGATGCTCTGAACCCTAGTCCTGACATTCATAAACACAGTAAAAACAGAGATACACCAAGCACAATTACACTGCGAACACAGATAAACTGGAAGCGCTGAGAATGCACTATAATGCAGCGTCAGAATTGCTGAATTCTACTTTAAGGTAGCTTCATTGCTTCAAGTAAACACCAACGTCGATTCCTTGCTCTATGTGCCAACTACTCATTCTGCATCTTAAATTTTCCTTGCTCCTAATTACGATTCCACCTCTACCCCCTCCTGGGCTATGCTTGCTTTGCAATGAAGTTGATTCAAATTCATCTTTCTTGGGAAGAATCGGGTTTCTCTATCCCTCCATCGAAGCTTAATTGTCCGAACGGATTAGTTGAAAATGAATTAAACTATTTGCATAAACACCGGATGTATCTTCTAGTTCTCTCTTCCTTAAGCAGAAGAGAATTATTTATTTCACATCTTCATCCGTTGTCATCTTACGAATAACTCCAGGCACGCGGTGTGTGAAACTTGTTGATGATGATCTGGCGTGCTTGTCAACAGATATTCCTGTCTGAGGTTAAAAGGGAAAGAACGAAGTGATCCAGGGGCTGAGACATTTCATGGGGACTGAGGAGCTTTCTGCAGCTTTCAGGTAAACAATCAAGCTGATTCCACTTCTACCAGAGATGTAGTGAAAATTCCTTGAGCTGAATTGTTTCTCCTTCAGGTTCTATGCCTCACTCAGACTTGTTTCCTGTGTTCAGTTCCGGGCTCGGGAACCTCTGTAGCATAGAGAACCATAGAGGTAAAGAATTTTCAAATGCATTTCCGTGAGAGTTCTTCAACACTGAATTCATTCAAATGAGCACATTTTTAAACGAATCCAACAACTTTAGATTGCAATTATTTATTCTTGCGCTTTACGTTGGAAGAAGAGTAGAACAAGGGACAGTGAGCACAGACTATAGACAATATTAATACTATTACGTTATACACACAACAATCAACAGTAATCAGGCAGCTCAATCCAACGCAAATAATTTCAACACAATATAATTGATTCGATTTCTGGATAGTTTTGCCGATAGCTTTGCGGTCTGGTTGATGGCTCGTCAGGTTAGTCTTCAAACAGGCATTGGGGCCTCTATCTGTTAGACGTGATCGGAAGTTCATCTTATCAGATGACAGAACGACCGCTCACATGCATAAGCGGAGCAAACATGGTCAGTGCGACAATGCCAGGTGCTGAGTCTTCAGTATGAGACTGGAAGCGCGTCAACAATCTACACATTTTGTGTAAAAATTCTACTGTTTCGCTGATGTTGAGAGTTTGAAAAGGCAGCACAATTATTCATACTTACAGTATTAAGGCAATTATGAAATGTCAGTCCGGATTTATCCTCGAGCCAGATATAGTCACAAAGAGTCAGATTAGTCTCGCGATTCACAAGCTCCCGACCCCTGATGTTGTCTCTGACACAGGTGCAGTCTGCTTGGGGAGGTGCTACTACTCCCATCATGAGGTGCACCTTCGTACTCGCATTAGTGGCTCGGGTAGGACAACGTAGAGGATGAGCATCATCCTATCATTATTCTGTCATTCGTATCTCATGCCAAGTGATTCAAGTGGCTGAGATCTAGTGATCTGAGGATTACATGTCTTTGAATTCTTCAATTCCAGGACGAATCATCATCCGGAACTTTCGTTCAAGAATCCTTTGAAGCTTTGGTGAAAAGGAAGAATTTCTGCTACGAAGTTGGTGGACTTGGTGTGTTGAGGTGAGTTGATACTGCAATGTTGTCGCTGCCATGATGGCATGAAGAGTTTGTGAAGCAGACCGCTTCTTGTTAGGAACATTTGTTTTACAGAATTTTCACCCTTAGCACAACTATGAGCCATGAGCGAAGCAGGGGTTACTCAATGAGAAAAGGTATGAAATGGCATTATTTTGAATAAATAAAAGTAAAATAACAGCTTTTCTAATCTGATCAAGTTTTCCCAATCAGAAGCCTCTTCGGCTCTTGTTCGTATTGTTCATGGAAAGTGGTCTGGGGAGCTGATTCCAAAGCTTTGCCGTACGAACAAATAGCTTTTCGAATTTCTTACAGTACGTGCGCGTTCTAAGCTCACATGATAGCATGTGAGTGCATTATCTCTGCGTGTGCTTCTGGAGAAGATCTTAGGTACGCACTCATTTGCTGCAGAGTTGCTTCTACCGAAATAGTACCTGTAGAAGAGACTGAGTGAAGCAGCATCCCGTCTGACGGGATATGAATTAAACGTGACGTGCGTTGTCTAAAGGTTCATCCAATCATGGACTGCTTCGTTTCTGCCGATTGAAATATTTCTGCTCAGTCTGTTACAGAGTATTTGCCAGCGACATGATAATTGCATGTCAATGTTTAGATTGAAGAAATTGGAATTGTTTGAATGCAATAAGCTGTAAATACAGATCATTTTATCATATTAAAAAGTCAACATGTTATCTGCCAAATATGAAATCAAAATGACTTAATGGGATTTATTTTCATCTACATGTCTATAAAGCAAGATGGCAAAATCCAACACTGTATTTCATTTGAAAGCAAAGACACACTTCATCTGCTATTAAGAAGCTTTTCTGTCGATTCTTGAGGTGAACTGATTTCTGTCATCTCCGTGCAATTTTCCTCCGAATGTAAATGTAAGATATTCATCTATCGTTCATTGAGAGAGAATTAATAGACTCTACACCAACGGATAACAGAGCACAAGACTTTCAATACGTAAATACATGTAAATATGCAACAATACTGGATGGCATTTTAACATCGAATTCATTGGAAGTGATGCTGATAAAGCCAGCGCAGTTCTTCATGAGGTCATGCTTTCTAACAGCTTTAATTTACTTGCTGCCTCACTGAAGCCATTCCAGACGGCCTCCGCCGAACACCGGACTACTTCCTCCGTCGCGATGCCGTCGTCTGCTATCCGCTTGGAGATTCGTCTCTTCACCGCTTACGTTGGCAGCCCTGGCTTCTACTTGGGCTGCCACTACGTCGTCCACATGGCGTCATTTCGTCTTGTCAGATGGACTGTCCACCTCCACTTCTTGCTTCTATGGTCACGTCCTTTGTTTGTATTCTGTCTCCTTTCCATTGCCCTGTGCGTAGCATTTTGTCCTCACTGTTCAAATGAGGGCCTAGATCCGGAACATCTTCACTTGAATATTTGTCGAGATCAGGCACCTCCTCGACTTCCAAGCATTTTGAACTCCTCTCCCGATTTCCTTGTTTTGTGATGATACCAGCTGTTCGAGGCATCGAATTCCGTTACGTAATAGTGATCACGTCTGTCAATTGCAATCGGGTTTTCTAGGTCATTCGTCATCACTTTGATTTTTCTTGTCACTTCTCCTCATGTTTCATCCCATTAATCATCTGCCGAAATTGTTGAGTGCGGGTGCTGGTAAGGGCGAGATCGTCCATAGACCTCACTGTCGATAGACAATAATCCTTGTTTATTGAGGTTTTCGTTGATAATCATCAATGCAAGAAGTGGACTGGAGGGTCTCATTTGACATCTATCTTTTATGATATTTATCTCTCTTTAGACTCCACTCTATCAAATGTCCTCCAGTGGTGGCCTAATTTAAGTAGGTTTGAAAAACATGTTGATCAAAACTTATCAATTTTTTTCAAAGAAAGATTTCGAAGTCACTTGAATCACATATTGTAAATTTCTTGACGATGAAGCTAAAATTCATCGACACGCACTTGAATGGGCTTAAATTATGAAATTAATATATTCAATAAAAAATAGAAACACAAGATAATTCCTTGAATCGAGATATATTTTCGGTTTTAGAAGAATG
This sequence comes from Prostheceraeus crozeri, assembly GCA_907163375.1. Classification (NCBI taxonomy): domain Eukaryota; kingdom Metazoa; phylum Platyhelminthes; order Polycladida; family Euryleptidae; genus Prostheceraeus; species Prostheceraeus crozeri. The sequence goes on along the minus strand of CAJQUW010002698.1, from coordinate 101,045 downwards.
ATGTATTGCCCGAATCATCTATTTGCCCGAAGAGCAGCAAACATGAATTGGTAAATTGTAAGCGCGATGTATCGCCAATTTAAGGACCACTATTCCTCATTTTGTCATCATATCACATGAAACTCCAACTATTGGAAATGTCAGATATTGTGTTTCAGCTGAAGCGGTTTGGTCGACGAATTATTTTGCTATTATTAGCATCAAGCTGCTTTAATTTCATCATTTAAGGACACTTAAAGTGCGAGTAGATTGATTTTAATTTCTTCAAGATTTCAAGATTGACTCCATAAAAGACAACAACACCCTTGATTCGCCGACCTCATTCACCTGACAGAGGAATCGAGCCGAAGTCTGCGCTGGAGACGAGCTCGCACCTTCTTCACTAGTCCACGCTGACCTCACTCACCTGACAGAGGAATGGAGCCGAAGTCGGCGGTGGAAACGAGCTCGCACCTTCTTCACTAGTCCACGCTGACCTCATTCACCTGACAGAGGAATCGAGCCGAAGTCCGCGGTGGAGACGAGCTCGCACCTTCTTCACTAGTCCACGCCGACCTCACTCACCTGACAGAGGAATGGAGCCGAAGTCGGCGGTGGAAACGAGCTCGTACCTTCTTCACTAGTCCACGCTGACCTCACTCACCTGACAGAGGAATCGAGCCGAAGTCCGCGGTGGAGACGAGCTCGCACCTTCTTCACTAGTCCACGCTGACCTCACTCACCTGACAGATGAATCGAACCGAAGTCCGCGCTGGGGACGAGCTCGCACCTTCTTCACTAGTCCACGCTGACCTCACTCACCTGACAGATGAATCGAACCGAAGTCCGCGCTGGGGACGAGCTCGCACCTTCTTCACTAGTCCACGCTGACCTCACTCACCTGACAGAGGAATCGAGCCGAAGTCCGTGGTGGGGACGAGCTCGCACCTTCTTCACTAGTCCACGCTGACCTCACTCACCTGACAGATGAATCGAACCGAAGTCCGCGCTGGGGACGAGCTCGCACCTTCTTCACTAGGCCACGCTGACCTCACTCACCTGACACAGGAATCGACCCGAAGTCCGCGGTGGAGACGAGCTCGCACCTTCTTCACTAGTCCACGCTGACCTCACTCACCTGACAGATGAATCGAACCGAAGTCCGCGCTGGGGACGAGCTCGCACCTTCTTCACTAGTCCACGCTGACCTCACTCACCTGACAGAGGAATGGAGCCGAAGTCCGCGGTGGAGACGAGCTCGCACCTTCTTCACTAGTCCACGCTGACCTCACTCACCTGACAGAGGAATGGAGCCGAAGTCCGCGGTGGAGACGAGCTCGCACCTTCTTCACTAGGCCACGCCGACCTCACTCACCTGACAGATGAATCGAACCGAAGTCCGCGGTGGAGACGAGCTCGCACCTTCTTCACTAGTCCACGCTGACCTCACTCACCTGACAGATGAATCGAACCGAAGTCCGCGTGGGAGACGAGCTCGCACCTTCTTCACTAGTCCACGCTGACCTCACTCACCTGACAGATGAATCGAACCGAAGTCCGCGCTGGGGACGAGCTCGCACCTTCTTCACTAGGCCACGCTGACCTCACTCACCTGACAGAGGAATGGAGCCGAAGTCCGCGGTGGAGACGAGCTCGCACCTTCTTCACTAGTCCACGCTGACCTCACTCACCTGACAGAGGAATGGAGCCGAAGTCCGCGGTGGAGACGAGCTCGCACCTTCTTCACTAGTCCACGCTGACCTCACTCACCTGACAGAGGAATGGAGCCGAAGTCCGCGGTGGAGACGAGCTCGCACCTTCTTCACTAGGCCACGCCGACCTCACTCACCTGACAGATGAATCGAACCGAAGTCCGTGGTGGAGACGAGCTCGCACCTTCTTCACTAGTCCACGCTGACCTCACTCACCTGACAGAGGAATGGAGCCGAAGTCCGCGGTGGAGACGAGCTCGCACCTTCTTCACTAGATCACGCTGACCTGACTCACCTGACAGAGGAATGGAGCCGAAGTCCGCGGTGGAGACGAGCTCGCATCTTCTTCACTAGGCCACGCTGACCTGACTCACCTGACAGAGGAATGGAGCCGAAGTCCGCGGTGTAGACGAGCTCGCACCTTCTTCACTAGTCCACGCTGACCTCACTCACCTGACAGAGGAATGGAGCCGAAGTCCGTGGTGGAGACGAGCTCGCACCTTCTTCACTAGGCCACGCTGACCTGACTCACCTGACAGAGGAATGGAGCCGAAGTCCGCGGTGGAGACGAGCTCGCACCTTCTTCACTAGTCCACGCTGACCTCACTCACCTGACAGAGGAATGGAGCCGAAGTCCGTGGTGGAGACGAGCTCGCACCTTCTTCACTAGGCCACGCCGACCTCACTCACCTGACAGATGAATCGAGCCGAAGTCATTGGTGGAGACGAGCTCGCACCTTCTTCACTAGTCCACGCTGACCTGACTCACCTGACAGAGGAATGGAGCCGAAGTCCGCGGTGGAGACGAGCTCGCACCTTCTTCACTAGTCCACGCTGACCTCACTCACCTGACAGAGGAATGGAGCCGAAGTCCGCGGTGGAGACGAGCTCGCACCTTCTTCACTAGGCCACGCCGACCTCACTCACCTGACAGATGAATCGAACCGAAGTCCGTGGTGGAGACGAGCTCGCACCTTCTTCACTAGTCCACGCTGACCTCACTCACCTGACAGAGGAATGGAGCCGAAGTCCGCGGTGGAGACGAGCTCGCACCTTCTTCACTAGATCACGCTGACCTGACTCACCTGACAGAGGAATGGAGCCGAAGTCCGCGGTGGAGACGAGCTCGCATCTTCTTCACTAGGCCACGCTGACCTGACTCACCTGACAGAGGAATGGAGCCGAAGTCCGCGGTGTAGACGAGCTCGCACCTTCTTCACTAGTCCACGCTGACCTCACTCACCTGACAGAGGAATGGAGCCGAAGTCCGTGGTGGAGACGAGCTCGCACCTTCTTCACTAGACCACGCTGACCGCACTCGCCTGACCCAGGAATCGAGCCGAAGTCATTGGTGGAGACGAGCTCGCACCTTCTTCACTAGGCCACGCCGACCTCACTCACCTGACAGAGGAATCGAGCCGAAGTCATTGGTGGAGACGAGCTCTCACCTTCACTAGACCACGCCGACCTCACTCACCTGACAGAGGAATCGAGCCGAAGTCCGCGCTGGGGACGAGCTCGCACCTTCTTCACTAGGCCACGCCGACCTCACTCACCTGACAGATGAATCGAACCGAAGTCCGTGGTGGAGACGAGCTCGCACCTTCTTCACTAGTCCACGCTGACCTCACTCACCTGACAGATGAATCGAACCGAAGTCCGTGGTGGAGACGAGCTCGCACCTTCTTCACTAGGCCACGCTGACCTCACTCACCTGACAGAGGAATGGAGCCGAAGTCCGTGGTGGAGACGAGCTCGCACCTTCTTCACTAGTCCACGCTGACCTGACTCACCTGACAGATGAATCGAACCGAAGTCATTGGTGGAGACGAGCTCGCACCTTCTTCACTAGTCCACGCCGACCTCACTCACCTGACAGAGGAATCGAGCCGAAGTCATTGGTGGAGACGAGCTCGCACCTTCTTCACTAGTCCACGCTGACCTCACTCACCTGACAGAGGAATGGAGCCGAAGTCCGTGGTGGAGACGAGCTCGCACCTTCTTCACTAGGCCACGCTGACCTCACTCACCTGACAGAGGAATCGAACCGAAGTCATTGGTGGAGACGAGCTCGCACCTTCTTCACTAGGCCACGCTGACCTCACTCACCTGACAGATGAATCGAACCGAAGTCCGCGGTGGAGACGAGCTCGCACCTTCTTCACAAGGCCACGCTGACGATTTAAAAGGAATGCGAGTGAAGGCAGAAGTCATCTCCAAGTGATGTCGACAGCTTAATGACCAAATAATTCATGTTATTTCCACATTCGATCCATCAGATCAGCGTCAAGTCAACAGATTTTTCATATTGCAAGGGTTTCATAACCTGTATCACGTGACACATCAAACTGCAGATGACATTATTTGTAGTTCATGTCATTCTGCGACGAAGCCAAGGATTGCATTAAAATTCTTTTGTACAGCCATAATGTAGCACTGTCGATGCATTTTGACTTGCACTTCACTAATGTCCGACAGAAATATAGGAATTCCCTCAGATGAAAATCTATTCCTATTCACACGGCAACTCTGGTAGTTGGTGGCCCACAATCGCTTGTAATTCCAACATTGGCTATGTTTCTACAGTGACGTGTCTCAGTGACGCGTTGAAAGCCCAATAATTGGAGGTTTCATGATCCCAGTTCTGTGCATTTCATTTTGAATTTGCTCCGTTCCACTGATATAGATCCAGTCTGTCCAGCGCCGCTTTACCGCGACCTCATCAGCCTACAGTGTGCCGGAAACATGAAAGTTCAGATTTCTATGTTCTTCTCAGAATACATCAGATGTACCTAGCTTTCTTATGTCATCTCTGTCGAAGATGTTTGGACAGTTCGAGATGGGACAGAGTCGTAGAAAAGTACCCATCTGATCCAACATCTGATCCAATGCCTCAATGAAATGTGGTGTCCAGAAAATAGATGAATTAAAAAATTGATAAAACAAAATTGAATTAATCAAATGAAAATAAAATAGATATAATTGGTGCATTTCCAAGACTTTTTCTTCTTTCAAACAGTGATAAAAAATTTCCTATCTGCCGTAAATCGTCTATTGAATTTTCTTGACGTGTCGCAGATTCTGCTGCGTCATCAGGCAACAGTTACAAGTCAGATGACAGACATCGATGTAGCTAAGTTAAATATCGCACTGGGCTAGAGCAGAATGTGATAATTATTCACACGCTGAAGTCAAAGTTCACCAGTGCACAGTTTCGGAGAAATGTACAAATTGGACAGAGATAGCTATGTTTTGTATAAGATTAAAAGCAAAAGCGGGTTAAATAAGAAACAGAGTATAGTCATTAAACGATCATTTAGAGAAGGACAGAAACTGAAGAATAGCCATAGCTTCTGATATTCGACATCTAATTACACCATCATGTCTACTTATAACAGAAAAATATAAGCATCTTTAGTAGAGCTATCATTCATAGAGATGCATGCAAAAATACATTTGTGCGACGACTTGGTCGACTGTGTTCTGATACACGGTCATGAAATGGTCGAGCAGTACTCCCAATTCCCAATGTAAAACTTCTATTATATGTTGTAACTAATGCCTGACGACGCAGCAGGACCTGTGACATGTGAAAATTCAATAGACGATTTACGGCAGATAGGTCTTTTTTTAATTACTGCTTTTTTAATCTAATTCACTGTCTTAATGAATTGCGCTTTAACAGCGTGTATAATCAGTGGAATAAGAGATGCAAAGCTCTAACTTTCATGCGGGTGCCTCTAAACTTTTGCAAAAGACTATCATGATTACCAATCACGTGCTGTCTGGGTTGATTGATCCTTAGCAAGTATTGACTAAATTCTAAGAAAGCCTCGCCGTTGTGTGTTTTCTCTGTAAGATAAGAATGTCTGTGTAAACTTTCGGTTGTCATTTGTCGTCGTGTTATGGAGAAAATAGAAAAAAACAGTTTGAGATGTTCATCAATGCGTCAGAATAAATAAATCTGGTCTTCGAATTTGAGATATTTGAAAGAGCAGATTTAATCATTTTCGAGTATGGAATTACAGCTTTGAATATGGCGATACAAAATGGTCTTAACGTCTTCTCCGGCGGCTTCTTTAATGTCTTAAGTACTTTTCCTCATTCTGTTCGCTGTCACGAACGTCAAATCCGTTGTCAATAATGAAACCAAGTCTTCAAATTCTCAGATTTCAGTCCTCAGATTTCTCGCGTCACTGTTTGAATGACGGATTTCCAAATGAGTGCAAATTAACTTCCTAAATTTGGGGTCGAATTCGCATCGAGGATTTTTAGGAGATGACGAGAAAGTGTCAAGTCTGATGAGAGTGCTTTTCTACGGACAAGTATATGCAAATGTTCTTCGCTTGGCTACAATCATGTTGACTTTAATGGAAAATAATGCAACGATTTTCGAACTGTTGTCGTCGTAATGACTAACATACGTAGACATGTCCGAGATATTGTTCAATGAACGCCAACACCCTGTCCTCCAGCCCCAAACCGTCTGAGCAGGATTCGACCACAAGTATCGAATCCTCGCGTCGTAATATTGTTTTCCATGTGCACTTCCGTTCTATTCATTTGATATTGTTGAATATGTCTATGTATTCGCCTCATGTGCTATGCCCCTAATGCAATTAGGCGGTCGATTATAATTGAGTAAAATACGCTTAGATATCCATATTCAACATGTATATTTTGAACTGCAATATCTTTCTCAGGTAATCTACTGCAGTAGATTACCTGGGAGTAGATTACCTGTAATGTGTTATAACACACTTTAACGATTGAAACAGTACTATGATTGAAAACTAAGTTCTGACTCACCGAAGCGAAAAGAATTAGCTCTTACATGCTCCATGAGAGCTAGAAGATGTGCCAGATTCAAAAAATTGAATCTGATCTGGATTTGAAATTCCAAAACTACCATTTTCCCACAATTCGTTCTCTTGTTCTAGATCAATTGGCAATGCTCTTTTCTTTGGTTTTACGTTACCGCGTTGAGCTGATTTTTTCATCTGAGCATCAAGGGAATCACGAGCACTTTTGAAATCAATGTCCGTAAAAATAGAAATTTTCCATTTCATTTCTGTATTGAAATATAGCTGTAGCATCGCACCAATGCCTTTCAACGATTCTGGAGGATACATATCTCCATCAACCTTTCTGACCTCAGCGAAGAAGTACTTCAAACAGTGATTGAGATCGTTTGGTGTAAATTCTTTCACATTTTTATATACTTTCAAAACATTATCGTCAATTCTTATTTTCCAGTGGTCATGCCAGGTGACAAATAGCTTGAATGCCCATCTCATCTTATTCCAAGTACTTTTTGGTATTCTATTATCGATATCAGAATTAACTTCTTCCTCTGACATGTTTACAAATCTCGACGTCATTCCTATGTCATTGATTAGTCAAAAGTGAAGAAAGGAATGCTTGCTTAGATAATTAAGCTGTTTCAAAATTCATGAATTCAAATATGAAATATATCCATGGAGTCATGAGATATCATTCAGCGAACACATAGTATTATTACACTGACTTCTATGCATCACACAGCTCAAATCTACTCATATGATGCTATGGTATTCTCCTCGCCTTCGGCTCGGAGAATACCGTAGCATCATATTCGTAGATTCTGACCGTGTAATACATCGAAGTCAGTGTAATAATATTACATCCAGTCAATGTAATTGAAAATTTAACATTTTCTATGTAAATTTGTTGACATAGATTTTAGCATTGAATGAATTGAAATCGCTTAACATTAGATATTTAACATTACCTTTTTGACATCACGTTCAACTAAATATCGGCGATAAGCAATACTTCTATGCCAAAGATATTCATTTCATGGATATCTTGGCTCATGGATATCTAGAGATATTGGTGCTATATCTAGATGTCCATGCTTGGCTACATATCTCTGTAAATCTATGGCTTGATTCATTGATAGGATTTGTTTTATAATAATAAAAATAATAATAAATATAATTTCTATAGGTAATCGCAATGTCTACATGTATATTCAACAATAGCAATGTCAATACTCGTGTACACTTATTAAAAAGTATATCAGATTATTTTAAGTATACGCTTTCAACACCGTATCTACATAAGCAGTGATGGATCAAGTTTGTGATCAGCTTCCAAGTCTGTTACCATGGGTGGCTTGGTGGTACGAGAAACATCCTCGATTGTGGCATGCTACTGAACCTCTTAATTCTGCTACTGGAATGCAACAAGGAGACCCGCTAGGGCCGCTGTTATTTTCTTTGGTCTTGCATCGCCTAGTTGTCTCTCTCAATACCATATCAGGTCTTCGTGACAACATATGGTATTTGGACGATGGCATTCTTTGCGGAACCCAGCAGGCTATCGCCGAAAGTGTTGCTGCAGTACAGGAGTCATCTGTTTGGTCGGGTTTGCAAATCAACCTAAAAAATGTGAAGTTTACAGTTGCAATCAAGTGCAGTCCTTACCAGCTTCAATCGTGAGAAGCACTGAACCCAATGTAGAAATATTGGGTGCTCCTGTTGGCAGTGAAAAGTTTTGCGCTGTTTTTGTGACAAATAAGCGCCAATCATCTTCCTTTCTCCTAAAAGAGATTGCAAGTTTACATGATCCACAAATTTCCACACATTTCCGTGAAGCTGCTGAATGTATGCAGTGGCTTCTGTAAATTTGCTTACATCGCTCGTTGCTGTCCTCCCACGTCAATTTCCAGCGGTGTGAATAAGTTTTACTCAGATGTGATGCGGTGCTTAGAAGATTCTGTAGGCATTCAACTTACAGAGAGAGCTAGGCAACAAGCTGAGGTCAGTCTTAACTGTGGTGGATTAGGTTTACGCTCTGTAAGCAAACATGCATCAGAGGCCTACTTATCATCCATTATCAGCACATGCTCTCCATCGGTACATATGAGCGAAGCAGTAGAAATTTTCAATCAACAACTTGAATTATACGACCAAATTAATGTGAATGATATTCCTGGTAGTTGTAGCAAACAAAAGAATTTATCAAAGAAAAACGACAAGAGACAGTATGGTGAATTGCTATCGAAATCTTTAACAACTGGCGATCGAGTTCGTCTGCTTTCGGTTTCAACACCTCAGGCTTCGGACTGGTTATCGGCCACTCCTAGTCCAGGTTTTTGTCAACGACTTGAACCAAATGAAGTTCAAATGTTGGTCAAGCTGCGTTTGGGGCTTCCAATTACTGAGGAGAACTTGACGTGTCCAATGTGCCCAGAAAAGTATTAGACAGATTTGATATGCATGGATTAACCTGCAAACGCGGACCTGACATTGTTCGGCGTCATAATGAGATCCGGAATATCATTTATGGTCTTTGTCGTCAAGACTCTCTGAATCCCCGTCTAGAGCAAGGTGCTGGACTCGATGACTCTCGGAAGCTCTCCCGTTCTGTAGACATTTTGGTGCCATCCTGGTCTCTCGGACAGGCTGCTGCACTTGACATCACCATTGTACACCCGCTGAAACCCTTTATCATCGACGAAGCGAGTACGAATGGTGATGTCTGTCTCGAAGCGGCCTCAAAGAGAAAACGTGATGAAAATGGACCAAAATGTGACAAATTGGGTTGGCGATGTATCCCAATGGTGGTGACGGTGTACGGAACTTGGTCAGAGGAAGCTTCAGCGGCTATATCAAAGATATGCGACATAACAGCAATTCGCATGAATAATTCTCATACGATGATGAAAGTCATCCCAGTAGCCATTTATAATAGAATATAATGCTTACTAATTTAAATTATTAGTTAAAATAGTCCTAATGAGGACTGATGGCGTTCTCCAATCCGCAAGTGTACAAAGGCAATGCTACTGTAATCATTGGATTAATCAGTTCTTAAAAGAACTCAATGGAGCTTTCTCGTGGCAACGAATTAAAATTGATCAGCTTTGGCCCAATATCTGGTAAAAATGGAAATCTTAAGACTTGTAATACTACTCATTCTTACTGTTAATATACTAATACCATAGATTCCAAACACTGCTGCATACACGTTCAAAACAGACGTCTAATATACTGTACCGACTACAGGTGCTGATAGTGGAAATAGAATAAGACAATGGTCACCATAGGTTAAGGAAATTAAAAATGGACATTATAAAACAACAGGAAACCGATGAATAAAAATTGGAAAAGTGGAGGTAAAATATGGAAATACAACGATGCTACTACACCGATTACAAGTGAACTATATCTGACACTACACAAAGTGGATAATGGTAAGAGTGGATAAGTGGAAAGCCAAGAGAGTGGATAAGTGGAAGACCAAACACAGTCTGTCTTTCAATAGTAATATCAGCAGTGCTTTGGCTGACCACAGAATTAATTGTTATCGGGTTTCCTCTATTGACGACTTCACATTAGATATCTTGGAAAAATGCAAGAGTCCGGTGGACACTCGGTTGAGCGAAGCTCGTTTTATTAAATGCCTGAAGCCTACGATAAACCGCAAACACGAATTGATCGATTTCTGATGTCTGATTCTCACATCCCGCACCAGAACGAATAAAAAGACAACGCTCTAAGATAGAGCGCTCTCCTGTGCTGTACTGACGTTTTTAGCCTTAAGTCTTATCTGTTTTGCCCCTGAGGAAGCGTGAACACGCGAATCGTTGGGCCTGTACATTGTTTTTAGTAATTCTTTTAGCCAATAAACCTAAGAAGACACCCCCGTCATTTTGAATCACTTGCGACATGAAAAGTCTTCTGTATGCGGCTATCAAACATTGCTATAATATCGAGTGTCGAATGTCCATGGTCACAACGATTTGTAGGTGATTCCAATATTGCGCATCATCTGCTCTTGAATTATGGTGCTATTGCGTGAAGAGAACGGGAGTACCAAGCGGTCTCTCAACGTCATTTGATAGCGACGAAGGTATCAAGCTTTGTATTCCCCACACGTGTAGACTGAGTGAGCATGTATCCATGTCCATAATTGGCACTTGATTATGTGCGCTGCTTTGACCAAGTTCTGCACAGACCAAAGTGTTAGAAAATGAATGTGGCTTCTGCTTGTCGACACATTCAAGCGTCTCTTTTGTTATAGACAGTTTTGCCATTGATCTACAAATAGCTAAACTAGCGAGTTTTCTCAAAGGTGATGAATCTGTGTTTCGTGATATTATTAAGCAACAGTGACACTCAATCCAGCATTCTATAACCATTAGTATATAGTATTAGGTTATAACCATAAAGTAAGGATAGATAGGTAGAATGTCGACTCAAAAAAGTATCTGTATACAGTGAAAATTTTTATATGAAAAGATTCAGTTTCTTGCGGAGATTACGTTCCCGTGGTCAAAAAAATTATTTTAGCACTTTTGAAAAAAGTCAAAATTTGCCAATTTATATACTACCAAGATGACTCTACTACATAAGTAGTATGAAACCAGTGGATATCAAAAGGAATGAATAGTTGCTAATAAGCATCCTAACTAAGCGGAAATTAAGCTGATTATCAAGGGAATTTCATGATCCGTTTTATAAAGGAAATCTTCATGAAAAAGTCGACATATCTTATTGTGCTTTCTTGGCTGAAATTTCATGTTTCTTATTCATGAAAGCAACAGCAGGTCATCGAGTTTATTACCTCTCCAAGGCTGTCATGACACGGACGCTCTGTAAAATAATATCATTTCCTTCTGCTTTGCTGTCATGATCAGTCAATTCCGTTGTAATTTCTTCAAAACTGCATAAATGTGTATATCTCACGTTTTGAAACAATTCCGACTGTATTTCCCTTGAATTCATTTAATAAAATCGAAAGTGTATACACATTGGGGATTTAATAAATGCGGAGTTACCACTCTACCTAACATACCTACCCTGTGTTCTATGATTTATGGTTCTTTTGTACCTGAAGATGATTGCCGGATAGCAGTAGGAAAATTTTGTATACATTTGCAATGATAATAATAACATCATAAAATACTCCTGACTCTTTCCAGCTATCTAAACATGACCAGTCAGGGCCTCTTCCATATAACCAGCGTTCTATAGTCTTTGCATCAATCGATGACTCTGAAACATGACAGGGCTTGTCCATAACAGTGGATAATTTATGCAGATTTCGACGTCTTGCGCCGCTCTCGTGCAGGTCTGCCTGTGGAGATGGTGCACACTAAGAGTTCAATTTGCCTTTTTCACGGCTCAAAGTGATCATGTTATCGAGGTTGTCATGAAGGATGGGTTCACCGTATCGTGATTTTCTTCGCTGTTACTGCGAATTTTGAGAGAGATTTTTGCTGCAAAATCGTGCTTATAGTTTATCCGATGCGATGTAAGTCAATCAGGCGATAGGATTATTGCAGAGACGTCTATAGCGTCAATTCACGGAGGATTGACTTAAAAGTTGTGTCAAATCAGTTTTATGACCCCTGGGAATAGTAAGGAAGTTCTTGAGGAAGAAAAACAATGTAACAATCAGTGCAAGTTTTGTTTGATTGATAAATGACGTTCATGAACTACAGTAACACATTGCTGGGGAGCGTAAGAAAGTATATTGTGTAGGCGTTAACCGTTCGTTGGTTTTCATACACAGTTGGCCAACGATGTTATTTAACATTCTGTCTGAGTTTGAAAGACGTTGCAGGCAAATTCTCTTCTGAATATTATTCGACTGATAGTGACGTTCATGTGGAAAATGTGAGCAGTTTTAATATCTTGCAAAAGAAAGTTTCATTTTTCAAGCGAAATGAATATTCTTGTCCTAAGTTTTCACATCTCTTGTTATCAGATTTATATTCTGTTATTGAATCTGTGCAATTTTATTTCATATCTTCTCTCCGAAAAATCTGCTGGCAGCTCCTGTGCATCGCGCCGAGGATGGATCAGTATATTTCTCTCCTGTTTTGATTGATAAGATGGCATTGAGTTATCCATCAGCCTCTGTATCGGTATAACTCTGATAAAGTTGATTTGTTTCTGCTCACATTGCCATTCAGAATAGAGTAGTCCGAGACATATTGAAAGTAAAGAAGGCAGATGCAAACCCAACATGACCCTACGTATTGAACACCAAGCACGTGCAATAGTGAGCGGTCCTTCATTTTATTATGCCATTTCATATCTATAAGCCTGTCATCTATGCGTGACTTCGCATGCAGTGTAGCCCTTGATAGAAGTCACGACGAAGGAACGTTGGGTTTTTGTATCTGTCCATTTTGCCTTTCAATAGAACTTGACATAAAAAAGGGAGTGCTCACCTCTATTTTGAAAATGACCGTATTAAACTACCTCTCGTGTTCTGCTGTCAATGTTATCAGACTAAAATGCGGCATTGATTTGATTAATATGCAAATAACAATTTTTAAAAAAATGCCTCTGACTTTCACAGGAATAGAAAGCAAAATTTTGGACTACATGTTGAGTCAAGAACCTCTCTTTTTATTCCTGTGAAAGCCAGAAGCAATTAAAAAATTAAGATCATCCATAAATGCCCAATAGGAGCCTCAACCGCTTCTGAAACAGTGCCACACTGAGGCAATCACTAGGGCAATTTTTGTGATCTAAAAATCGAAAGTATGTGACCTAGAAAAACTGAAAATATAACCAAATATGACCTAACAACCTCAAAATGTGACCATTATATGATCTAAAAAACTTGAGTTGTAATTTAGTAAGATTTAAATATCTTAATATGCCTATATTTTCAGGAGTTTTATTTCAAACTTTTAACATTGTATACCCATTTACAGCTTGTTGTACAGAACAGTAATGTAATTTGTTATATTTGATGTTAGAATAATGATGTTTTTATTTCGAAGTAATGAAAATCAAACGAGTCAGTAAGAGAGATCATTAAACAATTTTGCAAAAAGAGTCCACAGTACCAGCACAGGATTGCATCGCAAATTGTTCTCAATATCTTACTGTATACAAAGACAGAAAAAACTGAGTGAAAATGAGCTACAATTTGGAGTTATATAGCAATTGACACAGTAGGGAAAAGAAGGATCTGGATCGGCGATGCGTTCTACAGAGAGGCATCTCAAGATGCTGAGAAAAGTGCAATTTTCTTGGCGCAAGATGGTAGAGAGCGCTGTTGGGGTTGAAGACATGCATTGGTCAGATGCTCCAAAAAACTGAAACCTGATAACTTTGTTCATACCAGCAACTCTCAAAACATTGCTCCTACAGTAAGCCAAAGCAGTTCTGCTTGTAACTCTGTTATAAAGTGTGTCATGAATAACGCGAGATCATTAAAAAACAAATTGATTAATCTCTGGCAACTACTTTCATCCTGCGTCTACGATGTTCTCGTTTTTACGGAGACCTGGTTATCTCCAAATGTTTCAGATAGTCTTCTTACCAGTGCAACACCCTACAAAGTAGTGCGTTGTGATCGTTCTGATGGTTACGGTGGGGTTGCAATTTTTGCGCGAGACTCCTTTTCTCTGAATTGTCGAACCTCTCAATCAACTACCTGCTTGAATTTTCTATGTCTCGACATTGATTTACCCAAGGGAACATCTTATAGATTTATCTCATTGTATCTTCCTCCCCTGTCTCCTCAGACACTGCCAATTCCTTAATTGATCTACTAGATCTGTGGATTAATCCAAACAAACCTACATTCTTATGTGGAGATCTAAACCTACCACATATAGATTGGTCCATTCCCATAAACCGAGGTGATGCTGCTCATGAGACGTTCTTAAACGATATTTCCCAGAATAATCTTACACAACTGGTTGAAACTCCAACTCGAGGAAACGCCATCCTAGATCTCATGCTCACAAATTGTCCAAATGTTGTCTCTAAAATCATTGTTTCCCCTTCCTTTCACTCTTCTTGCGATCACTTGTCTGTTGAATTCTCTATCCTGTTACCGAGCACTCTTAGTCCTCCAAAATTCACTCGTCGTTTTTACGACTACAATAAGGCAGACTTCAATGGCATGTCCACGTACCTTAGCAGCATTAACTGGTCACCTATCATGAATGGTTCTGTAGATGTTGAAACTGCGTGGGATTTCTTTATTTTGACTATACATAGCTGTATTGCACAATATGTCCCTGTAATTACCGAAAAAAAGTATCGCTCAAGAGCTCCGAAAATTCTACGAAAACTCCTTGCTAAGAAGAAGAAATATTATATTATAAGACATCCTCAAAATGTTTCAAAGCTCTGATGTTGAAAACGTATGTCTTTGCACAACATCCTCCTCAACAGTCTAAAACTATAGAAAAATGGCCAAAATATAACTAAACATGATGAGACACAGAATATATAGCAAAATGTTACCTTACCCTATATATATGATGACACGTCATAAAAATGTGCCCTAGTAATCATTGAGTATTGTCTGTTTCGCTTGAGTATCACTACACCTTTTCCATTTCTATTTCAGATCTTTCCAAATGAATTTCAGATATCTTGAAAGTTGAGCTTCTGATAGATATCTGAAATTCAATTGGAGAAATCTGAAATCCATTTGGAAATGTGTGAAATTCATTTGGAAATATCCGAAATAGAAATGGAAAATGTGTAGAAGCGTCTTTAACTTTATATTTTTCCCTCGATCCAATTCACGATCTCTGAATGAGCTTGGTATTTTTAAACATTATCATTACCAATAAGAAAGCATTTTCAAACTCATCCAATACATAGAAGCAAGTTAAATGATTACAAATCTGAATTCTCATGTCGTCACATTTCAGTTTATTCGGCATTCGAGAGAATCTGCTGGAGATCCCGGATCCGACAAGTCTCATCCTGGGACCGTATATCAAGCCGGAGAAAGACGTCTCCTTCGTGTATTTTGGGCTCATCGATCCAACTTATGACTCAGTGCCTCTCCAGGTGACTTGAATTCATTCTGAGTGCTCACAAACCAATCTAATTTGTTGTTTAGGCATCCGGGCTCTGAGGCGCATCGACACGGAGGGGGGGGGGCGCTTCCCATCCGCTTCTTCTTAACGATTGCTCCGAATAACATGAACTCGACCGTACAACCTATTTAGAGTGGCAAGTTTCTGGTGATGGTATTTATTAGCTATTACTCGCTCATCTTCGTGCTATAATCAACAATTCGAAATTTAAAGTTTCTTTACAAAAAGTTTTGAGATTTTGCCGACTTTTGGTCTCTAATCTCCTTAACGATTGCTATACGTACTAGGAAGTTAAGGAAGTTTCTTTTTAGTACAAAGAGCGATTGATTTGTGCAAGGAAAACAACGGATATGAAATGCGGAAGATTTTCCTTCAAAGTGGCCATTTCAATGTAGGCTATCTATAAAATATCATTCTACAGTTCTAAATAACAAATGTGATGACAAGGAAGAGGGACGACTTGCGGCTGTCTGAAGAATTCAAATAATTAGGAGTCACAAAAATGACATGAGGGCCATTGAAGTAGTATTTACATAATATTCGAATTTCCAATACTCTATCCGATGCCTGTGGTATGATAGCTGATCATGACATTATTCATGAATTTATATTGTTAATTTTATGTTTTCATTTGAAAATCAATGCGCTGAGTTGTTGGCAAAATTCAGGCTTTATGAAAAATTACTTTTATAAACCGGTCATAAATTTTACCTCTCAGTTGGCCAAATCCAATGCTGCTTAGGGAAAAGTTTGAAAACACCCCAAGGCAACACGATCGCGTGGATCGTACGGCTGATTAGTTGACGAGGAGCACAGAAAAAATGCGACGGGGGAGGGAATCACCCCGTGTGGATGGGGTTGATATTTATGGAACCAACAAACCTTTTGAAGTCTAATATTTGTTAACTCGATTCCACTTCAGGTGTATTCGGATGAAAGTTTGGACGAAGAACTGCAAGAGAATCTTCGCAAACATCTTCAGAAACGTATCACCTTCCAAGCAGCTGTTATTGAAGAACGGAAGGCGAAATTCAGATCATCAACAGTGAGTGTGTGTCTGAAGACGATCAGAATATCTCTCCGTTGTCTATAAGATTGTGTATGATCCATACGCAAGAGAGACGTTTGTCACTGTGACGTTTGATGAAGTGCTGGACAGCTTTTTTGTTGATGTTTCAAAAGCTGGTCATTCTGATCACAAACATTCAAATTGAATATTGGATATTTAAGTATAGTAGAGGATTGTAAAACAAATTGACGCTGAAATGTCAGTCATTGACAAAGATAATAATTGAAATTTCAGTTGTGATTTATCATCATCGATGGTATTCATTTTAAGATTGCCAGGGTTAGATAGTGTTCCGTAAATTTACACACGGGGGACTCAGTTTTCAGGAGAAACATCTGCAGATCATATGCCCAAATGTCAACCCCATGGAAGATTTCAGAGAGTTCAAATACTTGATCAAAGTCCTGGAAAACATTCAGACTGCAAAAGTGCTGAGTCTTTCTGACAGTGGCGGAAGTGTAGGCCTATTAATCTATAGCGAAATGTGTAGTGAAAAAAATTCAAATTGTTAGAATAGATTTGAGTTATTCGATGTTATTTCTAAATTGCATCACGATTCAGAACTGCATGTTATGTGACTCTCATTATTTCAAGAAGCAAATACCACGGGAAAAATCGCAGCAGATGAACATGAGAAAATTCGTTCGACGTTTATTGAAAAATGTCATGGTTTTTTTGCATCGAACTGATTTTCTCACACAGAAAATCTTGTTCGATGAGTTGAGTGAAAAAATTTCTCTCACACGTTTTCCTGATTTGTTCGATGTGCAGTTGTCTAGAGTCATAGTTTCTTCGCATGTTAGTATTCAGGTTATGAACTTAGATGTCTATGAAGCG
Source organism: Prostheceraeus crozeri (assembly GCA_907163375.1). NCBI lineage: Eukaryota > Metazoa > Platyhelminthes > Polycladida > Euryleptidae > Prostheceraeus > Prostheceraeus crozeri. Next base: position 83,593 of record CAJQUW010002698.1, on the reverse strand, counting down.
AGACACATTCATATTTGACAAGCCTCCTAATGTTATTGGCAAGCATCTGCCTTCCGGCCAATGTTTGCCACATGTAACTACATTCTCGCATACATTAACGATCAGAAAAATGTTAGTAACACATAAACCTAATACGAACTGACTTGAAAATACTCCATTTAGAATGTTTTGTTTCTAGACTAAATATGTGAAATATAAAAATGTCTAGCTTTTTGCATTTTATTTTCCTTTCAACTCTAATACACAGAAATTTCGTTTTGACTAAAAACTTCAATCTGCTTCCTATTGGATTTAAATATGCTTTCTTTGATCTTGTCTGACAAGAAGGGGAACCAGGTAGAATTCGACAGACGTGCAGATTCGTGATAGCCTTGCAGTGCACGTCATTCTGTGAAACTCTCATTTCGGCCTCATTCCTTGCAGAAAGTAGCAGTTCTGACTGCTGGACTGATGGTCAAGACTACCTGTTCTTGATGTTCTAAAGTAAAGCATGTATCTCAAGGATGAAGTTGAGCAATTAAAGTGTGTGGATAGCAAATTTTCTTGTTTAAATTAGTGTGCGAATATTATGTAGTCGTATCTTGGTCTGGTTTAAGATAATTGGCCATGTTTTTTATTCTATCATTTTCCCCATTTTGAGAAAAAAACCTCAAAATAGATATCAAATCAAGTTGATATCAAATAGATATCAGCCCCTTCAGTAGATATCAAACATCAAAGAGCATAACATACAAAATTTAAATATAAATAATGTGACATTTACAGATATCTATCACTACAATACCTACGGAATCAAGGAATCTTGTTTAACCTAGCATCTAAAAACAAACTAAGAAAAGTAAATTATAATGTGTGGCAGTGTAAAAGTCTATGTACAAGGGAAAAGGAATTCATGATAGCATTTCAAGTACCACATCCTATGGAGAATATATGTTACCTTACCTCGGAGATAAACTTAGTGAAAACCCTGGACGCAGCAATGAGCTATTGAATGTGACCGAAATTTCTTCGTTTTACGTTCTTTCTTAAGTGATGACTAACAGCATCGTTTTTCTGTGGAATATTTTTTATTTAACTAGGAACTGCCTGAAGGCGGTTTCACATGGTCCAACTTGTTGGCCAACATGCTCGTCCTTCCTTGCTGGATTGCGGGATAAAAAGCTTTTACACGATCCACGAAGTTGAACGAACTTCGGGTTTCTTTGATACCATTTTTAGATGAATTATCGGTATGCTGCTTTAAAAATTCAAAGTTCAGACCCGAATCATGTTAACTGCACGCCGATTTTCCGACGCATACGGGATTCCCGTGCGTGACGTAGGAATGCTGATTGACGTATATGAATGATAGCCGTCTCACGAGACACGCCAAGAGCCAATCATAACCGAGAATCAGACCATGTTGGATGAGAATATTCAACTTGACGAACTTTCCATCCAGCAAGCGCCAACATGTTGGCCAACAAGTTGGACCGCCTCTACTCTACTGAGACCATAGAAATATCATCATGGAAAATCTCATAGACTCTACTCTACTGAGACGGCCTGTCCAATACAGTAGAACTTTTTGGACAATTTCGGTAGATAATTGCCACTGATAATTCGATTTCTATGGCTTGTCAAATGTTTCATTACAGACATCTCAAGGCATAGAAATAAACTGTTTATCTGAAGTTCGCTAGAATGGAAATTGACTCAAGGTCGCGGCACATCCGGGGGAACTAAGTTGGGGCATGAAGAACCAATTAAAGGCTTCGATTTACACATGTGACTGATTCTAGTCCAATGATATAGACGTTGACAGGTGCATCTAAGTGAAAATGCGTGCGATTTATGTGCCGTTATTGTGCATTGCATGAAACTTAATTTCCATTCCAGAGGTTTTATTGTTGTCAATTTCTGTGACTGAGACCAATAACCTTGATCATTTCATTGTTTTCTTCTCACTGGTACATATTTTCTACAATTTCTCTTTCAGGAGATAGACGTCGAACAGTGCGATAAAGTAGGCCTACTGTGCTTGAAATTTGCTTTTGCTTTCCTAATTGCTGAATTGCATTTTCTAGCTATATAATCGGAATTTTGCTGATTAAATAAATTAACATATTTCGCATGATTTCGCTCTACAAAATCAATCTGTGAAGTATTAATTCGCTTTCATTATTAGTTTCGGATAATCAATCTCTTTTTATCACGCAACAGATCATTTGACTGAAATCGCTTTCTCTATGATGTATTTCTTGCATTCATTCATGTTATCATCGTGAACAAAATGTCATCTGAATATTTGTTATTGAAGCATGAGCTTCAAACTACTTCTCATCAATTTGAGGTTGATGAGGCACGAATAAAGTCTGGAGAAATAAATCAATAAAGAGGACCATTAAGAAAAGAATAATCTTGATTTTCTCAATGAATTGAGAAGCTACTATGAAGAACGCACGTGCAACAGTCGCCAACTAAACGTGCATCAGGCAGGTCAAATGACCGTAATTGGCAGAAAAGGCGTTTTTGAGAAGCTGTTTGATGGATATTGCTGTCCTCTTCTTGAAGGACAAAGTGCTGCAACACAGCTTTGATGCTCTATTTTGACAAAAGCAAGGAGCAAGTTCATGTCCTGCTGAGCGAAGATGAGCACATCTGACATTTGAGAACGCATTACTGTCTATTATTAAAGGTTTTCTGAAGAATGTGAAAATCTTTCATTTAGAAACTTCAGAGATCTGAACTCTCAGTGTCTCTCATGTATGTGTGAGATTTTGACGCTTTGCGATAACATTGTTCACGCCATGATGTGCAAACACTTCTTATTTTTATAAGCTGCCGTGAAGTTGTTCTTCTAGTCGTATTGTGAGTGCATTCAGATCGTGCCACTACAGGAATTATCGTCTTGGTGGGATATGAGAATGAAGACAAGAGAAAACGGACCATATACCGGTACATGTAATAAAACTCAATCGATTCTCGCACCTTCCTTGATCACTTACACAACATTATGAAGCCTATATTTTAACTTGGGAAGGATCATTTCTGATTTGTCGTCTATCATGGGTAAACGTAAATTACGTAGAGAAAACCGTTTTCAAATTCAACAAACTTTATATGTTTAGAAGGCTCATGTTCTGAAATTGCTCCTGTGAAGATTTCATGACTATACTCCAAACATAGCAGTCAGTAGAGTAAATAATGTTTCCATCTTTTGCAATTTGTTTGGAATTCAATTCTCATTTTCATCGTAAATCAGAAAGCGTGACTCATCACTCTCATGCATGCATAACTAGCAGGTCACACTGTCTCTCACACAGATGTGTTGTTTTCCTTTACTATGCGGCTGTCTATCGTTGTCTGTGCATTGTCTAAAATGCTTGTCTAGGCAGACGAGAACAACGTTGTGTAATCGAAAGACATCTCATTCATTTCATTTGTTTTGTGTCTCTCAGTAACATGCGAACTGCTTGTTCATTGCTTGGAAGTTGCTCATCAGGGAACCATTTGGAGTGATGGTCACAGTTCACTGCATGTTATGAGGGAAAATATGAACTCCGAACATGTTCGAGTGCTCGAGGAACATGTTCATCCTTTAGCATTCAGTTTAGGTGATCCATCATCTGATTGGATTCTCATGAATGCTCCATACCATTATGCCAGGGCAACTCAATTGTATAAAATACAGGCAGGAATACAAACCTTAGATCGGCCGGCAATGTCTTCTGAGTTGAATCCAATCGAGCATGTCTGATCTATCTTGAAACGGCGAGTTCGTCGAAGAATTTGTCCTGGCATGATTTGAATCAGTTGGAATCTTTAGTGAGGCAGGAGTAGAATCAGATTGATCAACAGATGATCAGAAATTTAATCGGCAGTATGCCTAATTGCATCTGAAAAGTAATAGAACTTAGAGGAGACGAATTTGGCTACTAGGGAACGCACCCATCAGTCCTTTTAAGGACTAGGCCCCTACTGGACCAACACATACAGGAAAAATAATTAACATGACATAGGAAACAAAATAATTCAATTATTACAATTGAAAACTTACTGTTTACTATAAAATGTTTCTGTTTTCACTTATTTCTAACTATTTATGAAACGGACTGTAAAGTAGGCGTGTTAGCAAGGAGGGATGGTTAGGAAGCAGTTAAGAAAGTCTTCATATCTTGATTGACGATTCAATGTTTTTTCTGTCCCTTGCTATGACAGTGTGTCGTCAGAGCATGCTCGCCAGCCATCGGTGAAATACATTTCTTCATGCCAATGTAGTCGGCTATACATCAATTCAGGAATAGTGCAACTCTACCTGACTTCATATCAGAGCAGAGCACAGGTGAGACAAGCGAATGATAACAGAAGCAGGTGCTTGCAAATGATGCAAATCTTCCAAAATTCCTTTCTCCGTTCTTTAATGCCATCAAGTGGGACTTCTGATTCTCAAGATTCATGTTCTGTGGTCAACCTCTCCCTCTGACGTTGGGGGCAACATCTGATCGTTGTAATAAGCGACTTGATTTGAAGTTATTCATTGAGTGATGATCAAAATACGAATTTGATAGGAGCGCAAGGAATAGATTTAGTCATTCGCAGAAGAAAGGGTCATGCTGAAAAAATGCTCAGTCGGATTGTACTTTAAAAGAAAACCGACTATGCAACCGACCATGAAGTAGCACGCAATAATGAGAACTTGCACGAAGGTTATTTGCGCTTCATCATCGCTCTTTATTGCGTGAGTGTAAGAAAAAGCGGAATTGTAGTGAAGGTGCGCCTATAGAAAGTGCAGTCAGAAGCAATTACATGACTGAGTTATGTAAGACTTTGACATTTGCCTCAGTTATTTAATTTTACTGAAGATGAACATTATGAACGAGAAAATCGCTACAGCAACATCAAGAGAAAAGATATAACAAATACAAAAAATGCTGGACTTCACGAACCAATTCTGGCATATCATCCATCTACTGCCATGCACAATGTTAACAAGGTCAATTAGAGACGTTCATGAAGAAGATATTGTGCAGACTGAGGTATCAAATAGGTGTGCCAATACGTCCAATATGCTCCAAAGCATGCTCGTAGATTTCTTTGCATTTAGTTTACATGGTATGACAAATTATGCTTTGCTTTGATATATTACCACTGCGTGTTTCATGGGAATTGCGTGTACTTCGGGGTTTCAAGCTGCTGAACACGGAAGCTATTCGCTGTGGTTTTGCAAATGACCATCTGTTGAACTTAATATGCGGACAGCAAGTTCTGCTCATCGTCGAGCTGATTGCTTATCGTTCTTTAACTGTAGCGCGCTGTGTGTGTATGAGCTTGAATGTTATCGACTACAAAGATCATGAGTTCTACCATCCCTTCTTTCTGATGATACTTAGGAGATATGCAAGCAGACGAATGTCACTAAAAGCTGCTGTTATATGAGAAGTAATGCGAAAGTAAAGTGAACTTATACGAGGATGAGGGTAATCAGACCCATCGTATTCTTTTGGTGCAAATTGAACAACTGATGAACTAGCTCATCTGCAGGGCTGTGGTATAAAAATAAAAATCGTCTTCCTATCAACATCTCTAAAAGCAAGATCCTTGACATTGTTACGAAAAGGAATTTTGATGTGCATCCGGTGATCTCTGCTGAGGGCTATGCCATACCTTCAGCTTCAGAGTTGACTCTTCTCGGCTTAGCTATCACCCCGGATTTGAAGTGGTCAACTCATGTCAATAAAGTAATTACTAAAGCTTGCCAACGGATTTACATCGTGAGGAACTTACGCAGAGGCAACTGTCCACCAACTGTCATTTGTCAAGCATACGCCGCGTTCATTAGATCTATACTTTTGTACGCATACCCAGCCTTCTGCAATTTGACAAAGCAAATGAAAGATGAATTCGTGCTCCTCGAACGACGGGTATCTCGGATTATTGGCAAGGATGATGTGACGTTTCAGTCCATCACGACTGTGGCCGATCGGACGTGTTTCAGGCTCTTTTCAAAAATTGAATCTGATGAACTTCATCCTCTGAGAGACATGTTCCTTCAACGACAATGTCGCAGAACCAGAGATAAATCCACCCTCAGACTACCCAAAACAAGGACAAAACGTTTCGGAGAGTCCTTCATTAAATATTGCCATGAGATATGAGATTTCTTTACGTATATATCTTGTCTTCTATGTTCTGTCTTTAATTGTACGCTCTCACCGAATCACTTTGTGCATGTGAGTCAATAAAGTTTATCCTATCTTATAAAAATATGAAAATTGTGGATTCCTGCCTCCGACTACTTTTTGCCTTTCACTAAATATCATTATTAGATAAAGAAGTCGAATATTCCTCCTATATGTACATGAAATCACATACTGTGCAAATTTTCAATTCAAATAGAGAATGTAAGAATTGTATGAAGAATGAAATTTTCAATCGGTGGAATCTGTGATATCTCAACTAGTGATCCATCTCATTCGCAGACTTGGATCGGCGTCTTTTGTGTCCATCCGGTTGATGATTTTGATGATTAGTCGAATCGGTATCAAGAGGACTTTGTGAAATGATTTGTGTGCTGAATATCGAAAGAGAATGATAACTATTAAGTCAATACAAGACGCCAACACCCTTGATTCCCCGACCGCACTCGCCTGACTTAGGAATTGAACCGAAGTCCGCGGTGGAGACGAGCTTGCACCTTCTTCACTAGGCCACGCTGACGGTACCGTGGACGTCGGTTCGATCCCTGTGTCACGCGAGTGCGGTCGGGGAATCAAGGGTGTTGGTGTCTTGTATTGACTTAATGATTGTCATTCTTTTAAGATACTCAATGTACTACGACAAACCTTTGTTGTTAAATTAGTGTGCTGTTTTCAATTAACTTGCCTTGAAACGAACATTTTCATTCAAAGCCTATAGTGACTACCTCTGTTTGAATATGTAGATTTTCTTTTTTCTCTATTTCCAAACTCAATCAGTGATCGAAGTATTAAAGAAATTTTTGATTGTCCGCTTGGTCTATGTAAATTGCTTTAAATGACAACTCTGCTTGAAATCTCATGGAATTCTCGTGGACTTTCCCTACACATGTCAATTTTTTCTTTTTAGTTTGTCTTACCCTTCACCTACAATGTCTTCGGACGGTTTTGTTTGTACAAATACCGAGCGCTTGAAAGCATCAAATCGAGGAAATTACTCTCCTTCTTGGAGAAATATTGCCCAAGTAACGTGAAGGAGGAAATCAGCAAAATCATAGCGGGATTCGGCGACGAATCATGTGAAAACACAGGCAAGTCTCCCTACTCATTACTACTCGTCGTATTTGAAAATTCTGAGAATGATGATAGCGTGAACTTTTTCCTCCTGATCTTTTTTAATGTAGCAAAGTGGAATGACTTCTTGGCTCGCTTTAAATATAATATTTGCCAGGCCGACACTTATGCGCTATAAATGTATCACTCTGTCACAGCTGCCAAACAACAAGGTGAAGTTTCAGGGATTTTGATGCAACTTTGGTGAAATACTTTGAATATTTTGTTTGACTTGAGTTATGTCTCTTGAGTAGTAGTTGTGTGACCCACCCAACAGCTACTTCACTCAAATATCCCTGTTTTCCTCAAAAGCAAACAAGCTAGTTATAAGTGTGGCAGCGTTCAAAAGGCTTTGGGTTTGTAACCTGTAGTGAGAGCAGTGGTACCTCATCGGTGGACAGACTCGAACCTTGCACCTTCTGCACCTCCTGCCGAAATGGGGCCCTTAACTAACTGCGCTATCCTATCATCTGCTTGTTAAGAAGATCGCGAGTCAGACAGATGTACTCCTTTAGATGACAGCTTTGTGATTGGGTTTCCGTACAAGTTGTGATGGAACCGAAGATCGACATACACCAGATACTGATACAACTCATTTTATGATTTGTGATGAATGACCAGAGAGCGAGCAAGTGCATTTTCGGTTGGTTTCAGTATTAGATTTTGATGCCCATGAATAGAAACTGACTTTTATATCACCAGTTTATGTCAGTCACAGTTTGACTTAGCTTGAATATTTTTATTAAAATTGTAAGTACGTAGCTCTTCGAAAACTCATCGTATGATTGCAAGGACAAGATCAGTATGCGTATATGTGTGTTTGCGTTATGATAAGAAATGCGAGTAACAAAGACGCAATTCTACATAGTTTCCTCTTCAATAAATTGCAACAAATTGTGATTTTCCAATCTGTTATATCCACAGAATTAAATATTTTGTTTATCTGCTTCGGTTTGCTAGAAGTGTGATTAATACGAAATCGCCGGCACATCGAGGAACTTATTAAGTGGGCAAAAAGGAATTCCTAATACCTTTACAAAGATAGGAAAAAAGTCGTGCGTCGCTTTGCGGATTAATGTGAGTTCCAGCAAAGTGCTTCGATTGCCAAAATTCCTTCAGATTCGAAGAATTCAGATCATTGCCCACAAGTTTTCTCCATAATGTTGACCCTTCCGATCATTATTAAAAGAAGTAGCAGGCGTACGAAAATTAGTTCACTTGATGATTTCACATCCTCTCCTCGGTATTGCTCACTGTATAGTGCATACATTGAATCGAATCGAAGCCAGGCATCTCTCACTGGCTCTGGTGTCCTCTGCTGACAGCTTATTGTTTGCCATTTCCAATAGCAAGTGATACACCAATTATCCATTCGAGAAGGTGCAAGTTGTGCCATTTCGACATTAAGGTTACATACAATTCTTCCTTTCTAGGAAACCGGAGCCCGCGCAGATGAAACTAATTCTGTGGTTATATCTGAAGACGTTGTCTGGGCGTGCGTTGAACAAACAGACTCAAATTCGCTGTGACGTGTCTCTAAAACGATTTTTGTTTGTTTTTCGAATTATTTTTTGTAACATTTGTTTACTTCAACGTACGTTGTTTGGACGCTGAAACCATTGGGCCCTCTTCGGTTGGTATGATTCCGTTCTGTGGAGTAGGCTGGAGGGTGGGGACTGAATCCTTATACGCGGTCACAGGGCGCCTATTCTGAGTACTTCAGTTGAATCCTCAATTGAAAAATGGGAACAGACCTGACTAGCTGCCATTTCATCCAATATCAGGAATCATCCGCAGACCTGGTTCACGTCTCTCAACTCCCTATTTAAAGTTGCAGCCATGCCCGGGGTAAATTCACCCGTGCATCCTCATACGAAATATTATTGAATTCTCGACGAAAGACTTGTTTTTATCCCACCCCGTGACTTGCTAGCAGTTTTGTTCGACCAATAGTATCACCTATTGTGCTCTCATTAAGAATTACGATAGCGAAATCAACTTTCTCAATTTGAGGAATAAATATATCAATTTCTTCCAGGAATTTCCACTTGGATATTGTTTATTCTTTTGCCGGAATTATTGTAGTTGTTTTTAATTTTTGTCCTTGTGTAAATCAAACGGTGATGAGGAAACGCACCTTTCACTCAAGTTCATCGTCACAAAGTTGTCACTAAGGGACATTTAGGTTTGGTACATGGTTAACAACTCCCCCGAGGGCTGTCCATGCCAGCAGGCAGCACTTGCCGCAAAGTTCCCTGCCGAGCCTTCCATATCCTGGGGATGAAGCCTGCAAGTCACCAACAACATCAGCTGATCTCCGCAGAAAGTAGTCTGAACTCGAAACGAAAATATAGTGAAGGGAAAAGGCTTCTATCCAGAGTTAATATTCATTGAAGGAGCGCTGTTAGAGAGTCAGTACATCACCGTTGCGAACTTTTGTCACCAACACAGAGTGTGAAGTGATCTGCACTATAGGGAGCAGGATTTGAACTGCTTGAAAGCTGCATCAATTCACATCGAGACTCAATATATCTGAGACCAAGTTCAGGGGCGGTCATGGAGATGTCAATAAAAACTCCTGATTTATCAAAATTTGACTTCCACATTTTGCAACCTGAAACCTGCAAGAAATACGAACTTCACACTACAATCTGACGTCACAATTAGACAGTCATGCAGCCAGCACATTTCTGAGTATCACTCATTCTTCATGTATCTTCACACGGCTTGCTTGCCTCGTAGCGCATCGAACACCGAAGGCGCTGGACGCCGAAGATCTGTCGTTTAAGAATTCAACTTTATTACATCGACGACCGTAAACTTTGGGGAGTTTGTGTCATCAAGCTTTTCTTTTGTGGAAAAATTTTTGCATCTTGAAATTGCTCGAAACTATCGTCAAATAGATAACGGAAAATATAGATTTCGGGAATATTTAGCGTCTTTTCAGGTGCATTTGGCGTCGTATAAGGGACTAAAGAGAATGCGATACTTTGAGGTAATAAATGTGTTTGTCATCTGCTGACAGAGGGATATACTGCGATTTTAAAAGAAAAGTCTTATTCATTCTTCATTTAAAATATCCGAACACCTGACAGCATAAGGATCGCCTTAAAGTTTGGGAAGTTGATAATTCATCATAACAACGGGGCTTGAAAACGGACTATCGTCGACTGAAGAGTGAAACTTGAGAAATGCCAGGGGTTCGTTGAGGGGCCTTAGAGACATCTCTATAGTTGACTGATTATGGGAAGAGTCAGGTTAGTGCACTTCGAATGAACAATAATATACAATAGAAACTCAATAAATACTTAATAAGTGTAGCCAGGGCTGTTGAAAGCGTTCACGCCGGTCATCGGGTAATATAAAAGAAAGAAATAATACTTAGATGGCGTACCGAACAATAAAACATATTTACAATCTTTATACAAGACATACCAGAAAAGAATAAACATAGAAGGGGTTCATCAGCAAAATGACCAGCTAGGTCGCGTTTCGGGTCCTTTAACATTTTGTACGCTCAAACCCTAGCTGGCGGAACCCCGCCAAAAAGGCGGACCCCACACATGACTTAACAATGATAACACTCTTAAATGAAGCCACACAAAATACAAAATTCTCTGGCTGACTGCAAACCAAATTTAAACAAAACTAAAAAATGCTTTTTCAACAGTCTCTCCGTACATTTGATTAACTTGCAGTCTTCATATCCGCGTTTCACAAAAACTTTAAACGTGCTTTTAGCTTTAACAATGGCATACGGCAGATGAGAACATATCCTAAGGTAACGAAGAACTTGACTGGCAAAGACATTCGCATCCATATGAAGAGGAAGAAGACTGTCGGGAAAAGTGAAAACAATAACATCAAAACAAAATTGCTCAACCTTATGAAAAACTGATGTATGTAAACCATCACTACAAATATTAAGCTTCACATCGAGATATTCTACTGAGGTGTTATCCGTCCCATTTCTCTCAGCCTTCAAATCCGCGGGATAAATCTTAGTCAATAAAGTGTCAAAATGTTTATAATTGAAAAGACATATATCATCGATGTAACGTGTGGTGCAAGACATCAATCTAGCTAATCCGAATTTCTTGTTGGACACTAACGATTTCATAAAAACGAATTCACAGTGGCACAAAAATGAATCAGCTAACATAGGGCTGTAATTTCCCCCCCCCCATAGGAATGCCCCTAATATTATAACTATGATATTGACATATTTGTCACTTCTGTTTTCGCACATTCCGATTCCTGCGGTTACTTCCATAATTTGGGAACAAGGTCTGCATTCTGCCGTCCCGACTGATGTCTGTAAAGTGTAGAAAGACACAAAACGAAGAGTTTTGACTGAATTTACTAATCACATGCGCAGTTGTCATTGTAAAAATAGAACAAGAATGAGACAAGTGTCTCCTCTCAAATCATTATCATGGCATACCTCACGTCAACTGTTTTTCAGATTGTCTGATTCTCTGGCTATTGGCAACTTCAGGAATGTGATACGGAAGAATTAATATTGAGTGAAAATATTGAAACTTCAGACTCGATTGATGTGTGAATTCCATTCTGCATGTTGTCAAAAGCAACATTGATTTCTAAGGTTTAGAAATTTGTTTCACAGATATCTTTGTCGTTTTTTTTCTTGCATTGTGGCGACCCGGATACTCATTGAGATGAGAGAAGGATGTGCTTAACAAGTGGAGTCCATAGTGACGGAGATTGATGAATCATATCAATGACTTCTTGAAGGTTTGAAAGTTGAAATATGTTCGGGATAAGAAGTAACACATTTATTAATCAACAAAGTGGATTGTAACTTCGTCTCTAAAGATCTACGCGGTTGTGTAGGAATTTCGTTAATCTGATTGCCAACGAGTGATATTCTAGAGAGTGGATGGCGTGCATGCGACGCGCTTGGAAGCATGAGCTTCGGATTTGAGGTGTGGACTTAGTTACTGCAGAGATGAGGATGGTGAGGTGGAAGACATGTCTAAAGCTGACCGATAGATAGTCAGATGAAACGGGACATGGAATTTCTTTCAGTCTGCGACCTCTGAGATGGTTTGGGCACGTGAGGAGTAGGGAGCAGATAGAGTGGATGAGGAGGGTGTTGAAGACTAACATAAAAGAGAAGAAGTCAGTCCGAATATCACGAACGACTTGGTTCAACGGCTTGCAAGACTCTCTAGACCGACATAAGTGGATGGTGATCAAGAAAAGAACAAGTAGATGGATTTCACTAAGAGTGACATCGGTTTTGTCTTCCGGACGAATATCTTCATCATTGCAGATCGATGTAAATAATGCATTTTATGCCGTTTGTAATGATGACACTAACATTACTACTCACATCAATTTTTGTAAGTAGTATATGTATATCCACATATTTTACCGCTGCACATGCCCGAATGCATACTTAAGTCGTGTGTATTCTGTGTGTATCACAACTGTCTTACAAAAATCATTTGGAGAAACCTGAAAGCCTGACGTCTAATCCATGTTAAATGGCCCAAAAACAGAAAATTCAAAATTTTGGCGAATGTCGACAATTTTCAATAATATACTGTGGTCACAAGCTGAAGGAAAATTAGCAATTTTCTCAGTCACTTCAAAATACATGTCAAACGGATGGTAAATGATAATTTCTAAAATGTTTGAATATCATTCCTAAGAATTAATGAATGTATTCATCATGCTGTAATTTCTGTTTTTCACATGATATTCTCACCTGTAAACTTTGAATTTTCTATTTTTGTTTACAATCAGCTAGGAAATGGTGTTAATATCCTCGTTATTTGGAAAATGCTAGCACGTCGGAGGATATGAAAAAAGAGAATAAATTGACGACAGTATGAATAGCTGTTGAAATGGGAGAAAGCAAAGTCTGAATATTGTTCAATTTTTGCTTACTCTTTGTAATGTCTGAGAACGTACTTATTGTTTTAATCACGCCTACATATTTGATAAAACAGAAGCTGTGTTTGAGGATTGACTGACAACCACAAGTTCTGCGTCGAGCAATGACTGCAACAACCTAAGAAAATAGAAACGGTGACAAATAAACGTCAGGAACTCAATCGTTGGATTATCTTTCGTGTTGAGAGTTCTGGGGATGTCATTCGGTTGTCATGGTTTAAAGTTGAGTAGATAGTATTTAACGGAATAATTAAGTAAATACATTGAGCAGACGCTGCATGCGCCTAAAAATATTGTAATATGTGTCTCCCGGCACATCGAGGAACCTATTAAGTGGGCAAGAAGGAATTCCTAATACCTTACAGAGATAGGAAAAAAAGTCATGCATCGCTTGCGGATTAATGTGAGTTCCAGCGAAGTGCATCGATTGCCACAATTCCTTCAGATTCGAAGACTTCAGATCATTGCCCACAAATTTTCTCCATAATGTTGGCCCTTCCGGTCATTATCAAAAAAAGTAGCAGGCGTACGAAAATTAGTTCACTTGATGATTTCACATCCTCTCCTCGGCATTGCTCACTGTATAGTGCATACATTGAATCGAAGCCAGGCAGCGATGTGTGTTTTGGTCTGTGCGAAGTGATATCACAGCTCGCACGCATCTCTCACTGGCTCTGGTGTCCTTTGCTGACAGCTTATTGTTTGTCATTTCCAATAGCAAGCGATACACGAATTATCCATTCGAGAAGGAGCAAGTTGTGCCATTTCGACATTAAGGTTGCATACAATTCTTCCTTTCTAGGAAACCGAAGCGCGCGCAGATGAATCCAATTCTGTGGTTCAATCTCTCTCGGCACTTAAAATATGAGGCATCAATATGTATTGAAGTTTGCTAAACGCCTTTCCAGATAAAAATATATAATTAACCCTTTAAGCCCCAGGGGACACCCGTGTCCCGCAGTTAATGAAGACGATAATGTTTAAAATACGTCTTAGTACAGATTTTTAATGTCATATAACTTAATAACTGAATACGGATGACAGAAATATTCGAGTATAACTGACATTTCTCACATTTTTGTACAACATATTTTACTGTTAAAAAGTGATGTTTCACTTTGGTACATTGATGATCTTACAACAGTGACGGCGCCAGGTCATAACATGTTGGAACATTTTATCTCAGTTAAATTTTTTGTATTTGATCAAAATTATGTAATAGACGTAATTGGTTCAATGAAGAATCTGATACAGTGTAAAAAATAGACGATTTTATCGAATGGGACACCAGTGTCCCTCTGGGGCGCAAGTGATTCTTAGGGAAAATATTGACTAAGTTGCGATGATGTTTCTGCTGGCATAAATAGTTACCTGGGAATCCCAGCAATGACAATCAACATTTTCTGCCACGCAGATGAATGGATTTCCCTATCTCAGTCGTCACGCTATAGTCAACGTATGAGATAGTGACTTTAGGGAAGTCCACGATCTCCCCAACAAGTATATATTATTCTTATTATCTATGTTTGTAGCTGTCAAGCGTATGGCGTGGTAGGTTAAAAATAGATATCTGGGAATCCCAGAGAAGACAGCCAATTGGCTTAGATACTCATCTAACAACCAATTACATGTACGGTATATCACAGCTTTCATTACATGTATATCAGGACTTTGTTTCCGAAATTCATTACTCGCAATGCCTCGTTCAAAGAAGATCATCTACAGTATAGACAAGCTGTCCAGTGATGAGATTTATGCTATCCTTGACAGAGTGGATAGCGAGGATGAAGACAATATTGACAACATCATGAATGATAGTGACACCGAATTTACCACCAGCGACAATCCGACAACATCAGAAATAGAAGGATCAAATAGGCCTACTGATCATGCACTGGAAAGAGGATTAGGAGCTGTCATACATGTACAGGAAAATGTAGAAAATATCGAGAGCGAGAATGTGATGCGTGAATTCAAATGGAAATGCAGGGGACCATCGATCGAAAGAAGAACTTGTCAATCCGATGCACAAATCAAACTTGATATCGACGAAAATTCCTCTCCACTAGATGTGTTCTATGCAGTGGTGGGCTTCGATGATTTACTAAAATTGCTGGTAACCGAATCAGTCAGATATGCTCAACAAAATGGGAGAGAGTTTGTTTTAGAAAGCAAAGAAATCGCTGCTTTTATTGGCATAAACTTCATCATGTCCTTCGATATTCAACCAAATTTGAAGTCCTATTGAACGAAGTATGTGGAAATTCGAGAATACAAAAGGTCATGACTCGAAGTCGATTTGAAGAGATACTTCAACATATTCATTTTTCAAACAACTTAGAATCAGATTCCTCCTCAGAGCCTGATCGAGCCAAGAAGATCAGGCCATTACTCAATCATCTGAATAAGCACTTTCAAAACGCACGGAATAACAGTACAAAGCAGGCAATTGATGAGCACATGTGCAAACGTAAAGGCATTAGCAGTATGAAACAATACATGAGAAACAAGCCCATCAAATGGGGGTTCAAATTTTGGTGTCGTTCATGCTCTGAAACTGGTTATCTCTACGAAATTGTTATACTGCGGGAGGAGAGATCAATCTGGTGTTGGTTTAGATGAAAGTGTTG
Organism: Prostheceraeus crozeri; assembly: GCA_907163375.1. Taxonomy (NCBI): domain Eukaryota; kingdom Metazoa; phylum Platyhelminthes; order Polycladida; family Euryleptidae; genus Prostheceraeus; species Prostheceraeus crozeri. The sequence continues at coordinate 67,752 of CAJQUW010002698.1, read as the reverse complement.
TGCTAAAACTGACATCAAGTTTACATGGTTCATTTATCACAATCCATGCAGACCATTTTTTCACATCCCCAATTTTGGTAAGAAATCTTCTGGATAATGGAATATATTATGTTGGAACAGCCAGATCAAGCAGAAGATATATGCCGAAAACATTCAAGGTAAGTTCCGATAATTCATACACGTAAATATTACGAAACATTGCATTTAACCAATTTGTCAATAATTTCTTCAATATTTTGCAAGTAAGCTACCATAGACGCATAAACAATATTTTTATCCTACCTTATGAGAAACTTGTAATTGGATTATTTTTGAAATATGTATCATGAAGTCTCTAATATGTCTATTTCTCATGTTCCATCAATGTAGGCTAGTGGTAATTAGGCCTACAAATAAATTCTGGTAGTAGCATAAAATGTAGCACGAACAATATTTTAGGAAATGTTATTACGTTATTCAGTTTGTAGGATGTTATTGCAGGTTATTATTGTAGATTATATTTGTGATTATCCAGTTCATATAAATTAATTACAAAACTATATACTATCCTTTACATGTACTTTTATAATGAACGTATGCAATGAAAGATTACCAAACTACAGTAAAATATGTTATTTGTAGAATGACAAGGAAATGAAGAGAGGCGACTACCAAACTTTGTACTCGAATGACATCATGGCATGCAAATGGAAAGACAATAAGTAAGTACTTAACTTGTTTGGAGTTAAAACAATTTCCTCTTAAATTTATTTCAATATAACCTCCACCACTGACATGTCATAGTACTTGATTGAATCCCTATATTTATCAAAGTGCACAATACATCAATTCTACTAAATAGTATTTGATAATGGTCTACATTTGAAACCATGATTTTCCATGATATGAAAGTCTAATAAATTGTGATATAAGTGATTTAATCGGGATCATGTTTTCCGATAGAGGGATATAGTGGTGTAAAACTTGAAATATGGACTTACATAGTATCATGAAATTTCTAGAGTTCACAGTTCGAACATACATGTACACGTGCAGTAGATCCTATCAAATGCTAACGGGAATTGATGATTTCTTTGATTCGATATTTTGCCATTCAATCAAATACTGTGAAATATCTCCAAATCATTCAGAATATCTTCTTTTCAGCTCAGTTATTCTTCTTGCTTCGAACGTTGACGAGAATAGGGATGAGTTGACTGTCTTACGAAGGCAAGAAGGAACAGCTGACAAAATTCGCGTTGTTTGCCCTAAAGTTATCGATAATTACAATAAATGGATGGGTGGAGTAGACCTCGTGGATCACAGAACATCTTACTATCAACTGGATAGAAAAGCAAGATTCAGGTTTTACCTGAGAGTGTTTTTTGATATGATGGATATCAGTGTTGTGAATGCATTTATTATATACAATCAACGATTCCCAAGACAACTGACATTATTACAGTTCAAGGAGGCGATTTCTGATGGCCTCACAAGAAATTTCTCGTCTCGAAAGAGAAATTTTCCTCAAATTCGCAGCAATATTCTCATTAAAAGAAGACCAAGCAATGTAAGTCAAGCAGTGCATTTGCCCACGTTTAACAATGCGAGACGCCGCTGTGTTCAATGTTCAAAACAGTCAATTGAACAACGCACTTTCGTAAAGTGCACTTCTTGTGATGTGTCGTTGTGTCTCTTGAAAGAAAGAAACTGTTTTCTCGATTTCCATTCGTAAAAGACGTTATTAGTGTTTTCCAAAAGTTATCATTTACCTTGGTAACTATGTGTTGATTTGTCATCCACAGAGATTGCAAATAAATTTGTTCAAATTTAATAATATTTCTTCACTTGAGCCCCAGAGGGACACCGGTGTCCCAGTCTGGTGTGGGTATTATATAAATTAATTATGCAATGCTGATATAGATATCTTTCTATTGACCAAAAGCAACAAGAATTATGCTATAAAAAGTAGAAAATTATCTCTCAGTTACTTGTGGGGTTTAAAGGGTTAAGAACAACCAAGTGTTGGTACGTTTCGAATATCTTTGTCAGCCGAGTTCTTAAGAACATTCACTGAAGGAATATATACAGCAGACAAACACACAGACAGATACTTCAGATGTCCGATAGCCACAGAGACTAGTTGAGTGCTCTTTAGTGTAATAATGAAGTTCTCCACTATTTGATGTCATCAACAATGGAACTATTCTTGTAACTGAGGCAGGATCCTACGCCCCTCACATGCATTCATGAGACTGTCTTTTGATCGTTCGATGTAAATGGATTCAATAGCCAGTCTAGTGTGGAAATCTCGAGATGTGGATAGAATTTTCCAAACAATGGGAGTCGGCGGTGGTGGGGGGGGGTGAGATGTGTTGCAGCACATAGGATGATGGGGAGTTGAGGTGTTCTCGAACGTATTGTTCTTGCTGTTTGTCCGATGTATACTTTACCGCATTGCGGGCATTGAACGTGATAAATTGCGTTATTGGTGAAACAGCGACCTTTCACTGAAGCTGTGGTACACGCTGGGCATGAAGAAGGTCCTGGTCGGAAGGATCTGCTAGTGAGGAGAAGCAAGAGTCTATTACTTTCATTCGCGTACCATACGGAGACGAGAAGCAATTCAACTAAATGAATCGCCTCCTGCGTCAGACGGACATGTGGGGCAATATAAGAGTCATATATACTTCCCAAAAGCTTCTCAGCAGGTCCACGGCGGCTAAGTGCTTGGCCTAAAGATCTTGTGTTCATGAGGTGGAGCCCCGAAGGTGGCATTGGAAGTCTGCATGAAGGGCATCCGTCATCAGCGCCTTTCAATCCCCCCCCCCATCGGTGACCCCCCAAAGCTGCAAACTTGCATGCAGTGGAGCTCACCGTGCTTGACTTAGGAATAAGAAGCTTGCGAAGAAGATTAAGATGCTGATTGTCTCCTTAGATGCACTCTTCTATTTGGGTTAGTGATGTCAGGAATGTTTTGACGACAATGTGCTCAAATGTTTTGTCACAATGTTTCTTGACGTGCAATGACTTTGACGCAACGACACACAGTTTTTAGCACAATTCATTGATTTTGACATATTCGAGCTGAGATAATAGATATCCCATCGAAAAATAGTGGTTTACTTCCGATATATGAAGTTTCATTGACATGAGAAGGGTCGACTAGTCACAGCTTGATATCATCTGGAGATTTTTGTGCCACCAATTTTCTTGTTTGTACTAATGGAAGGCGGATAGGCGTCGTATAAGTGTAATAATAAGAATCGTTTATTTTTTCATAATATGCCTCAATAATAAAAATCGTGAGGCTGAACAAACACAGAGCAAGTAATTTCGAAGTCAATCAAGAACCAAGTAAAACATGTATAACAAGCAAATTAACAAAATCCACTAATTATGGATACGAACCATCGTCGTAATAAATCAATCTCTTCTCATTGCGGCTGTGCATCTTGGCATTCGGTATGTTTTTGAGAAGTGATGGAGTTCAGGAGCCAAATGGTTCAAGCACAGAATTAGATTCATCTGCGCGCGCTTCGGTTTCCTAGAAAGGAAGAATTGTATGTAACCTTAATATCGAAATGGCACATCACAGAATCAGACAACTTTTTCCTTCTCGAATGGATAATTCGTGTATCGCTTGCTATTGGAAATGGCAAACAATAAGCTGTCAGCAGAGGACACCAGAGCCAGTGAGAGATGCGTGTGTGCTGTGATATCACTTCGCACACAACAAAACACACATCCTCTGGTAACACTCGATTCAGTGTATGCACTTCGCAGTGAGGACTGGCTGAGAAGACGATGGTGAAATCATCAAGTGAACTAATTTTCACACGCCTGCTACTTTTTCTGATAATGATCAGAAGGGCCAACATTATGGAGAAAACTTGTGGGCAATGATCTGAATTCTTCGAATCTGAAGGAATTTTGGCAATCGAAGCACTTTGCTGAAGCTCACATTAATCCGCAAGCGACGCACAACTTTTTCCTATCTCTGTAAGGTATTAGGAATTCCTTTTTGCCCAGTCAGTAGGTTTCTCGATGTGCCGTCGATTTCGTACTAATCACACTTCTAGCAAACCGAAGCAGATAAACAAAATATGATACAAGGAATGTTGTTTATCTGTCACCAAATCAGTGAAAAGTTTCAATGCCAGCATGATTCGGCGATAGTCTAGTGCAGGGCTGCGCAACTAAAAGTTGCCGAAAGAATCACGGCCGCACTAAACATGTGTTTTTGTAAGGGCAACCGAAGGAGAAAACACTTCACTAAGCTATTGTAATAACTCATAAAGAAAACCAAATTCATTCCTTCATTCATCACAGAGCCGGTCTATTCTAGGCATTCACTCGTAGATACGCCAACGCATTTCTAGAACCTCGTATATAAGCCTGCCTACCTTGCGTTATTGTTGAAGTTATAATGTTATCTTACTAATCATACGCAACCCAAAACATGAGCTTTAAGTTTAATGATAAATGTGAAATAAAAACACAACTGAAATGTTAACATATTTAATTTATGAAAATACACAAAATCTAAATAGGTAGAAATGCAATATCTCGTAAAGAAATTACAAAACATTTCGATTCAATCCAGTGTTTCACACAAGCACACAAGACTACCTCTGCAGAAGCTGATCTAGCAGGTATCCTTATTCAGGTCATGGACTTCGACAATTCGAGCAAACTACAATTGTCCCTTTTGTTTCTTTTAGCTGATGACTCTAGCCATGAATGGACATGAATGTAACTTCCCTGATATATTCTATTCATGAGTTATCGAACTGCTTGAACGCCTTCATCGCGCCTGCGAGAGCGCATTTTTCCAAGCAGCATGGGCATAAAGGTGTTCGACAAATACAAGGTGACTAGCATGCTACTATAGTGACGATTGTTTTTCGATTGCCTTGAACTCCAGAAAAATTAACAATATTCTTTTTCATTTACTTCTCATTGTCACGGCCGCACTTTGCCTCTATCTGCTACGTCCGCAGGTTGCGCACTCCTGGTCTAGTGGGATGAAGTTCTCACACATGCAGTGTAGAGAGCCACATATTATCCTATGAGCTCTTGAGTAGACTCAAATTCTTCTGACAGTGTGGACCTGATTCCAACGAAGAGTGGAGCTGCGTATTCAAGAATATTCCTGATGTAGTTATTGTACACTTATTGAGATCACTTACACCAAGAAAAGGCTGGCTGGCTTACCCGACCCCGTCCCTCGGATAGGGACGGAGACCGAGGAGGCGGGCAACCCCCCACGGGCGATGCCAGAGATCAAGAACAGCCCGAGGACCCGAAGATAGCCGCTCGGGTAGAAGAGAGGGAGGACAAGAGCACAGTAAGGGGGTACATCGTGGTTTACACCACAAACAGGGCAGTCAGGAGAAGTGGACCTGCCAATCCTGTGAAGATGGGAGTTAAGAAGAAGGCTGTGGCCGTTGCAACGAAGACATGAGAGCTCACAACGGACAGCGCGAGGGAGGGACAGTTCCTCAGTTGCTACGCTAGGGACTTGTGAAGAAATCAAAGACAAACGAACGGAAGTCCTCCAGGAGTTGAACAGGGAATGACGAATGAAGGACTTCAGAGAAGACAGACATTGAGGAGCTGGAGAGGGGAGAGAAGTACCACTTTTGGCAAGCGCATCTGCAGTATCACCAAGAAAAGGCTTCAATCTTCTGAGTACTGAAAGGCTTGATGATGCGTCCAGCCCAACAATGAGTCTGATCCAACTCAACGCCAATATGGGAAAGAATGGTGCCTGGACTGTAAACAATTCAACATGCCTGAAGTTGATTAGATATCCTTCTCCCTCGGTTTCTCTTCCTAGGCCACATTCGATTATCATGCAGATCTACTGTTGTTTACCTCCTCCGAATCTCTCTCCTTTCGTTTTGATTATTTGACCTTTTCTTTTGGGTTATTTCAGCTCAGTTGCAAATAGTGTGCTCATGCAGGTAGGGATAATGGAATTGTCTCCAAACTAATTGTTTCAGTCTGATCAGCTGCACTTTCAGTAATCAGCTTATCTTTCATTACCGATAATGTCTACCTCTTCAAAGTAATATCTAATTGTTGCACTCAACTGTGTTACTTTCATTCATTGTGTGCGAGACAATTCTACTCATTATATTCGATAGAAACAAGAAGAGACTGATTATTGACTTGGGATTCGACAATGTGGGTGTTACCATTAATTCTGACTGACTCCAGAATTCAATGGCAGTGAAATCACAATTTAAAGTGCTTTTAGCAGGAGTCTTTAATGCAAATAAATCTTAAACTGTTGAATTTTCCAATGAATTTATGGTTTGTTAATTTCCTTCGGCGCCGAGCGTCTGCAGAGTTTACCGTTTAATTGTGAAAAATGATGTGGCTTAATGGTATATTCCGCATCTGACATCAAACTTGATATTTGCACTGAAAGTTCGCGTCCATTGTCAAATTTGTTGACTGATCAGTAAATTCATCATGAAATGCTGATTTTTGTAAAGTGAATGCTTCTACCGATTTGGCGAAAATGAAATGTCTCAATACTCGGAAACATCAGCGTCAGCGCCTTTCATCCATGTGGCTGATTTCTGGCCATCCAGAGCACATGTTGAAGACATCGCCAGACTCAGAGTGAATGCTCCACCACCAGGTCACTGCACCTGCAGTTAGATGGATGGTTTTATGATAGAATGTCACCAGCGACTTCGCTAAGGATTAGGCCGTATATGAGGCAAGTCCGTGACTAACGAAGCCCATCGTCTGAATAATACAGTCCTTTTTGTCAAGTATTTGTTTAATTGAACTCCTTCCAATTTAATGAATTCGCTAATAAATAGCTCATTACTCTTAGCTGGATGCTCGGATGGTGCTGACAGTGTCAGGCTTTCCGGTGGAACTGTGGGATGCTCTTAGTCCGGATGCCCTTCCTACAGACTGTCATTGACACAATCGGGGCTCGACCTCTACACTAAACGATCGCTAGGCCAAACACTTTACTACTGCGGAGAACACGTCTGATGGTCTTTAAGAAATTTCAATTGAACTCTGTGGGAACTTCCCATTATGATACAACCATTTCTAATCTCTGTCAGCGCATGAATCTTTAGTAATTTTTGTAAAAATTAAAAAGGTGAAATATTCATGCAATTTGTTGTCTTGATGAATAACGAAGCTCAAAGCGTTGGCATCACATGTGGATAAGCATGAATAGTTTCATACACGTTTTCTACCCTTGCTTAAGGTGGTTTCTGAAACTTGTTGACTATCGCTTTGTTTCTATCAAAATGAATGCTCAAAATATCTGATGAAGGCAATTTTCCACCTGGGGAGCGGTCACCGTTATCATCAACGTTTACATGTTTCATCCGGTCTCTCTCATCACCGACTAAAGAAAGCATCTCAACATACATATCCTCTTTATTTACCATCGAAAACCCATTAGAATTTCAATGGATCAAGGAAACATTCAAGCAGCAATGATACTTAAGGAGGTTCAAGCATCTTTTTGTCATTCTGCAGTTATCTTCCATGTTTCAGGAAACATCCGGATGTCAAGATTAATATGAGAAATTCTTCGCTGATATAGTTCATAGCCTTATACGGGAGGTTTTTCATGATGAGGATGAGAAAAAAATACGGCACTCCCTGTAGTAACGGCTTTCATAAAAATGAGTTGCTAAAAATATTTACACGGCAAAAGTTTCGCGACGCAGTCGCTGCCTCAGTGCACTAAAAAGAAGGTAAAAGCAGTCAGAGCGAGTGGTTTATATGTCAAGGTGATAATACCGTAGACAAAGTATCTCTCAGCCAACCAGCTCGTCTTTGCGATTCAACTGTGGTCTCCTATTTCTGATGTAGCGAGCTTCAGCCAGACGATTTTCAAGAGGCGAACTATGCTTGGCAATGATATTGATTGTGAAATCGAAAATGTCAAGGTTACTGTCGTGGTCATTTATCGAATGTTCAGAGAGGGCACTAGTATTGTTCTGCAAGCGCAAACTACGTTCATGCTCCTCTCTGAACATTCGATAAATGACCACGACAGTAACCTTGACATTCCGCCTCTTGAAAATCGTCTGGCTGAAGCTCGCTACATCAGAAATAGGAGACCACAGTTGAATCTCAAAGACGAGCTGGTTGGATGAGAGATACTTTGTCTACGGTATTATCATCCTGATATATAAGCCACGCGCTCTGACTGCTTTTACCTTCCTTTTAGTGCACTGAGGCAGCGACTGCGTCGCGAAACGTTTGCCGTGTAAATATTTTTAGCAACTAGTTTTTATCAAAGCCGTTACTAAAGGGAGTGCCGTATTTTTTTCTCATCTTCCCTGATAGGTAATACTGAAAGCCATCTGTGGTCACCATTTGTTGATAGAAAAGAGTTCTTTATGATATTTATATTCCTAGAATGCTTGGGTGACAGGATGGCTCAGTTGGTTTTTAAGGCCACACCGCGGGGCGGAGGTGCAGAAGGTCGGCGATTCGAGTCTGTCGCGTGGAAGGTTACTAAGCCTCTCTGACGAGATTGACTAACGCTAACGTGGTAAGAGTTGTGAGCGCATGAATGCCGCCACACCTTCAGTCAACTAGCATTGCCTCGGCTGGGAAGGGATGATTATGAGAATTCTGTCATCTTTCTGTGTAGCCCCTCGTCGTCTGTAAATGGGCTTCTGATGCTGCGGAGGCTGATGGACAGATCTCTCCGTCTTCTGTTCTATCAAGGCAACCGCATTTGTTCACTTAATGATGCGCAATATCGACGGCATTGAAAGTGGAAATTTTTCCGTCTTCTAGACTTTTCAAATTTGAGTTCCTGTAAAATCTCTCTAGATCTGGCGAGCAGACAGACATGCGTTGTGTAAATGAGTTTACAGGACGCAATATCCGTACTGTTCAACATTGCAGGATGTTTATGTAATCGACTACATTTGACATCTTGATGAGTTCCTTCAGGACTCCAGGATGTGAACCAAAACTGCTTCAGGTACAACTCACGGAAGTGCAGCTCATATTTCAAAAGTTTGCACTTTCCGAACTGGGCATGAGAATTTGTTCTAGGTGGTAAAGGAAGAAGGTGAACAATTGCTCTATGCACTTCTGTTTTCCTCCAACACCAACCGCTCTTGACGAAGCTGGTGCCTCCCGGGAGGAAGCTGTAAGATCGGGAAGATAAAATGCGGTGCTGTGAGGGTTTGAGGGTCATCCACTGATATAGTTTTCAGATGTATGTGAATGTTTCACTTCGAATTATCATGGTGTGATTTGAACCCCATTCATAGCAGGAAGGGAGGGGGCTTCACCATAACTTGTATTTGGAACACTTGATCAGATCTGCACCCGCAACGACATTTGAGAGTATGATGATACATATGATTCATACCAGAAACATACTATGAAAGTGAGACCACACCATGAATACTATGACCACACCATGATAGTCTCATGCGTTGATTATGGCATGAAATATCCATACTGAGAACATATAATGATTTTTTGATACCTTTATTCTTCTCAGCGACAGGGTTCCTTTAATGGCTGACTTTTTTGTTTTTTTCGGAGAAAATCTTGCATTTCTAAAATTTTCTAAAATAGTTGCCTATAATTTAAATCAGCGCTTGAATTATCAGATTCATCTAATACTAACTCGCAACTTGATATCGTGCGCTGCGGTTGTGTCTCTGCATTGTTCTTCATCAACACCTATATCGTGAATTTTTCTTACTTTATTGTCAACGATCATATTGAAATTTTACATCGTTCGATTCCTCTATCAATCGTTGTTCTCAATATCGTATCGTCGTACTTGCAGCTCGTCGTTCTCAGCGTCCATTGTGGTTTTTGTGCTCTTCCATCTTATCATTGTAATCAATGTTCATTCTCTGCTACCTCTTGCTGTTGGACTTTGCTTGTTGCGCTTCAATCGATTGGTCACGCCGAGATCGTAACTGACACGCAAACGCTTTCTGGTTTTCCTGATCAACACCTTCAAGTAACTCAGTAACTTTCAGCAGCATTCCAGTGGTGTATGGGTATAGAGACCTGACTGTTAGAGCGTTCGAAGGGTTACAGGTTCTGGTCCGGTGCGGTGATTTTGTTGGAATATTTTTTCTCTCAACATTCTATTCAACTTATCTTGTGTGTTATTGGTTTGACTACGTTACCTATTTCATGGCTAATCGTGGAAATAAGGGAACACCACCCAATCGATCATTGAGCTGGATTCATGACTCCCACAAAGACATTGAGGATATCTGGAACCAATTTAATAAGAATATGAAACTTGCTATTGAATCTTCAATTCCTCGGTCAATTACTGTCACAATGCCTCTACATAATGATAATATTGAGTCAAAGTTGAAACAACATCGTTTTTTGTATAAAGTGTATACTGAAAACCCCACTCTTTCCAACAAACTGAATTGCCTCACTTCAGAATCCGATATCCGGATAAGCATTGATTCCGCAACCCTTAACCGTGAGAAAAACATCGGGAAACATGTTAAAGATAACTCAAAAGCATTTTGGTCGTACGTTGGTCAAAGACTTAAAAATACTAATCCACCACTAACGATGAACTAATGTTTGATCCACTATGTATTGCAGAAGAGTTCAATGATTATTTTTTTTCGTTCTTCAACCAAAGCACCGGCACCCCCATACATATTAGAGATTTTTCTGATTGTAGAGTCGATATTCCTGTTATAAATTTTGTGACGTTTTCTCCAACAAAAGTTTTAAACTGCATTAAAGGTTTATCTTCGTCCAACTCATGTGACTGTGAAAATTTTTGTTATGAAATTATAAAACGTGGTAATATATTTTTAGCCTCTAAGCTCTCTTTTCTTTTTCACAGTCTATGTTTACAGGCTGTATTCCTAATGCATGGAAAAATGTTATCGTTTCACCTGTACATAAAGCAGGTAACAAAGATGAGCTCAAAAATTATCGTCCTGTAGTCATCTCTAGTTGTTTCCTCCGTATAATGGAGCGGATTGTGGCCTTGGAGATTTTCGAATTCCTACGTTGTAGCAATATTTTGAGCCCCTCTCAGCACGGTTTTGTTAAGGTTTCGTCTATTGAAACGGCTAATTTAGCATTTTATGATTTTGTAACAAGACATCTTGACGACAAACTTTATGTGGATGCTGTGTTCCTTGACTACAGCCGTGCTTTTGATACTGTTCCTCATCACATTCTCGTCAAAAAATTATACCATTGTGGAATATGTGGATCATTGCTCCATTGGATCATTAATTACTTAACTGGTCGCATTCAATTTGTTAAGACAAACGGTGAGCTGTCAACGGCAAGAAATATTTTAAGTGGGGTCATTCAAGGATCTGTTCTTGGCCCTCTGCTTTTTGTTTTGTTTTTGAATGACCTTGACCAACGAATCACCTACAATGAAATTCTAATGATAAAGTACGCCGATGACATCAAATTGGCCGTTGCCTTCGATCACAGTAAACAACTTGACTCAACTATGCGTCTTCAGGAATCTATTACAACTATTGAATGTTGGTCCAGAGAAAGCGGGTTGACTCTTAATGCCTCCAAATGCAGATCAATGCATTTTGGTTTCAGAGACGATGATACGCATTACTATTGTAATGGAGAGAAACTTGATAGAGTAGATTGCTTCAAAGACTTGGAGATTATCATCAGTCAGCCTTTCTCTTTCACAGTCACCTTCTGTCTCTTTCTACGCGACGATTGAGATACAGACTCATTTTCCTGTTTAAGATTTTGAACAATATGTCTAACATAAACCCTCATGGATATTTTACCATTTCAACCAGAGAACAAGCAGATATCAGCAGATATTTATCTCATGAGAAAGGAAGGACCTGTAAGGAGAAGGTTTAATGTTTGAAATAAACTGCACTCTCCTATATTGCAAAATTAACTCATTTTCAACATTTTCAAAGTGGATTTTCAATTCCACTTTCCAATCACTTGCATTACGATTGATTCGTAATTATAACGAGTCATTTTTAGCAATTCACACCAATCCAATGCGAACTAGTTGACCTGGACATGCACGGTAGCTTGTCGGTAGCTAATTGTTTCATTCCGATCAATCAAATGCTCTTGAAATCGATAATAAACGAACACTTAAAAACCCCTCGGTGTTGGAGCATATTCACTACGTTCAAAAATTATAAAAACGCTCCATTCATCGACGTTCAACGAATGAAATTCAGCAGCTAGCATCTTGAGAGTCCTATGCGACTTAGTTCAATGCCTGATTGGATTGTTTTCGTTTGGAACGGCAATAACCACGAAATCAAGCCATTGATTTCAGAGGCCTCTCTTCACATGGCGACTTTTTCTCACAATTTGAATGATTAATTTCATTCCTAGATTCTAAGGATTAATCGCTTCCCTCATGGTACACCATCTAATCGGAGCTTTTAAGTACTAGAATTTTTTACTTATCAATTTCTAATGACGTTTCTATGGTCACTGGTCAGAATCGTACGATTCATTGGTCATCAGGAGGATCTAATCTGACACCTACGACTATTTTATGGGATCCCACATAATGAGATATGTAGGACTCTCCCAAAGCAGGTGTTTTGAAAATGTGATAAGAGACACACACTTTTAAAATCGCATATGGTAAAATTCTCATATCCATTGCAGCACTAGTATTGCATTGTGCAGTTCAGCATGAAGTTGCAAAATCACAACCAACCAAGTACTAATGAATGATACTAGCCTACTATGCTTGATGGAAGTTAAATCTACCATATTGGGGAAATACACCTAAATTGACCAAAAAACATCTTCGCCTCGATGGTTTCGCCAGTAGATCTCTTTAGAATCATCTCAGCACTATCTCAGTAGAACAAAATTAAAGGAGAAACCTTGAAACAACTTAATTTCAATAGGATTTCAGTATTGGGAAATCTTTTACAAAAATCATGGTATGAAAAACTCATGCACATGTTTGCGTATGATTTCAGTATGAAATCTCAAGAACATATGAATCATACGAAAATCATACTATGATTCATACCGACCTATTTCCTCGCGAGCAAATACGACGTCATGCTGAGCATACTTCAACTAACACATCAATGAAACCACAATTTTGAGGCTAGCAAGACATCGCTCTATCAAAGCAAAATGCTCGAAGTGGAATATCAAAGTTTTGATCGATTGCAGCAACAGTGTCTCCAAAGCTTCGCTTTTCAGCTGTTAATTTTAGTCTATTTTTCATTTTCTTTTATGATTTTGTCCATGAAAGTAGTGATGTGAAAGTTAGTTTTTGAAGCTTTCATATTTTCTTAAATTTAACCTACATGTGATCACTTGGTACTATCGAAAACCTTATTAGAAGAGATCTTCTTATTAGAAGAGATCTTAGGTAAAATTAAGACAAAATGAATCAATAAAGTAAAGCTGCAAGTCACATACCTAAATTTACATTCTGCTTGTTAGATAAATCATTACTTACTGCTAATCCCCAATTGGCCATTGATTGTGAATTTTCGAACAGCCTCATCATCGCGTTCACAAGCCAGTCTTCTACTCCTGCTCATGTCAGAGCCCATGCACTACATTGCCTATGAACTTTCATTGCCGTAAGCAAAAACTGATGATTATTGCTTATAATTTATCCGTGCTTTTTCCGTAGTTAGTTCTTGCATGATTTCCATTATTTGTTTGTAAGTGCTTGCATGACTTACAGATGGATTGAAATCTTTTTATCAATGATTTTTCTGTTTGTCCATCGGTCGGCAAGCAGATTAAAGCTCAGCAAGAAAGCAACTTTTCTCTACCGAAAGTGCATAAAAATAGAGATTTGCAATTTCCTGTGCAACGTTTCGCTGCCGCTTCGGCTGGTGCAGTCAATGTCGACTGGACACGAACTAAGTCCAAGAACTAAGTAAAATGCTTTTGAGTTTTGTGCCGCTATTGTTTATAGAATGAAACTTGACTTCCATCCTAGTGATCACTGCTGTTATCAATTTCTATGGTCTCTGGTGTGTGATGACTATGACTTCTCTTTCCTCTCCTCCTTCCTCTACATTGATCGCGCAGAAGACAAATGACGTCACTCCGCAACGTAGGAGAGAAATCAGGCTCATAATGACATTCATAAACAGAAAAGAGGACGAAAATAGAGCTGTGTCCGTCATCGGAAATTCCGTGACGGATATCGATAACGAAATCGATCCCATGTTTGCGCCTTTCACTTTCAAAGGCCAAGTTTCCGTTGGAAATGAAACTCCGATCACAATAAATATATTGAGAGACTCTGGCAGTGCCAGATCTGTAATTTTGTCGGAAGTTTTAACACGTCCGGACTTGTCCCATACCGGTGAAACACGCGCTGCCAGAGGTTTAGGAAGCAAACTCACGTTTCCTCTGCACAAAATCCATCTGAATTGTGAGCTAATTAATGATAACGTCATTATTGGAGAAACAGATGACATTCCTGCGAAAGGAATCTCACTTTTATTGGGAAACGATTTAGTTGGGTCAAAAATAAGAAAGGACATATCTGTCGATGTGCCGGATGTTATTAATCCACTCATAGAACCTCCAAGTGCCACCTGTAACGTGTTGACACGTGCACAAGCGAAAGGCGAAGCTGATGAGTCTGACATGCGACGTGATATCACGGCCGTCTCCTCCGACGTAGCTAACATCGCTAAACTACAAAAGGAAGACGACAGCTTATCTGAAATCTTCAAACTTGCATCTTCAGAAGGAGAGATAAAAAATCAACCGACCGGCTATTACACTAAAGCAGACACTGTCATCAGCAGACCTTCATCAGAGAGGAGGTCGAATACATGTTGCAAAATAATATAATCGAACCTAGTGACAGTGAATGGGCATCACCATGCGTTTTAGTAAAAAATCAGATAATTCTTACCGTTTTTGCACTGATTACAGAAAGTTAAACGCAGTAAGCAAGACAGACCCTTTCCCCACTAAAAGACTGGACGACTGTATAGACAATATTGGCGAAGCTAAATATATTTCTAAGTGCGACTTGCTTAAGGGCTACTGGGGCATACCGTTAACCGACCGAGCAAAGAAAATCTCTGCCTTTGTGACTCCAGACGGATTATTTCAATATAAAGTTATGCCCTTTGGCATGAAAAACTCACAATCGACTTTTCAAAGACTGATCTCTACGGTGTTAGGCGATCTTGAGAACGTCACAGCATATGTTGATGATATAGTTGTTCACAACAACACTTGGGAGGAGCACCAACGGACACTTAGGAAATTGTTTGAAAGGCTCCGAACAGCCAATCTCACTATAAACTTAATCAAAAGCTTATTTTGCCAGGCGGATGTGGTCTACTTAGGGCATGTAGTAGGGCACGGGAAAGTGAGGCCACTTCAAAGTCATATAAATCACATGAAAAATTTCCCACCCCCTTCAGATAAGAAAGGTATTATGCGTTTTCTAGGAATGCTAGGATACTATCGGAGATTTCTACCAGATTTTGCAACTGTAGCAGTACCCCTCACAAACATACTGAGTAAAAGGTCGCCCTTTATCTGGGACAGAGAGTGTCAAGACGCTTTTGATAAGTTAAAAACTATGATGTGCAATCCCCCTGTGCTAAAAGCACCGGCGTGGGACAAACCCTTTCAAATAATGACAGATGCCAGCGATGTAGGAGTAGGGGCTGTGCTAATGCAAGAAACGGACGGTACTCCATTTCCAGTAGCTTACTACTCTAAAAAATTAGACAAACATTAGACTCTTGCGTTACTGGCAGCAATAAAGCATTTCGAGGTATATATCTCATCTTCAATAGAACAAGTTATAGTATACACTGACCACAATCCTTTAGTCTTCCTTAACAAAATGAAATTCAAAAACCGCCGTCTCCTCTCATGGAGTCTGACTATTCAGGAGTTTGATCTTCGAATTTGTCATGTAAAGGGTAAGGACAACATTTGGGCTGACGCGCTGTCCCGGTCCTGCCCCCTTTAGCTGATTCTATCTCCAGAACACGGCGGGCCGCGTAGACTGAAACGCACAACGCAAGTCGAGCACCAATCTCCGAGCTGTATCTACGATCCAAACCAGAAGCCACCCTGAGCACAAGACACTTCTCGATATCCACGCGATACGTATATCAATCTACTGCACGCCTCCTACCGATTGGCGTTCTTGTCCGGGTGGATGTGATGACTATGACTTCTCTTTCCTCTCCTCCTTCCTCTACATTGATCGCGCAGAAGACAAGTGACGTCACTCTGCAACGTAGGAGAGAAATCAGGCTCATAATGACATTCATAAACAGCTGCCGTGGCCCCGCGCCATCTCTCACTCTCATCTCGTGGAAAGAGGGTCAAGACCTCTTGCTCTCGCCTCGCGGAAAGAAGGACAAGACATTGCCGCACGCGCCGCCATCTTCACACCTCCGCACCGACCAAATCACTCCCAATTCCTGTCCGCGGAGCTCAAGCGTGCCCGTTCACACTCCGACCGTTCCCGCTCGCTGCTGCTGCTGATCACGCGCACTAACTTTAACGTGAACGCTTAACTGGTCCTCCTAGGGGCCACTTTCGAGACTTGCCCTCCAGGCCCTCAAGAGGGCCCATAACATTTGCCGCTCAATAAAGCATTATTAAGAAGCCAATCCTCTTTTCTGCTACGACCTACCGGGTTTGGGAGATCGTAACAGGTGTCTCTTTCACGATGAAATGGTATTGTCCTAAGCTTTTCCATGATGGTTTCCCCAAGACTTATCATATCAATGCGCTGAAAAAACACGATATTTTCTCATTGAATATTATTTACATGAATATATCTATGACTCAATATCTAAAACTTAAATGACTCACGCTTTTTTCTGCATTGTTTCACGGTATTTTCCCATAGAAATACAGCTTAGGACAATATTATTATTATGTAGATTTTGCTATGTAGCAATGCAGAATTTACATAATAATGACACAATGTGAGAATTATATTCGGTCATCATCACATCTCCGTCTATTTCGAAGCGGTAGTGAAATGTTGCACAGGAAATTATAAATCTTTTGTTTTAATGGATTTTCGGTCGAGAAAAGCTGCTTTATGTAGTTTACCACACGACGAGAGTTCATATTCATATTGATAATCAAAGGCACACAGCTCACTTCCCACTTTTTTTAGTGTCGAATTTTAGCTATACTTAAAGAGTACAAAGGATTGGAGCTTCGAAGTACTTTGTTTTTTGTACTCTTCAAATCTAACATAAATTCAACCTTAAAGTAAATGGGAGTTGTCTGCTTTGTTGCTTTGATTATCAAGCACTGCACTGCACTTTTGTCAGATGGTAATTTTTCATTCTGCTGCTTCAGTAAGTGATTATCACTAAAAACATGATGCATGAACTTTCGTCGGTGATTCGATATCTCCGTCACATCCACACATAGGCCTAGTTTCGCTGCCCATTTCTCTGCAAACTGATATTAAGCTAATATGCGAACTAAAATATTGTCTGTAGCCGAAAAAGTGAAGCATCAAAGCCGAAAATCTAACATCGAGAATTTGTCTATGACGATCAGGAGTAATGCCAACGAATTGATTTCTTAGCCTCATTGAATTGCAATTCATTCATTACCCCTCATTTCATCCATATCCAGTGTACCTCTCTTATAAGGATGATTTGATGACTTGTGTAAGTTCATCGTATAATTCAGTCATGAATTTCATTGATTCTAAGCATCAGTTGCATCATCTTGCTGCAGAAACCTGGCGATATTTCTGGAAGTTTGTAAATCTCGTGCGTCCAACCATTCTGAAATGTAAGAGCTTCTTCGTCTGCAAGTTTTATGCGATAGTTTTGAAGGACATGTCTTTATATATCTTCAGTTCATCTGTTCTTCTGACCATCGGAGATGCACTATTTGTGTGATCCAATTTTCTATAAATACTGATTTGATGATTTCATGTCTTTACATACAAATTTGATTTTTTGAAAGTGCATTCCCTATGTGACTTACTGTGTGTTTACTATGTGTTCACTTGCTATGTACTATGTGTTTACTGTGTGACTTTTTCAAGATTCTTCGTTATCCGAAACCGGATCTCGAAATGAAGGGAGCCACAGGCGATTGATTAGCCCCTGTCAGACCGTCACACTTCGCAGCTTTTTCACAAGGCTTCTGTGAATATTTCGGACACTAAAATAGAGGTCTCGCAACCAGATGTCCAATTCTCCACTCATTCTGTAAATTCACCGAGTCCTGCATTTCGTTCAATAGAAAGAGATAAATTCGTAATGCAGGTACTAATTTCATTGATGTGACAAATTCAATTTACGCATTTACACACTTCAAATAAGTCCTCGTAAAAGGTTTTTTTACTCTTTCGAAGGCGATTTTTATAGGTTCTAGCAATATGTTGGCTTTTCTTTTTGGCACAATTGTAGCACATGACCGGAGCTTTGCCTCAATAACTTGAATTTTCAAAAATGCCTGCTTCCCTCCTGCCTGGTGGGTGCTAATTAGTAAAAGCGGGTTGTCTTGTCTCGCTCTTGACTGGATCCTACAGCATCAAAACTATGAAATATTGCTGCGATAGATAACGATCTGCGCTATCTGATGGTGCAGAAATGAGGTGTTCAGACTTAATAGAAAATCAGTTACTGTTTGGGACTTTCAAGTTTGTAAACATCAA
The DNA here is from genome assembly GCA_907163375.1 of Prostheceraeus crozeri. Classification (NCBI taxonomy): domain Eukaryota; kingdom Metazoa; phylum Platyhelminthes; order Polycladida; family Euryleptidae; genus Prostheceraeus; species Prostheceraeus crozeri. The sequence continues at coordinate 49,115 of CAJQUW010002698.1, read as the reverse complement.
AATTGACATTTTTTTGCAAATTTGACATTTTTAAATCTATGCATCGACTTTGCAGATCTAAAGCCATCGATCGATATCATTGTATTTGCATGTAAACGTGTAAGCTACTGACAATGTAGACATCACAATTAATCACATCATTCTGTGAAGTCATTTTAGGCCTCGTTACCTGCAGAAGCTCGTTCTGTCTTCGTTTTGACTCTGAATCGTGTGAGGCTAGAAAATCATATGTAGCAGTCACGCAGCTGGACCTGCATTAAGGACAATTGCTGGTTTCCTGATTTTCAGGATGGAAAGTCCGACAACAGAGGCGAAAATTCAAAGACTGTCGATGTGGAATTTGTTGCAATTATTGAGATCTTGAGCGGAAAAAATTCCTGCATAGGTTAACGAAGATCTTTCTTTATCACTGTATAGTCCTCCTGCCAGCATATATTGTTTCATTGCACAAGCTGTGACAGGCAAAATAACATGAGTAGTCTGGAATAAGTATTAGGAGCTGAGGGCATTTTTAATATCTTCAAGAGGAGCGGTTACAAGGTTAATTCTTGCATGAAGTCCTTCTCGAGGAATAGGTTCCTCGTTTGTAAGTGTGGTTGTTTTTCACCTCGCCAAATACCTTCCATCATAGTTATGTTGGACTAATAACCTTTTTCCAGATTCTTTCGCTTCCTTTTGTTCTCCGAAAATCGTAAATTTATTTTCGGATAGGTTCTGCTATGTCTCCTCAGGCTTGGAGAGACTTTCCTGATCGTGCGTTCGATATGGTTGGCCTGGCCCCGCCATGTGGTATAGGTTGGATGTTAGTGTCCGAAACCTTGCTTCATGCAGCGACATGGTTCCTCCCTGATGACTCCATACATAGCAAACTTATTTTGGTTTCTTGGGTTTCTTGATTTTCACCATTTGTAACTTTTAGTTAGCTTCTCGTCATTTGCATGACGAACTCTTATTTTAGTATTTTGATTGCAGAATAAAATTGAAATTTTAATTCATTTCCCTTCCCGTCTTGGGTCGGCTAGCCTTTATATGTATTTCGTTTCCTACTCTGTTCTGGGGTAGGTTACCCTATGTTATTGGTATTAATTTATATTCATTCGTTCTTGACTTCAAGTTACCTAATTATTTACACGATTCTCCACTAGGGTAGTCGTTTAAGTTTGGTATCTTCCGTTTCCTGGATCTTTCGAATTTTTTTGACCGTGTCGTGTTTTCAATTTAAATATGTCATTGATTCGACAGTCGCAATAAACTCATATACGATCAGTGTGTTTTTCTTATATTGACATGATTGTGAATTCCTCTTGCGTTATATCAAGATACTTAAATTTCCTGTCTATCTTGCGCGAATGTTGGCTCGTCCAAACATGTTCCTTTAATTGTCGAATGCGTATCATATCACTGAACCAGGCAGATACCGTTTTCTTTGAGGAGCAGTTGTAACGTCGAACAAAGGCTCAATTTCGAGCGCAGCAATTTTTTTTTTGTTCATTTTGAGGGTTTTGAGACATTTTCATTTCTATGTTGAGGTTCTATGCTGAATATTGAAGTAAATGATCATATTTATCGATAAGAAAATATCAACTTTTTTAACTTCCTTTATTTGCATTGTTACTTACAATGGGCCATGCTGTGCGCCTGATTGTAATGCAGTCGAGACTTGCTATAACGAGCTTTATCCATGGACCCCAATTGTTTTATTATTTTCAATTGGAATGGAATAAAAAGACTATTTTTGAATCTAGATCATGTGAAAATGAAACGCTTGGATTTCATCTTCCTGACTCATATCATCATGATCGAAAAGCACTTCTCGTGATCAAATCTATAAAGCCGATAGAGCTGGATTGCATTGGAAGTCAAATGGAACACTTGTGCAGATTGTGAATTTACTGACTTGTTGAAATTATCAACGGATAGAGTGACGTCTGCACGAATGTAACGGGAAATCATGACCAGAAATCGCTCTGCAGTGGAAAATCTTGCTATGTACATGTATAACGTCTATTACACTATAATTGCAATACTAGTTTCTCATTCATTCGATCATTTCATGTTTGAAGGGCAGTTATGTATTACAAAGTATTTAAAATGCCAAAAGCGTAAAAGTCTTTCAATTTCTAAAGTCTACAAAATAAAAGGTCAAAAAGAATATCACCGGCGTACTTCATACGACGCTATTCAAAATCAGCAGGATATTTGAGCTCAAAAACATGTTTTATACTCCATTTCTCGCTATAGTGAACCTCTTGTCATAACGAACCCTTTACATGGAACTTTTGTTAAAGCGAGTCTCGACTGTATTTGGAGTAACTTCACCCTATAGTCAACATCGTGGACATGCAACGAACTTTTGCTCTGAACGAACACGACTGAAGTGTCAGACATGCAGTTCAGGGTCGTTTCACTTGCTGATTTCACATACTGGATGACAGCTCCTTCATTATTTCAAATGCCAGTCAAGTGAGAGGTATAATACGAAGTGGATAGTCGTAATTTTGGACATACGCACGTGAATAATGAAAGTGCGTGTCATCTTCTGTTTTTTATGGCTTGACTTCACTACTAGTGACATAATCAGACTTCTCTGGAGCGTTGCGATCTTTTAGTCCGGATGCCCTTCCTGACGACTTCCAATGACACTTTCGGGGCTCGACCTCTGCACCAAAAGATCGCTAAGTCCATCCCTTAACCACTGTGCCACGGAGACCACAGATAGTGCGTTTCTAAGTGTGAAAAGTTGTAGATGAGTAGGGTATAGCAGAAGTACATAAAGTTGCCACTAATTTATGGGGTCTGGCTGTCTATTCAGTGTCTATTCTGCAGAAGATGTTCAAGCAAGACATCTGACTATCTCAAAATTTCATTCATTCTTTACAACTCACATCCACACCACATTCTCACATACATTGCCGATCAGATGCATGATAAAAGCACATGCACATCATAGGCAATGATCTGAACACATTCCATGCCAAAAAGCATGAAACTAGACTTAATACTTTTCAGTTGATAAGCAAAAACATAGAAAATTTCATTTTAGCCAAAAAATGCAATCTGCGTCCCATTGGATTTACATGTGTTTTTCTTTGATCCTGTCTGAAAAGAAGAGGAACTCACTAGAACTCGGCAGACGTGTAGATTCGTAGTAGGCATAAGGTGTACATCATTCTGTGAAAGTCTCAGTTTCGGCATACTTACTAATAACCATTGACTTTGTCTTCTCAGCGTTCAGTTGCAGTCCATGCTCCAAATTAGTCGTCAGTAAAGAATTAATGCAGCATATCTCATTCTCATCAGGTCTCTCTCGTTGCAGATTTGGTGACGTTGGAATGGACCACATCAGTGGAATGCATCGGTCTGGTCATCGACTCATTGCCTTTGAGTTCAGTCCTCCTGAAAGACACATCGACAACTCTCAGCGCCTCCGTCGCAGAACGCCCAGTTCATTATCCGAATCCTCCTCGTCATCCTCTTTCCCTCAACGCGCTCGACTATCTCCGTGAGGCGAATCCTCTCCTGGCTACGCTCTCCATGTTAATCTGCCCCGACACTTTCGTTGATCAAACGCAGGAATTAGTCATCTATTCTCAACACTACGCAATGGAGGATTCCGCGGAGCATGACCGGAATTCAATCTATGGACAAGGCGACTCATTGTCGACCGTCATCGCCAGCAGCCCGCCTCCTGTGGGTGGTCTTCTAGCCCGAGCATCGAGAAAGTCGTCCACTGCAACTTCTGCCTCTCTAGCACAGGATTATATCCTCGATGTGAAGAGTTATCGGTACCAGAGACTGACGGCTGATTTCCCCCATCTGGCTCAATACATCGAGAAGTAAGTGCATCTCGGACTTGTGCATGTCAACTGTGTGCGCTGTCTTCCTTGAGGTTCCCGACAGTCTGCGGACACTGTTTCTTCCCAGATATTTGAGCTGCTTCTTGGTGTTGGTCCGCTCATCTTATCTCTTCCTCACTCTCTTCACCCAATCGTTGTTATCTTTCCGCAACCACATGGCCGCACCATCACAATCTGCACACCCCCATGGCCACACCATCACAATCTGCACACCCGCATGGCCACACCATCACAATCTGCACACCCGCATGGCCGCACCATCACAATCTGCACACCCGCATGGCCACACCATCACAATCTGCACACCCGCATGGCCACACCATCACAATCTGCACACCCGCATGGCCACACCATCACAATCTGCACACCCGCATGGCCGCACCATCACAATCTGCACATCCGCATGGCCACACCATCACAATCTGCACACTCGCGCTGCCGCACCATCACAATCTGCATCTGCACACCCGCATGGCCGCACCATCACAATCTGCATCTGCACACCCCCATGGCCTCACCATCACAATCTGCACACCCGCATGGCCGCACCATCACAATCTGCACACCCGCATGGCCGCACCATCACAATCTGCACACCCACATGGCCTCACCATCACAATCTGCATCTGCACATCCGCATGGCCGCACCATCACAATCTGCACACCCACATGGCCGCGCCATCACAATCTGCACACCTACATGGCCGCACCATCACAATCTGCACACCCCCATGGCCGCACCATCACAATCTGCACACCCACATGGCCGCACCATCACAATCTGCATCTGCACACCCACATGGCCGCACCATCACAATCTGCACACCCCCATGGCCGCACCATCACAATCTGCACACCCCCATGGCCGCACCATCACAATCTGCACACCCACATGGCCGCACCATCACAATCTGCATCTGCACACCCGCATGGCCGCACCATCACAATCTGCACACCCGCATGGCCGCACCATCACAATCTGCACACCCACATGGCCTCACCATCACAATCTGCATCTGCACATCCGCATGGCCGCACCATCACAATCTGCACACCCACATGGCCGCACCATCACAATCTGCACACCCGCATGGCCGCACCATCACAATCTGCACACCCACATGGCCGCACCATCACAATCTGCACACCTACATGGCCGCACCATCACAATCTGCACACCCACATGGCCGCACCATCACAATCTGCACACCTACATGGCCACACCATCACAATCTGCACACCCACATGGCCGCACCATCACAATCTGCACACCTACATGGCCTCACCATCACAATCTGCACACCCCCATGGCTACACCATCACAATCTGCACACCCGCATGGCCACACCATCACAATCTGCACACCCGCATGGCCGCACCATCACAATCTGCACACCCGCATGGCCACACCATCACAATCTGCACACCGGCATGGCCACACCATCACAATCTGCACACCCGCATGGCCACACCATCACAATCTGCACATCCGCATGGCCGCACCATCACAATCTGCACATCCGCATGGCCGCACCATCACAATCTGCACATCCGCATGGCCACACCATCACAATCTGCACACTCGCGCTGGCCGCACCATCACAATCTGCACACCCGCATGCCGCCACATCAGAATCTGCACACCCGCATGGCCGCACCATCACAATCTGCATCTGCACACCCCCATGGCCTCACCATCACAATCTGCACACCCGCATGGCCGCACCATCACAATCTGCACACCCGCATGGCCGCGCCATCACAATCTGCACACCCACATGGCCTCACCATCACAATCTGCATCTGCACATCCGCATGGCCGCACCATCACAATCTGCACACCCACATGGCCGCACCATCACAATCTGCACACCAACATGGCCTCACCATCACAATCTGCACAACCCCATGGCTACACCATCACAATCTGCACACCCGCATGGCCGCACCATCACAATCTGCACACCCACATGGCCGCACCATCACAATCTGCATCTGCACACCCACATGGCCGCACCATCACAATCTGCACACCCACATGGCCGCACCATCACAATCTGCACACCCGCATGGCCGCACCATCACAATCTGCACACCCACATGACCTGACCATCACAATCTGCACACCCACATGGCCGCACCATCACAATCTGCACACCCACATGGCCTCACCATCACAATCTGCACACCCCCATGGCCACACCATCACAATCTGCACATCCGCATGGCCGCACCATCACAATCTGCACACCCACATGGCCACACCATCACAATCTGCACACCTACATGGCCGCACCATCACAATCTGCACACCCGCATGGCCGCACCATCACAATCTGCACACCCGCATGGCCACACCATCACAATCTGCACACCCACATGGCCGCACCATCACAATCTGCACACCCGCATGGCCACACCATCACAATCTGCACACCCGCATGGCCGCACCATCACAATCTGCACACCCGCATGGCCACACCATCGCAATCTGCACATCCACATGGCCACACCATCACAATCTGCACACCCACATTGCCTGACTATCACAATCTGCACACCCGCATGGCCACACCATCGCAATCTGCACACCCGCATGGCCGCACCATCACAATCTGCACACCCACAGGGCCGCACCATCACAATCTGCACACCCGCATGGCCACACCATCATAATCTGCACACCCACATGGCCACACCATCACAATCTGCACACTCACATGGCCGCACCATCACAATCTGCACACCCGCATGGCCACACCATCACAATCTGCACACCCACATGGCCACACCATCACAATCTGCACACCCACATGGCCACACCATCACAATCTGCACACCCGCATGGCCACACCATCACAATCTGCACACCCGCATGGCCACACCATCACAATCTGCACACCCGCATGGCCGCACCATCACAATCTGCACACCCACATGGCCACACCATCACAATCTGCACACCCGCATGGCCGCACCATCACAATCTGCACACCCACGTGGCCGCACCATCACAATCTGCACAGCCGCATGGCCGCAGCATCACAATCTGCACACCCACATGGCCGCACCATCACAATCTGCACACCCACATGGCCACACCATCACAATCTGCACACCCACATGGCCGCACCATCACAATCTGCACAACCGCATGGCCGCACCATCACAATCTGCACATCCGCATGGCCGCACCATCACAATCTGCACACCCACATGGCCACACCATCACAATCTGCACACTCACATGGCCGCACCATCACAATCTGCACACCCGCACCATCACAATCTGCACAACCGCATGGCCGCACCATCACAATCTGCACACCCACATGGCCGCACCATCACAATCTGCACACCCACATGGCCGCACCATCACAATCTGCACACCCACATGGCCACACCATCACAATCTGCACACCCACATGGCCGCACCATCACAATCTGCACACCCACATGGCCGCACCATCACAATCTGCACACCCACATGGCCGCACCATCACAATCTGCACACCCACATGGCCGCACCATCACAATCTGCACACCCACATGGCCACACCATCACAATCTGCACACCCGCATGGCCACACCATCACAATCTGCACACCCACATGGCCGCACCATCACAATCTGCACATCCGCATGGCCGCACCATCACAATCTGCACACCCACATGGCCGCACCATCACAATCTGCACACCCGCATGGCCGCACCATCACAATCTGCACACCCACATGGCCACACCATCACAATCTGCACACCCACATGGCCGCACCATCACAATCTGCACACCTACATGGCCACACCATCACAATCTGCACACCCGCATGGCCGCACCATCACAATCTGCACACCCGCATGGCCACACCATCGCAATCTGCACATCCACATGGCCACACCATCACAATCTGCACACCCACATGGCCACACCATCACAATCTGCACACCCACATGGCCGCACCATCACAATCTGCACACCTACATGGCCGCACCATCACAATCTGCACATCCGCATGGCCACACCATCACAATCTGCACACCGGCATGGCCGCACCATCACAATCTGCACACCCGCATGGCCACACCATCGCAATCCGCACATCCACATGGCCACACCATCACAATCTGCACACCCGCATGGCCACACCATCACAATCTGCACACCCACATGGCCACACCATCACAATCTGCACACCCACATGGCCGCACCATCACAATCTGCACACCCACATGGCCGCACCATCACAATCTGCACACCCACATGGCCGCACCATCACAATCTGCACACCCGCACCATCACAATCTGCACACCCACATGGCCGCACCATCACAATCTGCACACCCACATGGCCGCACCATCACAATCTGCACACCCACATGGCCGCACCATCACAATCTGCACATCCGCATGGACACACCATCACAATCTGCACACCCACATGGCCGCACCATCACAATCTGCACACCCGCACCATCGCAATCTGCACACCCGCATGGCCGCACCATCACAATCTGCACACCCACATGGCCGCACCATCACAATCTGCACACCCACATGGCCGCACCATCACAATCTGCACACCCGCATGGCCACACCATCACAATCTGCACACCCACATGGCCGCACCATCACAATCTGCACACCCGCATGGCCGCACCATCACAATCTGCACACCCACATGGCCGCACCATCACAATCTGCACACCCACATGGCCGCACCATCACAATCTGCACACCCACATGGCCGCACCATCACAATCTGCACACCCGCATGGCCGCACCATCACAATCTGCACATCCGCATGGCCGCACCATCACAATCTGCATCTGCACACCCACATGGCCACACCATCACAATCTGCACACTCACATGGCCGCACCATCACAATCTGCACACCCGCACCATCACAATCTGCACAACCGCATGGCCGCACCATCACAATCTGCACACCCGCATGGCCGCGCCATCACAATCTGCACACCCACATGGCCTCACCATCACAATCTGCATCTGCACATCCGCATGGCCGCACCATCACAATCTGCACACCCACATGGCCGCACCATCACAATCTGCACACCTACATGGCCTCACCATCACAATCTGCACACCCCCATGGCTACACCATCACAATCTGCACACCCGCATGGCCGCACCATCACAATCTGCACACCCACATGGCCGCACCATCACAATCTGCATCTGCACACCCACATGGCCGCACCATCACAATCTGCACACCCACATGGCCGCACCATCACAATCTGCATCTGCACACCCGCATGGCCGCACCATCACAATTTGCACACCCACATGACCTGACCATCACAATCTGCACACCCACATGGCCGCACCATCACAATCTGCACACCCGCATGGCCGCACCATCACAATCTGCACACCCACATGACCTGACCATCACAATCTGCACACCCACATGGTCGCACCATCACAATCTGCACACCCACATGGCCGCACCATCACAATCTGCACACCCGCATGGCCGCACCATCACAATCTGCACATCCGCATGGCCGCACCATCACAATCTGCACACCCACATGGCCGCACCATCACAATCTGCACATCCGCATGGCCACACCATCACAATCTGCACACTCACATGGCCGCACCATCACAATCTGCACACCCACATGGCCGCACCATCACAATCTGCACACCCACATGGCCAGTGCAGGTTCAGGCGTGCTAGAAGGCCTTCGAGAGATGCTCCTTGCATCCATCTGATCATCCTTCTGTCTGCTACCTCCATTCTTCTCTATTCTGCAGCTGTCAGAGCCCATGTCTCACTTCTGTAGTGCAGGCTCTGACGCATGAGTCATAAATCTTGCCCTTCATCCAGGATGGAGTAGCACGACTGGTCATGATAGGCAATAGTTCTTGGAACTTCTTCTAGCCCGATTGAATTCGCGGAGTCACAGCTGCCTCCGTTCCATCACCGTAATCCAACATGCCTCCCAAGTAGCAGAACCGGGCAACAGTGTCGGACTTGCCTTCATGCAAACTAGTCGCTTTAATTGGGCTTCTGTTGCTCATCACGGGCATGTCACCTGAGCATCTGCCACACTGTCGACTCCGATCTTGTCAGACTGTGCTTGATGCCAGTGAGTGTCCGTGAGTGATTTGATTTGAACTGCTGGATGTGTTGTCACATGTTTTTTTCATCGCTGTTTTATTTATGACATTTGCATTCTAAAAGTTCGTTGTCTAAGTCACCAGTGACTGGGATGTCATCAATGATAGACAAACAAGACGTCTCCACATTACCGTTCTACGGTCCGATTGATAACTCTTGCGCCACACATCGATGAAAAAACAGATCGCTGCTTGATTATGTTGTCATTTATTTTTCATCCTTGCGTATCAGAGCAAAAGTAATTTCTTAAAAGCCCCACACGACATAAGCTCTATAAAACTTTCAAAATTCAATCTAAAATATTAATCCTGTTTGCTTGGATCTCATCTGGTCTGGGACGTCTGGGAATGCCCGCTTGATGCAATGCGTCGAAAAGACTTCTACACTATCGGATGATTCAAAATGCTAATTGTATTTCTTCAGTTTACCGATTTCCGTTGCCACAGTGTCAGTGAATGTTCTCGTAAACTCATCTTACGTCAGAAGATAATTTGAAATGGACGTAATTGAGGCATTGACAATGAAATTCCAAATTGCGCATAAAGACAGCATGGAAAGTTATTCGTTTGAAGATCTAATTACCAATGTAGTGGCCTATTGTCTTGTTCAGCTTGCATTTTCCGTTACCAATGGCGTTTACGTGCAACTTTTAAAGCATGTGCAATTAAGTTCAATATTAATGTGAAATTCTCATCGTCCATAAAACAATAAAATGATACAATTTGCAATAATATCAACGTAGAATTAATTACAACTTTCCTAATTTTATCCTAATTTATGGTCACATTATGGCGTGCCAAGTTCTGACATAAGCAGTGTTACTGGCTGATTGTTGAACGCGAATATCGAAATACGAGAGAAATAAGATGTTATGTCATGTTTAGCAACATTAAACTTGTGTTAGCGAGTGTTTGCACAGTCATTGTGAAGATGAAATTTCACATATTGTGAATTTGTTTTTAGAATCAGATCATTGGGGAAACTTGCAAGATTACTTTCCGGGAGACTCATTGTCTGCATGGACTGATGTTTATTACCTACTCAAGCTTTTAGCGGCTTTCAGCTCGAGTAGCTAATAAACATCAGTCATAGAGACAAGAGTTTTCCGGAAAGTAATCTTGCAAATTCATTCCATGTCTGATGTGAATTTGTTTTTAAAATCATATCATTGGGGAAACTTTTGGATAGGGGTATGAGCAACGCTAACCCTGGTTTCTTACCAGCGTTCATATTCAGGTCTCCCACTCGTCCTCCTGACAGTCCTGAAATATGACGATTCTCTTAAAGTTTTTCGTTACAATTCAAATGGAAATATCATTTTTTGCGAAAAATGTCTGAAGTTATGATTAGAACGATTGTCAGTTAGTCATCAGATTTGAAATGAATTTACCGGTACACAGAGGATTTTCGGTCAACGAAATCCTCTGTTGTCAAATGATAGGATGTCGCTGAGTGAAGAGTCTACAGTATCAGAAAGGATTTTCAAGGATGCCATTCGCTTATTTGGTTCCGTGACTTCTGTACCTTTCACATAGAAAATGACACAATCAGTTATCAGAGCACGCTCAGAGTATACTCGTCATCTCGAAGATGAAAAATCAAAAGAAGACGAATTAAAACGAAGGAGATTAGAGCAAATCAAAAAGGATTCAGCCCATTTACTGGAATAGTTGAAGGAACAAGAATCATTTGAATCTCGTCACGAAAGTGAAATGGCTTGTACAAAACAATTGATAGCCGAATCAACATCTAAACTTGAATCTGCATTGAAATCATCTAATCTGACGAACGCTCGAGTTGCACAAGTTATCTTATCCGATGGTAATGATAAGCTGAGTGAAACATGTGTGCAATCACAAAATATTCGTAAAACCTAATTTGAATATTCAGGAAAATATTCAACACACGAAACGAGCGTGAAGTAGAAAAACGTGCCGTGTTCTTCCAAATAAATTAAGACTTTGTTATAGTGCTGAAAAGCATGAACTTTAGATCGTTAAAGTGAATTTTGTTAAATTTCGATTGTTTACCATTTGTTAATGACTGTTTGTTTATAATAAAAGGGTGGTAAAGGAGCAGCTGTTAGGGATAGTGGAGGTTGCTGGGAAAAATGTCCTGAAATTTAATGATTTTTGTGTCCTGAAATTTGAAAAAGTGGCGTGGAAGGCCTGCATATGACACCGTCTGTTTCTTCCTGTATCCATCAGTTCATCAGGCGGGTGTCATCTTGCCTCACCGCGCCGTGGATCCCACTCGGCGCAGTTATTCCGCTGCTATTAGTCCGGGAGCTAGCGTGAAGTTGTGCAGGGAACGAGGTAGTACATAAAACTTTCACATAGCATAGTACACCTCTAACCTACTGCAAAACTTCGCGTCTGCCGGATCAGATCATTTGCTTTTCAGAAATAGAGAGGATGACACAATCCTATGTATTTCCAATGGTAAAATTGTGACATTTAAGGTGTTGACTCCATTTTTTCGAATCTTTGCTCATAAAAGTTACACAAATTGGTATTTTGTTGAACTGATTATTATAGAAATCATCTACAGATCATGATCTTTCAAATGAGTTATAATTCATTGACAGAGGGTGAAGTAAAGTTTACAAACAGACACTTTTCGTTAAAGTATATCAACAATTTTCCTGAAATTTTTATGTTAAAATTTGCAGTTACACCAACGAAAAGTGTCTGTTTGTACACTTTACTTCATCCTCTGTCAATGAATGATAACTCATTTGAAAGATCATGATCTGTAGATGATTTCTATAATAATCAATTCAACAAAATACCAATTTGTGTAACTTTTATGAGCAAAGATTCGAAAAAATGGAGTCAACACCTTAAATGTCACAATTTTACCATTGGAAATACATAGGATTGTGTTATCCTCTCTATTTCTGAAAAGCAAATGATCTGATCCGGCAGACGAGAAGTTTTGCAGTAGGTTAGAGGTGTACTATGCTATGTGAAAGTTTTGCGTACTACCTCGTTCCCTGCACAACTTCACGCTAGCTCCCGGACTATATGTTCCATCTGAGCTCCGATGTCTGCCTCTTCACTCATTGCTGTTAGGAGAAAATGTTTTTCACTCCAGCAGACTGCTGAGGAGCATAATCCTTTCTGTCTTTTCAAACAGTATCGTTAATTTTGCACTCAACTTTGCTTTCATGAAATTATTTCATCGTTTTTTGTTAATGAGAAGATGGATTTTAAGCTCTTTCTGTTCAAGGATTTTCGGGTGAATGAGTTTGAACGAGTTTGTTTTCTGTCTAATTGCTATGAAGATCGAAGCAGCGGTCAATTTTATCCAGGAGAAAAGGCTTCCGTGAGATTTGAGAATTAGCTAAACATTGAGTCGACCTTGTCACGTAGGAAACAATGGCAAAGCCACTTAGAAGTCTGTTAGGAGTGGAAAGATGTGAAAGCCTCGTAATTATCAATCTTAGAAAGTTAAGTCTGATGTTTACTAACTTTCGGGACAGAATTTCCGCAATATCCTATCTCATTGTTAACGCGATGAATTGTTCAATTATTATCACTCTTCTACGTTTATCTAATGATATATAATGAATAAATATTTCCAAGATAATCACCGAATCTTGGTTTGGATCACGCTCTGAGTATGTGCAAGCCATTAAAACCTTTCCTTTTATCGAACCAGCTCGGAAGTGGCATTGACCAGGTCCTCTCCGCGCCGCAGACCGGATGCCGTCTGATAAAATTGTATCTGGTTCGCCATGAGTTTTGGATATTAAATGTCCATCTTTTGCCTTCAAATCGCGAAAAGAAATTCCAAAAATCTTGCAGAAGACGTCTGTGGACACCGGAATTAAGAATTTGATGCGTTGTACGTGCATAAAGCATGACAATTTATACCTGAGAAAGTCAGGAGGCGTATTCCTTTCATCAACACAGCTAATTCCACGCAAGCAGCGACATATTGATGCAGAACAAATCCTGCAAAATATAGCTATGGTACTCCAGTCATGAAAGGACAATTTTGACAGTTCATTTCAAGATGCTTGTGCAAATTGACTATCTCCAGTGTCATTTATCGCTAGTAAAGCATTGTTCTCTCATCGTCAACGTTGCTGTTAAAATTACAAGGATTTCCATCAGTGGGTGACAATCCGTTTGACAATGCGCAGTAACATCCCATTTTTGACCGATAGGAAAGAATGATTGTGAAATGATAAGGTCATTGATTCTATCACCCAGCTTCACTGTAATTATTTTTTATGAAGGAGTCATGCGGATGTGGACTCTTTATTTCATAATCCAGTACGTTTCATTTCTCAGTATCAAGAATACGCAGATCTTATTAAGGTAGTTCGCAGCTTGAAATGCGCAAGCATTTAAAATGAGCATATTTTCTTGCTTTTTCAAAGGATCTCTTACTCTTGAGACAGAATTTTACAGGATTCGGCTGATCAAGATTTCGAACAACTCTGGAAACTGCATTGATTCGAGATAACTTTGACGCTCTTTCTAATGAGATGAGTGGATGAGGCACCGTTTTATGGGACTTTCAAGAAATATGAGTCACTGGTTGCTGATTGCACCCCACATGTCCGTTCGGGAGCTTTAATGGTCGTGTCAGATTTCTGTGATTTGCTTATCAACAGAGAAGAATGAAGCCTTCGATTTCTATGATCTCATTAACAAAGAAAGAAATTTTGATTTCTGTGATTTGCTTATCAACGGAGAAGAATGAAGCCTTCGATTTCTATGGTCTCATTAACAAAGAAAGAAATTTTGATTTCTGTGATTTGCTTATCAACGGAGAAGAATGAAGCCTTCGATTTCTATGATCTCATTAACAAAGAATGAAGACTTTGATTTCTATGATTTGCTCATTAGCAGAGTGAGGCCTTCGATGAAACCGGTGGTATCGGAATGACCATCTTCTTCCGGGGCACTCCTCGCCAGCAGTAGCATTTATTTAGGTAGGTTGGACAGTTAAGTAGGTTGCCGATCTAATTGACATTTCAAACATGTAATCCTACATTCATTCATCGATAGCCGCTGATTTTCCTCGTCATTTCGAGAACATTGTTATCAACGTGAGAGCATCATTCTTGGAGATCTGATCTGTGGCCATAAGTGTAAGTGAAAAGACTGAAACGTACAAGAAATGACCTAAATGAGGGGAAACTATATCTTGGCTTGGAAGCGAGATGAAATATCAACACCAGACCTCTATCATTCGTTATGAGGTGGAGGTTGAAGTTCATCATTTTAATCCGACGAGATTGCAAACGCAGTGATTTAAATCATGTCCGACTTAATTGTCGTTTTCTACCTTTTTAATTAACTCGTACTTTCAAAATGCGAGCAATTAGCAACAGCTGAGCTGTGAGAGAAATGATTGATTTAATGGCTGTGCATGTGAGGAATTATGAGAGACTAAAAGATTATCGCTTCTCATTCTACCGATTTCGCAAGTCGGATCCTGAGGGCCGATGGAGCCGTTAGCAGTCAGCAATTACGTGGAGACAGCAGCGTGTATCCTGAACTTGGAAATGAAAGTACAACAATCAATTGATCTTCCCACAGGCTAATGGAATACAAGTGAATGTTGAATAACCTGTCATTATGCCTTTCATTAAACTTCCATTTCACTTTGGTGCAGTGATGATTGTTGACTTGCATCCTGTAAATTATACAGACAATATCCTCTTTCCTGTCATCCTAGTCCCAAATCCCCTCGTTGGATACAAGGTGCACCACGAAGGTAAAGGCAAGTTCCACTCCAGCCCAGCCACCGAAGGAGTAAATGGATGACCTTCCAATGTGACCTCAGATGAGGCAATCAACATGCGAACAGTGGTGGCAGCCACAGACTGCCGATACAGATGCGAACAGAGGCGCTCGACGCAGTGTTCCCATTCTCTGCGGAAATTCCGCAGTTGCGGAAATTCAGAAAATCCTGCGGAAAATCAGAGGGAAATTATTTTGCTGCGGAAATTTTTTAAACAGTGAATACAGTGATAAATGAAATGAAGAATTGTTTGAAAATTATTCCACAATTAATTTAACAAGCTAAATCAAACTAATTTAGTTTCTCTCTTATCCAAATTTCACTCTGTGAACCGACTGTTCCGCTCAATATCGTACGGCGGCCCTATATCAATATATGGACTATACCAGATAGCCTATCTTAGTTTGTTGAAGAATGTCAACGCCAATTCCTCCTGTTTGATGCTGATGGGAATGTCTAAGATTATATAATTGAGACACAAGAAAATGAATTATCAATGAAAAAGAAAAAAAGAAATGAACAAGAGACTGCGAAAGCGATTTCAAATGCCATCAATATCTCTTTTGATAAATAACAAAATTCATATAACAAAAATAATAAATAAATAACAAATATAATAAATAACAAACATAATTCCATTGAAGTAACGTTCTGTTTTATAATCGAAGAATAATTGGTTCAAATAATTCTATTATTACTTAAGCTAAGTTAGAGCTATATGAAATGACCCAATTTTTGGCTGCTCAGCCTGCATCAGGTGGCCCCTATGTAATAATTCGTTGGCATCCAAGTCGAATGTATTCCTTGACGACTCATCTCTACGATTTTACCTTTTTGCTGCAAAAATTCATCTCGTGAAAATGTATTTAATAGCTACTATATATGTAAGATAACCTTTGGGGTATGAAATTTGTGGTACTAGTCTTGCTTTCATGCGATAAAATTGATTTTAACTTAAACAGAATTCCATCAAAAACGTAATTCTACGATGAAATAACTGCTCCGGTACGGTCATGAAATATGCCAGAAGTTACTGCCATTTTCTTTGAAATCATTGCCACATGGACTTTTGAACTATTGGTGAGAAGCTGGTTGAGAAACAACACGTTGAAAATGAGTTTAGCCTTAATATCATGAAACTGACATTAATAATATCATGAGGTAGGTTGGCTAATCATGAACACATGGGAATTGGGCATGTAGCTAAGCGGTCCAACTCGTTTTGGGATTTGATGGATTTTTCGTCAAAATTAGACTGCGGAAATTTTTTGCAGCTGCGGAGGAAATATCAAAAACTGGAATGGGAACACTGGCTCGACGGCTGCCCTACACAATTGCTCTACGCAGCCTCGGTCTGCCGATGCAGATGCGATCAGCGAACGCTATCCCTAACCTATCTCAGCTCCCATTGTAGACATTCGCACATGCAATACCCGGACACTGTTCAACAAACCCTGATATTTTCTAAAGGAAGAAAATCAACTGGGACATTCGAAGGCTAAGGGACAGTTTTATCGAACATGATGGCAATGAGCATAATTTCCGTCAGTTTGGCTGAATGGACGACAATCGCAGGAATGGTGTCGTCTTCCTGGTGCACCGGAGACAAAGGATGAACATCATAGAATTCAAAGGAACTTCAACACGCACACACCTACACTAAAAATGCGGAGCTAATATGTGATAATACAACGCTGTACTCTCACACCTGAAGACAGCGGTGCTGACGAAGCAAATTATTTGTACACCGACATACAGACTACCTCTTTGTCATGAGCGATTTTTATTGCAGAGTTTGAAGCAGGGCTGTGGAGCCGATGCGTTATCTCATCGGCTCCGGCTCCGGCTCCACGACACTGATGTGATAGGCTCCGGCTCCGGCTCCGGCTCCGGCTCCGGCTTCAAATTCAAGTTCTATCTATGCTGGTTATCCTGGATCCGTTGAACGGGTTTTTTGGATAACGGTGTGGCCTTTAGAGGCTTGCTACAATCATCAAATTAGTTTTCATTAACAAGCAACGACTTAAGTTAATAATAAAAATGATAATAGCCTAATATAATGACAAATAACATACTTGTCATATATTTTTGCATGAATTGACTATCTCTGAAAGATAAAATAAATAGCCAGGATTGGTTAAATTAGATAAAGATCTCCCGCACTGGCTAAATATAAATTGGCCTAGCCTGCAACCAGTCTACTACGAGGCTACATTAAATAAGACCACATGAGTGATGATGATATACCTAATTAGCCGTCACAGGGGCCGAATAGTAGCATAAGCTTTTTAACAAAGCTTGAATAGGAAACTGGATTGGATAGCGTATGCCTCTAAATAGCTTATAGGGCCTGTATCTACTCGAACATGGAAAGGGTATCGGCTATATAGCCAAATATACCGTATCAATAAAGATATCAATTGCTTTATTGAATATTAAAGTGTATATAGGCTAGCTTAGGTTGTTATTGTTATTTGTTATTGCCTTTATTCAATAGTCTCTTGGTCCATGAATAATATGATCGGTGGGTAGCCCACGACTCATAATCTGTAGAAATTGTAATTTAGATAGTCTCATTGCAGTGTAGGCTAGAAATGTACAATTGAAAATTATACTTAAAAAAGTTAAAGTATCTAATTTAGGACAAGTTTTGTAATTCTATGCAGCATACTTAATAAGTTAAGGCCTAACTTACATTATATTAATTTCGTATTTTTCATTATGGCGTAAAGTTGCACTAAATAATTCATCAATGATTCATGTATATTATTATATTCAATTTATGTATCTCTGATGATGGTTAGGCTGATGAAACTGAACTCGGAGTATCACACAGTATGTTGCAGGGTGCTATGCATAATAAAAATTTGACTGCGAGCACCGAGCAGAAATCCCATCTACTTTTCTAGCTTTCGAATGCGCGTGCGGTTTAATGTCACAGACAATAGAAAAGGGAGGTCAAAAGGCGCCTTTATTGAGAGCGTCTCAGTCTTTTTTTATTGTTTACATATAAGTCAGCATGATATCAGCATAAAGTGTTGACAGACGGAAAAAATAATAATGAAAATTCTTGAAATCCACAGGTCTATGACATTTGGGGAATTATTATTACACAATATGGCTCTTGTGCAGTCCTCCCCCCCATTTTTTCTCTGGTCAAAAGATGCAGCACCATTGGATGTCCGTTTCAGCATCACCGGTTTGAGTGAAGCATTCCGTGCTGTTGTAAAAATCTACGTGGGTAATTGCGATGTCATGGTCGCAAACTTCGTCAGCAAGTCAACATTGTAATTTGCCTTCGGGTTTTTCGCATTGAAATATACCCTTTGAATTTTGAAGTCAAAGGAAATTCATTGTGAATGAGATACCTTTAAAATAATAGGGCGCTACTAGAAGTTGCTGGGTCGCTTATTGCTATAGCCATGTGAGGACTTGTAGTCAGGTCATTCGTGTGAGTGTGAAGAGTTATCCCTCCAATCAAAATTGATCAAATTGAATAATCGATTGTTTTGAAAAATGTAGGTGGGGGGACTGCACAAGAGCCTACAATACAATCTAAGGAAATTGGCATTGTCACAGATGCCAGTAGCTTCTGCCAGTAGCCATACCGATAGATGATAGCCTACATAGTAACCGTATTAGATTTAAGACATTGCGCAAGAAATGTAGCTATATTATCTTTGCTGACTGAACTGGAAATGTGTACATAAATGACTGGCGACTTGTCTCTAGGAATCTACAATCATCTAGTTAGCATGCATATAACAAGTCTTCAAATTAATGGATTTTGGAGAATACGTTGTCAATATGGAAATTAGTCTTACGAAACATATGCAATAAAAAAATATTACACATGTGTGTAAATATATAATAAATATAATACAAAAGAAGGCGGCAACTGCAAAGAAAGATATCGTGGAGGACAGATCATTGGTATACTTAAAAGACATATCTTTAGATTTCAAATGATTTAATTTTTTATGATGCCAATTGATAACTTTCAAAATTCTAGATTTATATCAAAGCTCAAACTATCGGAGCCGGGGCCTTTGTGATAAATCGGCTCCGGCTCCGACCAAAACCATCGGCTCCTTAAGGCTCCGGCTCCGGCTCGGCTCCGGCTCCACAGCCCTGGTTTGAAGGTCTGCATGACACTTGCTTAGATATTATTGGAATCCACAGCAACATAGTAAGGTGACATAGCAACCGAAACAGTCCGATTCTCTTCGTCATCGTGATGGAAGCCATTTCAGAAGATTTCCGCCTTGGCTGTCTTTTGGATATGTTATACGCCGACGATCTTGTCATAATTGCTGACTCAATTGAATCGTTGTCGCTTCGGTTTAACGTTTGAAAAACTAATCTGGAAAGTAAAGGCCTAAAGGTAAATGTCGGGAAGACGGAAGTTATGGTGAGCAAGGCCGATCATATCAGCCAGCAAGTGTATAAGGCCAGGTATCCTTGCGGTGTCTGCCGAAAGGGAGTAGGCAGGAACTCAATTCTGTGTTCTCACTGCAATTGCTGGATTCACAAAAGTTGCACGAACCTCAATACCATACGCGCCGATCCCAGCTTCAAATGCAGTAGATGTGAAGGTAACCTGCCGTCCTCGTTTGACATGCCCGCAACAATAACTGTTAGTAGCGATGATTCAATGGTCGTCAACTCTTTCTGCTACCTAGGCGATGTCATCGATCGAAGTGGAGGCTGTTTCGGTGCTACAAATGCAAGAGTCAAAATGGCTGGGATGACTTTCAGGGATTTACTGCCAATTCTTACGAATCGCAGTATTTCTCTACGACGTAGAGGGTACATTTATCACACCTGCGTCCGTAGTGTATTGCTCTATGCCTCCGAAACATGGGCTCTGAAGAATGACGACATCAACAGACTGGTAAGACATGAAAACATGATGATCAGATGGATGTGTGCTGCCAAGCTCTGCGAACGTAGATCAATGGAAGGACTACGACAAGCCTTGGGAATCACAGACTTGCCGAGTGTGTTGCGAGCAAGCCGATTGAGATGGTTCGGACACTTGGAACGGATGCCTGACTCAAGCTGGCCAAAAAGAGCTCTAACTCTGGAGGTACCTGGTCCGAATATTCGTGGTGGCCAGAGAAAGAAGTGGATCCACAACGTGGAGAAGGATCTGAGAGATCTGCAACTCGACCGTCGCACTGCACAAGACCGTGCTGCGTGGAGAAGCGCAATCCGCCCACATCGGAATCGACACGACATATAGTCCAACCCCCAATCCTGAGGAAACAAGGACTCAAAACCGGACAGTAAGTAAGCAAATAAGAAACAAGCATTGTAAAATTTTCAGTCTGCGCACGTCTGTCGTTCGTGAATTTAAATATCGGTTGAAGGTGCGATCATGCTCGTCTGCGAGGCTGATCAACGATATTTGGTAGCTGTGGTAGCCGGCCGAGTCACTATTATTCGTCTCTTAATGATGCAGTCAGTCTAATTGCAAGCAGAACCTGCTTCCTTTGTTCTGACCTTCGATCTTACTTCCTCTTAGCCAGCTATGCACAAAATATCTCACCTACATGTGCATAAGATGTTCATTTAACTCTGTGTGAACTATGGCGATGTTACTACAAAAGGCTAAGGAGAAATCGTGAAAATATAAAGGGGTGCAAATATGCCCCAAGCATGAAAGCTGGCCTGCAGTCATCGCCACTGTAGTAACTTGAATTCTGATTGATCCCGATAGTTTAAACTTTACTTATATCGTGCGTGTTCATATTAAAGCTAGATTTGAAATGTTTTATTTTCAACTCTCGCCATCTTTGAAAACTTTACGAAAGATTCTTGACCCAAGCACTATTATTCATCGTCTTGCCCCAAGATTTCTGCCTCACTGTGGACAGCTGCGCGCTCCTTTGAGTCGTACTAATCGATATCACTCGAGCTTTTTTCCCCTTTGTCACTGCACTTTATAATCGCTCTAATCATTTTCTATGTTGAATTCCTGTTAAATTGATCATCAATAGTAGAAACTATCATGTGAGTTGACAACCTGCACTACTTGCTCTGTATTCCTGATGATATACGAAAAATGTAACTTTATACTGTAACTTTGATTTTCATTTTTATGCAAATACAAACGTTCATTCATTTTTTAATGTTTTTAGATAGTGCGAAGCATGAATAAAGCTCTATCAGCGAATCTTTTTTACAATGGAATCAGAGAGTCTGTCTAAAGGGCCCTCAGCCTGTCGGGTTGAAGAATTGAAATTGACCAGCAACTCAACTTCTTGCGACATGCTAAGTTCTGTGAAATGAGCCGCTTACTAACAGTTTGATAATTCGGAGTGTCTGATAAATTCCATCTAGGAGTGATAAGTCATGTTTTTCTCTTCATGCAGGTATTGGATTCCGATTTCTCGTGGCCGCGTCTCACTCAAGCAAGGTGAAGTTGACTCCATCCTGAAGTTTTGCATCACGACATCCTCTGAAGATATCCGCTGGAATTTACTGTCACACACCAACTCAGCTGCGTATAAAGCCATGGTCCACTTCAATGCAATGTATCTGCTCCGTCGACACAAATATCTGCAATTAGTTGGAGTCATTGAAAGTCTTCCTGCTCGTACATTCGAAGAGATGCCGGTACTTCGCGAGATGAAAGACTTCGCGTTGACAAGTCAATTACGAAGCTATCAACTGAATACTGCGTCGGCAGACTTGGCTGGTTGCATTTGGGCTATCAGCGAGCCGGTACTGCAGGTGAGTGGACGGCGAGTCATTCCCATTCATTTGATAATGGGCGGAAATGGCTTCGAGAAGGGAACATAATATGCTACGTCATGTGGATGTTGTTGAAATTAGATAGCTTCAAGTCATCGTCTTTGGGTTTTTCAAAAATTTGTTTTCATTCTGCTGTTTTTAAGGATGGTATTGAAGGTATTAACAATTAATGTTCAATTGTTGCTGATATGCATTATTTTCTGAGTTCCTTAATGATTTCCAGTTGGAAGCACGCTATAGATTTTTGTCGGACATAACATTCGGAGAGAAATCGATCTGTAATTTTTCAATCAACTTAATAGAACTACAGCTTTTGTGTGCTAGTCATGTCAGGTGGGTTGTGCTTCTAAAATATTGATAGTGCAATGAACTAACCTATTTGAATGCCGCACAAATTTATATTATTTTGTTGTCGGACGTAATTCACAGAAATTTTAAAGTACTTATTTTCACATCAAATTCCGTGCGAATTAGCAATAGTTGTAAAAAGGACTTTAACTATAGTTGAAACTTGAAACACCGTTATTAATTATCACACCGTTACACTGGAGAAATTCAAAAATTAGCCTGTTGAAGCAGGATATTTTCGAATATCTTCGTCGAATGGTCGAGTGCTTGGTCGTCTGTCTTCCGAGGACAATTGAGACCGAATGTATGAATTTGAAGCAGTCGGTGAGCACACCGATATTCTTCTGAGAAAAGCATCAGTTCGTTTCGACGAGCACCTTGGTCTTCCGGGGCCTGTTAGTCGGTTTGAAATCACCGGTAGATCGAATATGATGCATCATGTCATGAGCAGTTGATTTTGCGATTCCGGGGCGAACTGAAATTTGAGCTTGCCTCGTGCTGGAAATTCCACGTTTTCTCATGACGAATGACGATGCGAATGATATAAGACACTATCTGCACAGATACCTTATATCATTCAATGTTCAGTCTAGATACTATTTTTGGCAACTGGGACTGCATGATCTGATTAATCATATTTTTGATGGCGATTGAGAATATCCGTTATTTGCGAAACTAATAAGAAAGATAATACTGCCCGGATACTATTGGTCACTGCTGTATAACATCACGAAAATGTCATCATGAAATAACATCACGAGCAGTTATGCGTACGTCTAATGCCTAGTCCACACTAGAAAATTATTTCCATAAACATTTTCATTGTTTACTTGGACTGCTTCTGGAAACATTCTGTTTCCTAGTGTAGAAAACTGAAAAAGTATCACATCTATGCCTACAAGCTGAAGGACCTGCGTATCTCGACTCTATTTTAACTGTGTATTTGTTATTAGACAACCACGACACTCGTTCATGTTTTGTTTGGCTATGAAGCCGATAATAGGTTATTTCAATACAGAATATTTCTTGGTGTCGGACGTAGCAATACATGCTGTTGCGTCCGACACCAATAATTCAGGTAGATGTGATGAGTTTTTCTTCTAACATCTGGAGGTATAGGTAGAGTATGGAACACTAACGGAGGAAGCGAAGTTTCGAGTAAAATGAATTAATAGGCAATCCTCAAACCTAAGAGATAGTTCATGTTGGCGTCAGATGTAACAGAGAGGAAGAATCCTAGTAATCGGTTCAATAATTTAGTAAATATTGATAATCCATTCGAATCGCGCGCTTTATCATCTAAATTGGTTTAAACCTGATTGCAGAAAACACATTTTGCAATCAAACAACATATTTATAAGCAGCTAAAGGCAATTTCACAGAAATACTCACTTCTACTAAAAATCAGCAGTTTTTCTATACGTTCAATAGTTTATAACACGCTCTATGAATCTCAATCAGACAAATCATTTTTAGTTTCAAAACATTTAGATCGTTGGCTTTCGTGTGATGAATGATAATCCAACATTTGAATAATTTGAAAATTTGAGGTGGTGGTTGAACCTTCTCGTGGAACTACTCACCACCTTTCATAATTAACTTATTGTAAAATCTCCAAGCCCTTTCTGTAGGAACACCCTACCGTCATCAGGGAGGTAATCTTTCCCAGTGGGCCTCATCATTTTCTCGTTCTGTTCCCCACCCCCCCATCATCCCCCTGTTTACCTTCACCTTTATTCACTTTGCTTTGAGTTGTTATCATTGTCTCTTGAATGTAATTAGAAAGATTGCGGTTTTATTTTCTTTTTGGTAATTTTTTGCAATTAATTTCAGTTATCATCCGTTAACTATCTTCAGGCAAACAGAAAGCTAAAAAATTTTTACTGAAAGTATCTTCTTAGCTGACGTTAGTTAACGGAATGTTACTGAAATTAATTGTTAAAAATAACAAAAAAGAAAATAAAACCACCATCTTTCAATATTGGCTCTAATTACATTCAAAAGATGAAAAATAGCCAAGACAATATATTCAAATCATCGTCTCCCCTTGTCGTGGATTTAATTTCCATGGAATAGCTTGATAATTTTAAATAATCTCATGTAGAAATTTTGTTCTTGTATTTCTCAGTTACTAGATTATCTCTTTCCCACTGGTAAAGATTGTTTCTGTGATGACGGCAGCGGTACGAAGACAGGCTTTACTCGTGTTACATAAATCACCCGCAAAATGCATGAATCATTATGAAAAAATGTTTGGTAGCAGCTGTTTTATGGATCACCTAATTTACTCGCGAACTTTTTGGTTGATTTATGAATCACTATTTTCTATGATGTCAACATACAGTTGACCTCGTATTTGTTCGCTATCCTGTGTTGTACTATCCTTCGCTGAATCTTTTTAGTGATCAATCTTCAAACGATGAGTTTTGTGATTTTTTAGGAGAGATCTATTGAGAAAATGAATGGATTCAATTATTTCTTATCTAAACGATTTTTATTCAAGTTTTTCAATGAAAAATCGAAGATTTTTAGATTTTTTATGAAAATTATAATCAATGAACGTTTGAACAATGAGCTATGACACCGACGCATCTAATCAAGATCATTTTATGATGTAGAGTGTCACCTTTGAATGTATAAAGCTCATGTTTTTTGTTGGTAGCTAATCCGGTCAAATAAGGTCATCTTGCTTGGCAATACTATAATTAGATAATTTCAGCTATTATCAATAATTTTCTGATTTTCGATAGAAATTTTTTAAATTGCGTTTTGTGCTAACAATTGATATAACAATTGTGCTAACAACAGTTATTTATGGTTTTGAACTCGTCAAAAAGCATTCATCAATTGTCGCTGAGATTTGGTTTTAAGAAGTTTTGTAGCCTTCAATAAAAATTCATTTAAAAATTGAGTGGAATATTTCGAGTTTCTCTCAATAGAATCGATGTAGACAATGAATCGTATAAAGAACACAATGGAGATGGACATAACAAAATGAACCGTCATTTTTATTCACCGGAGGAAGAGTTTTCCTATCTTTTTTTGAACTTCACCTTGGAATTTATTGACTTTGTAATAGGACTTGCATATTCGAATATCTTTCTTTGTATTCATGTACCAATGAATCTTCTTGTTTTGACGACGACTTCCCGGATTTATAGCCTGTCTTTGGTGATGAGGAATTAATCACAATTTCAAAACTGCATTTTTTTGAAGTTTTCGTTTGTTCTTTCAGTTGCTTCACATTTATTTTGAGAAATATGGGATCACGCCAAAAAACACCGTTTTATCGTTTCACATTTCACAGATTTAAGTGTGTTATTTCAATCTGGATTTCATAAATTCATCAATTCGTGATGTACAAGCCTATATGAAATCGCCGAATTTGAGGAGAGACAGGAAAGCTTTGCCTGTGATCTTCCCCGACTTAATGTGATCTCTGACAGATGTATCTTCGTACATTTATGAAAAACGCACTGCTGTCTGTTAAAGGAAAATTTATTCAAGTCATCCGATGTGATTTGGGAGGTAAATTACTTAAGGATCGATTTGGTTGAAGATTTTAATTCAAATGAAATGATTCAGAATTCTAGCGCGACATCAACCAATTTCAGATGCTGACAAACGATAA
Source organism: Prostheceraeus crozeri (assembly GCA_907163375.1). Lineage (NCBI taxonomy): Eukaryota > Metazoa > Platyhelminthes > Polycladida > Euryleptidae > Prostheceraeus > Prostheceraeus crozeri. The sequence continues at coordinate 22,597 of CAJQUW010002698.1, read as the reverse complement.
TGGTTTTCCGCAGATGGAAACAGCGCTTGACAAATTCACCTACATTTGGTTCTTCCATCATTAATTTGGGGTTTTAAGAGATGATGGTACTGCAATAAGTTGATGCAGATGCTGTCAATTCGTCTCGAAGTCAATAATAATGCAATCAACTGATTGCGGTCATTCAATAATTACAGCTGTTTTAGAAGCAATGAAATAGAAGACTACATTTCGCAGTACAAATCAATGACCAATCAATCATATGCATGTAGTTGCAATTCCAAGCGAAGAGTCAAACCATTCCAACTGTCTTTGAAAAGCGTGAGGACCCGTGATCTCTTCATTGCAAAATCATAAACTTTTTTAAGGCACTTTTGCTGTTAACGTAGGAATCTCTGAGATTGATAGCTGCATAGTCCCTCTAGGCTATTAGCTGCCGTAAAATTGAACACACCTCGAATACAACTCAACCTAAATCAAAACCTATAGAATCACAGCCATTCAACTGTAATAACATTCAAGCCTGACCTTTTATATTGTCTAACGATGATCGTCAATGATTCTATTTTTGTTGAATAGTTGACCTAAGTATGTAAGCTCTTGATTTCTAAATGTTCATTACAACCAATGTTTCATCAAGATATCATAGAATATAACTGCTTGTTTAAGAGCTCGTTTTCGTTGTTACATTTTGCATGAACTTTACGTTTTATCAAAAGAATCGCTAATTTAGTTTATTAAAATCGATTAAGCCAACTAGTTTATTAAAATCGAAATAAAACGATTTACAAAACCAAAATAATCAACGCTGCATCGTCACTCAGCACAAGACTCCTGATTCTTCTTCTTGCATGTAGAGACGGGGAGAAGAACTTTCTTGCTTTTCTAGGTAGGCTTGAATGCTGCTCCACCTTTTGCTTCTTGAATCTCATCAGGTCCTTTTCATCTTTGTAATATTACTGGTTCTGATGAAGCTTCTCACGTGCCTCTCAATCGCGTGATGACAGACCTGCTTGTGACTCCTTGCCTCAGGATTCCAGAGATCTCGAATCTCTCGAGGGTCGGCGTCAGAGATGCTAAACAGAAATTCTTTCTTGTCCTTTTCCTACGCTCGTCCGGGTCTTCTTGATCTGCTGCCTAGGCGACTCAAAAGGGGTGAATTCTAAAGTGCCCCTCCTGTTACTGCTGCGTGAATATATCAAAAAACCGTCTCCCCCCCCCCCCAATTACCCCTAACTAGCAGCTGATTACCCACTGGTGGCCACATGAAGCACTGTTCTTCGCAGGTCGTAGTTGTCGTCAATTGTTGATGCGGCAAGGTAATTGTTTCAAACGGATCTTGGTGATATTCTCAAATATCACAGCAGAGGAAGCCTCATGAGTGATAGTGTGAGGTGAAATGAGATGAAATTTTATAATGAAGTCACAAATTCCATCAATTATAATTCTCGTAATCATTATCACTACTTGCGTTTACATTCGACTTCCAATGAGGTTGAAAGATGTCCCATGAACGATACATTTGCATCGGAATAATTGCTTTACATGAATAAGTTTGGAGAACGCTATGATGTACGGGAGTGAGATATGGGCCGTAAAAAGTGAAGGCAGTGATGAGAAAAATGTGCGGTGTGAGGCTGGCCGATGGACACAGGAGTGAAGACCTAAGAAAGAAGAGGAGCCTGGAATGTGTTTCCAATGTTCTACGAAGAAGATGACTGTGGTGGTATGGCCACATTCTCAGAAGAGATGAGAATGACTGGCAGAAAGGCCGAGAGGAAGACCAAGGAAAACATGGTCGCAACTCGTCTCCGAGAATCTTCATACTGTGGACCTGAATCCATCAATGGTCGGCGATCAACAGCAGTGGAGGCGCGCCATCTGAAGGCAACAACCGTCGGACCCCGTTCAACGGGGAAGTATAAGTCAATTGAAGCAGTTGGTAAAGGAAAAGCGGATTTGATCTCCTTTTCTGTGAGTGTTGTGTCATGGTTTCATGGCTCAGTGTTCAATGACATGGACTAGAGATTGGAAGGTAGGTGGTTCAAATTTGAAGTTGCAACTGATTTCGGATGAAAGAAAATGGATAGGAGGGTGTGATTTGACCGAAAACAAGACAGCTTGAAAATTAGATTTCCATTTTTCTTCATAAATTGACTTTTTGAGTACTGGAATTTGTGGTAAATGATTAATCATTATCACATGAACGCGTCTTGAGCATGTTTTATAACTGTGATAATCAAGCCATGCTGAATGCAACTTAAATATAGATTTTTCAAATACGTGTAAAATATCATCTGTTAACTATCTCATCCATACATTGAATAGAAAAATGCAGTATCTGCACATCTACAGAAGCAAAAACATCAAGAATCAGGTGAACTCTTTTTTTCCCCAAGGTTGGGAATCAATCTACAACAGAGAATCCGAATATATATCTTCAGTTTGGGAGTCAATGGCCCATATTTGCATATTAGACAATGGCAGCTTCCATTCTCTTTCTTCAGTCATTACGCTGATTGTTTACGAGGTTTGTCAGAAAAGTTCTGGGACTGAGCCTGCTGTGCTAGCTATGATTGTTTGATAGAAAATCTGATTACGTCACCATCTGACATGATGTCTTGTGTGCATGTTATTTCATTTCTGCTCTCTGTAGCCATTACACGAGTCTTCACAACCGTTTGAATATAGTTCAACAAATCGTTCTCGTTCTTCAATAATAGATCTGCGGTTACCAAGGTGGCTTTCATTTCGAAGGATGGCAACAGAGAACAAACCTGAAGCTTTTGGTACGCCTCGGCAAATCTCCATCTGAAGCACTCGAAATGCTTCAACAGGTTTATGGAGATGAGACGATGTCTCGCTCATGTGTTTTCGACTGGCACAGGAGGTTCTGAAGACCTGGGCAAGCGGAAGGTCTGTGCAAAGTTGGTGCCGAAGTTGCTGAACGAGGAACAAAAGTGGAAGCGCGTCTCGAAACAGATCCAGGTTTGCTGTCGAAAGTCATCACAGGCGATGAATCCTGGATCATCGAGACCGAAGAAGGCAAGGCAGACAAAGTCCAAGATGAAACTCATGTTGACCGTGTTCTTCGACATTATAGGCATCGTCCACTTAGGGTTATTGCCACGGGGTCAGACCATCAACCAACACGTCTACAGAGAGATCCTGCAACGTCTGTTTCTTTCAGTGCGCGAGAAGAGGAGGGGTTTGTGGCAGAGAAATGCGATGTTGCGTCGCCACGACCATGCGCCTGCTCACAACGCTACCATCATCCGGGAGTTCCTCGCAAAGAAGAACATCGTTGTGTTGGAGCAACTCCTTCCTCGCCAGATCTCGCCCCTTGCGATTTTTGAAAGGTGTCCTCAAAGGACGAGGGAGCCATCAAGAAGGCCGTGACGACGGAGCTTCGCCATATCCCGGAAGAAACCTTCCATCAGTGCGTAGATGCATGACGCCGAAGGATGGAGAAGTGCGTCAGACTCTCGGGGGATGATTGATGCGGACAACATTTAATTTCTGTATTGTTTATTAAATATATTATTTGTGACCACAGTCCTGGAACTTTTCTGACACACCTCGTATATTATCTACGTACTTCAGCATGCAATACAACAGAGTTCAATCCAACCACTTCATTCACAGGTTCCTTCCTCAGGCAAGCATTAATCATTATTCATTGATTATTATTGCCTTGACAACTGATGTGTGGTGGTGAGGGTTTGATCCTGCCAATTGACAGAGTCGCGTAAGTGGCTCGTAGCTCAGTTGGTTAGAGCACAGGTCTAGTTAACTTTGGTCGTAGGTTCGAAGCCTACCAGCCGCACATCTTTTGCATGGCAATTTGATCTATCGTCTATTTAATCTCATTGTTGTTAATTGCAAAATTAAAAGAAAATAGACTGTAATAGCTGAGACATCATGGTTATTCCTGTTATTTTTATCACATACTTTCCCCCTTGCTGACATACACGGACATTTTTGACACCGTCGTCGAGGAATCACAACCGTCCAGAAAATTCTCTCAGCATCGTTCAGGCTACCATTGGGGCAGCAACGAAATAAAAGCTGCATTTTTTCTCTATTAGTGAAGTTGTGCAATTCTCTAGCTTTGCATTTGTAGTCAGCTCGGCTTAGAAGTTCGGCGTGCCTGCTCTCGTACCTAGATAAGGTCAGGTGATAGTCATGCTATTCTCCATCGAGAAATTCATAATCGTGTGGTCTTTTTTTATGTAAGGCTTGCTTTGCATGAAAAGCACGAGTATAAGCAAGAGAAATTTTTGATTTTTGATATCTCGACAAAATGTAAGCACATAGAAGTATTCACTGATTTCAATTGTATCCATTTCATTCAGCATTTCAAAACAGTAGTATGCATTATGGAAATTTCCTACTTGTCTGTGATAATCTTCTGCATTTTGAACTGAAATTTTCTTCTGAAAAATTCTTTCTGAAATCTTGTAAATTTCACTCAATAAAGACCATCTTCCCCAATTGTACTCAATTTGGTCTCAGTTTGAATTGCACGAAAGTGTTTTAGAAGCTTCGGCTCGCCCCCCCCGATCCCCGCCGCGTGGTTGACCGCTGCTTGCATGGATTTCTATAGCGCAAGACGCCCTCCCGCTGCCCGACCTTCTTGTTCGTGCCAAGGACCGCTTGTCCTTTCGCCATCTGGTCGCCACGGTCACTTGAGCTGAGTGCATGTGCAATAAACTGTCAATTCAAAAGTGCATTGCAACTTCTGCAACCGAAGGCAACCCTTTTTCATTCTGCAAGAACAAAGGAAGACTTTTGGTATCAAGCAAGTTAATTTCAGATCTTAACTCGACTGGAGGAAGTTGATGATGATATAATTTTCTCTAAAATGAAATATCCAGGGATTGTTATTGTACGAAGCCAAGACGATCAATCAAAACCACTTTCCATAAATTTTCATTCGCAGGTAATGAAGTTGCTGTCGTGTGTAAGATAGCCTATCATGAGGACAAAGTGATACATGCCTCTGGCAGTAAATCTTGATTGCGATAAGGCGTGAGAAGTTCATTCTGTCAGTGATGGGAAGAGATTAATGTTTCAGAAAGCTGGGATAATGTGGGATTCATTTACCTTGTATTATCTATCTTTTGAATCGTCGCTGGTGAATGTTAGTTCAATGAAAGCGTACCGTCATTGTCTCAAGATAACAGAGCAGAAAATGTCCAAGTCAGTAATTACAAGCTGCTAATTATGAATTCTCTGCCTATGTTGTTGATGGAAGTGTTTTTATTTCAAGAAGTGAAGAATAGACGAATCACATTGACTAAAATAATAATAATTATCGTTATTCGAAAAACATGGAAAGAATTGTTGGAAGGAAAAGCATGATTAGTCCGATAGATCTTCTATATTGATAATGCGGTAGTCCGGACACCAGGCATTGAGGCTCGATATGGCATGTCAAACTTTCATACATAAAATCACGCAATTACAGTGCATCTTCGATTATCCGGATACCGATTATCCGGATTTCGATTATACGGACGTAATTTCAGAATCCGTTCGATTCTCCGTGATTCCATCAAAACATGTACATGTACATACATGGAATCAAATGTTCATTTTAGCATTCCTCTCCTCTTTAGGTAACACATACACGAAGTACTCTTGCTTTACCAGCAATTAATTTTTGCTCAATGTGCGGTTCTCGCCACAGTCAAATAATAGGCAAGCAGCTAAATGATTGGAGCATTCTTAAGTAGGTTGTGCATGCTAGTCAAAGCTGGGATACAGCTCTGATAAATCACTTTCAATTCATGGTCTCAGTTCACGGTCATTGTTTGTGTACGTGTATTTATGTGCTCTAATAGAAACGACAGTGAATATATAGCAGACATGTACAATTGATGCTCATAATTTCATTAAACAGTCGAAGAATCGGAATCAAATATATCAAGTATTACATTCTAGGTAGATATGAAGGATGGATATATGTAGATCATATTCTACAGGGGTCTTGGTATATAACCAAATGTCTTTTACCTAAGCCCACAAGCTTTTGCTAACATGGCATTTAAAAATTCGCTTATCCGGAATTTTGACTGACCTATTGGGTTTTGACCATCCGGATAATCGAAGATGCACTGCAATAATAATAAAGGCGTATATTTCAAAAAGTGATAGAAATCAAAATCGCAGCTACATAATTGATACGACATAAAATGAAAGTCAAAATTCATCGACTACAGTAATGAAGAATGATCATTATGACATAAGCGCGTAACATAAAAACCAGGTCCGATAAATTCATTGTTCATGAGGACAATCATCGCAAATCGATCCTTAAGTCCCCTCAAATGTGCCGAGGATGGACAACTCTGTCCAGCAAGCTCTGTCACCAAATATAGTTCGGTGTGTAAGACCTTCCTCAGTGGTGATTTACAGTGACCAAATGAGAATCACAAAAAGTCACTTAGATGAAGACAAAATAATTCGAGAAAAGTATCGTCACTGATTCAAAACGTCACACTGAAATGGTACAGTGAATTGAAGTGGTACAATCAATGGTACAAAACTATACAAGTTCCAATTTCAGATTAACAACGAATCATGAGTTGTATGTGAGGGAACCAAGTCAATGATTGTACAGATGAGCGGACCATGGGAAAAATGAGTTTGACCGTCGAACAGTGGATGAAGTGGGAGTCCTAAAACATCTTGTGTTGGATAATATATCTGGAAAAGGAGTTCGCAATGAGTGCATGTCAAATTCCACAGATTTAATCACTAATTTCAAAGCTGCTTTCTCAGACTGTTTGTGATTTATCTGCCGCAGATTTGGGATTCTGTGGTATTTTGCGATCGAAACTTCACTGCAAGAACTTCAAGTTGCAAAATTCAATCCTAGACATTCAGGCTGACTTATACGTAACAATTATTGAATTGATTCCTTGTCTGCCTTGCATGGAAAGCAAAGTCGATCTGCGTAAATTGTGAATGTAAATATATCCCGTTTCTTGTCGATTCAGTTTTCCATTTACATAGTGTGTGACATTTTTATAAGATATTTCCAACATTTTTTTCATGAACACCAAATCGTGAACTTTTTAATTATGATATCCTGGAATGCATGAAAAATGCATGTATTTTATACATGAGATGTAAATCTTTCTCTATTATTATACGTATTCTACTTTATCATTATTAACAAGGCAAACAACTTTCTGTCATCTGCATAATTATTTCTTCTCTCGTCTTCTACTCCTCTCATATCTAAGGGTTGCTGGTCGATAGACCCCCTTACTTCCTTTAAGCTTTCGTTTTTTAGTGAAATACAGAAATGCAACATTCAATCACAGATCGCATTCCTCGTGATGTCTTAATCGACAGTAATAAGGATCTTTCGCGTGTATTCTGAAAAATCTACTCCGATGTTCCGTTCTCAAGAGTTTCGTCTTTCAATTTTGTATTCAACGATAGGGCATCGTAAATGCATCCCAAGTACGCGTCGTTTTATCGACAACATCGCATTGGAATGCAGTTAAATATCATTGAATGTTGTGAGACGAATCGAGTAAACAAAGGTTTGAAATTGATTGATAGTTTGACTACGACGAGATGGATTTCACTTAATTGATAAAAACTTCTCACCTCAAATTCACATTCAAAAAGTTGATAAATTTATTCGAAAACATCGTCATTTATTGAAGGCATAGCTATCAGTTAGTAAAATGTTGATTGAATGACTCAACACTTGTATATTTAACGAGAAAACTCCTTCTACCGCATATTGGGAATGCCGCGTCCACTATTAAAGCTGTCATCCTTAATATTCGACGGCGGCTACTATTGACAAGTCCCAAATTCGACCCATGGCAAGGAGCATGAATACCGTAATGTTTCCGATGACCGATAATTTATCTGCAAAGAAATCAAATGTCGTCTGATATGTAACATATCTTTGTACATGTAGGCTGCAATAATGTGCGCAGGTGCTCGCACATATAACCTATCCACCATTCAGACTTCTCTTTCTTCTTACAAGACACAGGTAGACGTATAAATATTTCATTATTACATGTATTGATATTTTTTTTCATGAGTTGATTGCTATGTATAGCCCGAATTCGAAGCTAGAAAAGAACCGCCGTTGTAAATGTTCGCATACTAGAATGACCATTGATTTTCCCAATTGATTCATTAGTAAGGACTTACCTGTCATTAACATAAACTGTATTAGTGTTTCTTCTAGAATTTATGTCTTGGAGAGATAGAAGACAGAATATTGCTGGATAAGGATATGAAAATTTCCGGAGGAAAATGTATCATCTAGCGAAGTAGAACACACCAATAATAACACAAAGTTCCATGCTGCCAGTCACATTCTATTCTAAGTCAATGGTGTTAGAAAAATCAATTGCTGCCCTTTGTGGGGCGACAATCCTTTCCTCTAACAAGTGAAGATATTGCTGTTTTCACTGAGCAGTATTTGATTCTATTATCTACATTTAAACTCTCCAACTGGGACTAGTCTAGGAATTAAAATCCTCAGAATGAGAAATAAAGAACTAATTATCGCATAATTTGTAGAAGGTGTCACGCTTTTTCCAAAGTTCTAAAGATGTTTCGACTTATGATCCGTGATGAAATCAGATGGACATCAGTCACTGGACTGAGAAAGTTATACAAGGTAATTAAAACTCCCCTTTTCAGTTTAGGCCAATATAATCAAGTTCAAGTTAAAAGTATGGCAGACAGGCATTCGGCGTCCAGCGCCTTCAACGGTCGATGTTTGGATGGCACAGATGCAGCCTTTGTGAAGGTTTATAAGAGTGAATGATATCAAGAACTGTGTTGCATGCATGATTGGCTGTTGAAATGTGAAGTTAGATTGTAAAAAGGTAATTCATGTTTCCTATTGATTGCTGGCTTAGGTTGTGTGATTGCTTTGGCTTCTGTTATTGTTGTATCTCGTGTGTTGGTCAGTTTGCTAATGAGACGGACCTGAAAAGTCCCGATGTCGACGGCGCCATTATGCTTTTCTATTAAATATTGATAAAGGGCGCTCGATGCACTTTTGTTTTTAATATCTCGCTTATGCTCTTGATGCCTCGTCTTAAACATTCTCGTTGTTTTGCCGACATAGAATTCATTACACATGTGTAATCACACAACTTAACCAGCATCAAGCAATCACACAACTTAAGCCAGCAATCAATAGGAAACATGAATTACCTTTTTACAATCTAACTTCACAGTTCAACAGCCAATCATGCATGCAACACAGTTCTTGATATCATTCACTCTTATAAACCTTCACAAAGGCTGCATCTGTGCCATCTAAACATCGACCGTTGAAGGCGCTGGACGCCGAATGCCTGTCTGCCATACTTTTAACTTGAACTTTATCATATTGGCCTAAACTGAAAAGGGGAGTTTTAATTACCTTGCATAACTTTCTCAGAAAGATGATCTCCCGTCACCTGGTCAACTACAGTCACTGGACTAGCACTCAATCATGCTGCTACTCATATTTAATTTGTTTTGCAGATCTATTCATTCATAAATGTACATTCATCATTGCACCTGTTTGACTTAGCATTAACTCATGTTTTAGGTAATCACTACATGTGTGGATTAAGAAGAACAAGTTGGAAGCATCAATCTCAAAAATGCACAATTTCATACTCTACCGACATTAATATCGGCATTTTTGTGAGATATTGGCTGATAATCGGCAAGTTAGAGAAGTTGCCGATGACCTGCCGATAATCTAATGCTAATGTTGTGTATTTAGACTATTGCAAACTCATTAACGCAGCTTATAGAAGTCGAGGATCTCGGAGTCAAATCACCTGTAAAATCGGGTTTTGATAGCAGCCAATTGTCAACATTTCTAACAGGTTGACATTGACAATGCAATTAGGATCTCCTTAGTGCAAATGCCTCCGGATATCTTCAAATACTTTTTATTTTATTCAAATGAACAGCAATGATGTGAGGATCCTATGAGTTGGCGTTAGGCTAATGATCACTTAATCTGCAAAGGCGTATTATATGCAATTGAATCTACATTATTGTATTGCATTCACGAACATAATCACTTGAATGTGCAATCGAATGATTCAAGATAGAACCATGAATAATTTCAAAGTGATCAAGACACCAATCTTTTTAACTCAAATCACAACTACGGGCATAGTCTGACATCTCATAAACTTCCATTTTGGTAGAAGTAATGACGTAAATTCAAATTGCTTTATTAGAAAATATGGATTTATTTGATAATTGCTTTATTACCGATGATTTGAGAGAATATATGTATTGACGTTCGCACATTTCCAAGGAACATCTGTCGCAGGGGAACCCGCTAATGTTCAATTCAGTGTAGAACTATCAATGCATGCAGCCCATTGGTTGGCTAAAGGTTAGAATTGGAGTGAATTTGTGAAAGAAATCTGCATAACATATTTTGTGCTGTTTCTTTTTCTCTTGTTCAATGAAATTTCTCGACTGCTAAACGATCATTGTTAGCAGTCGTTCTATCCTCATTGTTCTTCTCAATGAAGGCATTGTACGCGTGTACGTTGACGTGTCAACATAGCGAAGTGAGAAAGGAGGTTCTAATTATTTCATCGGCTTCCTTCTCTAGTCTTTACGTGGCGAGGTCATCATTTTTATGAATTCGTATCTTGCATAATTTTTTTACATAATTGCATAGTATGATTCATAGAAGGATCAGACCCTCTCGGTTCCCGGGACTGAACAGGACCGACGTTCCCCTGTGTGTCGTAAGAGGCGACTAAAAAAGGCTTTTTGCCACTGCAGCTCTGGTGTTGGCAGTTTGATGTCTCACTGTCTTTCCTCAGTGGCTACACTAAGTTGGATGTTGCGGGCAGGGATGCAGAGTCGGAGTCCCGGAGTCCTATCATTTTTGTTGGAGTCGGAGTCCTATCAAATGATAGGACTCCGGCCTTTGACTAGAGCCGAAACATAACACAAACAAATTATATATCCTCGTGCATAGCTGTCACTGTCATGATGTCAACTTTCTCCGTCAAACAAAAGTACAGAGACACTGCTGCATGCAAAGCTTGTAATAGTTGAGGGAATGAAATGTGATAGTGAAAAGAGGATTGTCTTTTCACTCGGTGATTTAGCAGAGAAGAAAAGCCTTCCTAGCCTCGATCACGCATGCGCACCAAAGGTCACATCAGAGACAAAAATGAAATGCTAGTTTATTTGAGAACATTACCTCTTACCCTCACGTTAATCGTGTGTAGCTCCTCTAAAGCGCATATTAAAATCGAAGGTGTACTCATATTTTTTGGAGAAAGATGAGGATTTTCGTGCCTGGCAGAGACTGGAGAAAAACCGTGTGAAGCAGACATCAACAACATGGGAGGAGACGAGTCGTGTCCATCCAACTTAAAGCGACATTTGATAAACTTTCATCGAAAATGATTGATAATTGGTGCAGCAATGATCACTAAAGATAGGTTCAGGTAAGCCTATAATGATCTATGATGTTGGTTACCAGTTAATTTTTCAAAAAAAGCTTTATATACTTGACACCCGGAGTCGGAGTCCTATCAACCCCCGGAGTTGGAGTCCTATCAAAATGATAGGACTTCGCATCCCTGGTTGCGGGGGATCCTGACAGCCAAACTTGGCTGTTGTGATATGCAACAAATCTCTTTGAGCTTCCTCCCATGTGGTACATCTGGCTATGCCCTTTCCAAAGTCGCCTCAGCGATGGCCGCTGCCCCTTTTCGGAGGTAAGGGGTGGGGTAGGACCATTGGTGTTGCTGCCTCCCGGGTCAGTGCTGTCCACCCTGCGTGAACAGCTCTGTCGTGGGCATGGTAGCACCCCGGTGGTATCGGAATGGTCATCTTCTCCCCGGGCACCCCTTGCCAGCAGTAGACATTTATTGGCTTACTAGATGTGTCGCTTCGTGTTGCCTTGATACGAAGCCTCCTATCCACTGGACGGAGCCGGGAAAAACAACAACAACAACCATTTAGTCTTTGATCCAGCGTTGGAATTGATGTAACAGGAAATATGATCCTCCGAATCTTCCTTTTCATTCGTCAACTTCAAATTTTTAGATAAAATGATGATTTGCTGATGGAATCCGTAGGGAGCATCTTTTTTTCTTAACTTTTTTTGACTTCATTTGTCTTATGTTTTAGCAGGCAGTGAGCATCAATTTTACGCCTTTATGATGCAATATTTCGTGAAATGCTATGAACAGCTGAGAAGCATTTATTAGTCATTCACTTGTTGTCTGAAGCAAAGAACAACGTGTAAGAACTATAACCAATAACTGAGGAATTCATATGTGCATAGAATCACCCTATGTGAATCCTGTGTGGATTTCACGACATTGATGCATTAAGTCTCTCTTTTAAATTTAATTTTTAATTTTAACGCTCCACAACAAGTTTTAGCGGGAAATCCTGAATTCCACAAGAAAAAGACAAAATATGTGCAAAATAAATTTTAGAAATGCAATTCTTAATGTGATAGTTGGCAAGTACAGTGATTCAACCTCTCATTTTGAAAAAAAATTACCGAATCGAATAATATCTAGATTGTGGCCGTGCACTGTAAACTTAAGGAACTAAGTTAAAATATATAAGCTTTTCAGTTTCACAGAAAACAACTATTTTGACTATGAATTCTACCGGTTACATTTGATTGTTCTAAGATACCACGGAAGTATGTTCCCAGTATGTAAATTAAAAATGCAATCCGGTGAGAGCTCTGTTACGATAGGTTAATCAAAATTATAAAATCCAAAATCATGAAATCAAGTACACGGTATCTGTAATTCCTTTACGGAAATTTCCAGCTTTTAGTTTTGTAGCACCCGAAATGCTGAAAAATCGTCTAGCCTTGATTATTCTCCTCCCCCAACTCGTTTGTGAAGCTAGCCCATCACAGGTTTCCATATTTTCATATTTATATACTAAAAATGCCGGTAAAGGAATCACTGCAACGGAATCACGTTAGTTGTTTTTCTATCATAAACTTTATTAGGCTATAGTATGGTATGTCATATTTTGAATTTTGATGCAAGAGCTAACGCGAGCTGATGCATTAACATGATATCCAACGAAAATGAGCTGCTTCCTAATATCTACCTAAATATACTGCTATCTTACTTTAGCTATCGAGTCCTTTTATGTTCCATGGTCCTCTTGTTCTATAGGCTGCTTGATTTGATAGTTTTGATTTCTTCTTTCAATTTCTTTGTTGCGGTACTTTCAAAAACCTTGATACACCTGATGTCAATGTTCGATATTTATTTTACAATAGATGCTCTCTTTTCATTTCTAAGTTGATTTACATTAATGTACATTTAGCTACTATTGAAGAGACTTGAATTTTGAAACAATACTGTATACCAGAGGACTGTTTGAGTTATTTTTTCGTTTTTTCTCTAAATTTGTAAGTGGCAGGCTAAACAAATCAAATATCCGCTTTTAATAAAAAAAATCATTTATGGGCAATAATCTGATTTAAATATGATAAAATTTCTTGTCCAATAATATTCACGCAATTTCCTCACTTAATTTACGTCGGTGTGGCTACACATGTGCTTCACGAGCGTGAAATGAGTTGATTGATCAACTGATTAAGTACAAAACAAAGCATCCTTGCTATGTAGGCCTTACATGCTATATTCCGCGGTCCTCCCGTGACCCCCAGCAAATTGTCGTGTAGCCCCCTTGCACCCGGTTGAGAACCACTGCTCTGTACTGCTAGAATGATGGTTGTAATATGTATCAAAGCTCCGCAGTCTTTCGAAGCACGACTGGTGATTGATGGCTTCTGAATGGTTCATGGAGTGAGTCTTCCCTACTATTTTGTTCGTTGATCGTCACTGGATGTTATGCGTGTGGAATAGACTGCCACAGAGTAAAATGTGCCTTGGTGTCGTATTTCAACTGAAAAAGCTGTGTAGTGTGTTTACTATCATGAGGTATGATAGAGACAGAATCTCTTCTGGACAGGCATTCCAGTGTGATCCTAATCTGAAAGCTTTTATTATCCAATTACAAGTAAGTAGATGTTTGTTGAACTAAAGATGATCATCTGACAAATTCGTTTTCGGCAATACAATTTTACATGTCGAAAACAAGAAAAATAGAAGAACTCTGATGTGCGGTCCGTTTCAAAAGCATGCCAAAATCAAAATATGCGCACATAATTTATAATTAAGGAAGTGAAAGGAGCGAAGGAAGTCGGAGTCCTTTCAGTTCTGCGGAATTGAAATGCTGTTTGAATTGATATGTTATATAGGGATAATTGGATTGAGAACATGATTTTCATTTTTTTCAATCGATAGGAACAGCTTCCTGCTTTCTTGGCTTCTTCGTTTGGTAAGTTCGTCATCAGAGCATTCACATTTTCTTTCTTTGTTTCTGTAGATGATCTTATGAGCTCTTTTATGTACAACGATCAAACAATTCGAAAGCCTCTTATTTAGACCAAGAAAAACTGGACATGCGTATTCAAGAGCTGAACGAATCCGAGGTGTACAATAAGTGCAGTTCATCGTTTGAAACTAGTGGCCAGAGTTTTCGCAGAGCATAAAAGCGCATATTTGCCATTTTTACAATCTCTTGTACATGATTTGTCCAACTCAAGTCTTTACAAATATTCAATCCTAACACAGTAATTGATTTGACTGTTTTGATAGGAAATGAACATAAATCTTCTTGCATATTCTTCTTAAAACATGGAAGAGCAATATACTTCAGTAAATTCATCTTCAAAACATTTGAAATACACCAATTATTCACAAACTCAATTTCCAGTTTTTCAGCTTTTTCTATCTCCGGCGTACATTTTGTTTCAATGGGCAATATCATAGTCAAATCGTCCGCATATTTCACAAACTGTGTTGTTTTCAAAAAACAATGACAATCACTAAAAAATGAAGCGAATAGATAGGGTGCTAAAATAGCTCCTTGAGGAACACCAGAAACAATCAAGAAATTCTCTGAAAGATGTTCGTTCAGTTATACTTTGGCATATCTATCAGTCAGATAATTTTTTGAAAATATGAGAAATCCAGATGATATGCCGCACTGTTGCAATTTTTTCAACATGATATTGTGATTCAAGTTATCAAAAGCTTTGTGTAAGTCGAACAGATCCGAAGCAATTTACATTATCACAATTTGCATATCAGACTGTTCATGATCGATACTAATGCTGTTGTGGTTGAGTATCCTTTTCGGAAGCCGTGTTGTTGTTTACCAAAACTTCTCTGCAGATGTGCACCTATTTGTTCAAAAATTATGCGTTCACATATCTTGGAAGGCAATAATGACTGAGATATAGGTCGCATCTTTGCTAACGATATTTTCTTTTCTTTGGGTACAGCAGTTATAGTTAGTCTTTTCCAATCACTTGGGATTATCCGCTTGTCTATTACAGTTCGCAAAATATGAGCTAGAGGAAAGGCAATTGATGCGGCTAGTCGTTTGTATAGAGTCGATGGAATTTTTGGATCACCAGAGAATTTATTTTCCTTTACATTTGAAAGCAATCGTATTGAATCAGATTCTTCCACTTTCATATTCCATCCATCATCCTGTCACTCACGTTCTGGTTATACAATGTTAAAGTTTTGTGCAGAATTTAAGTGTTCTGCAATCAATGAGAGTGCATTTTGTATGCCACCGTTCGAAGTGATGAATGATTCGAATTGTGTATTGCTTCTTTTTGACACGTCTTTGGCGGACGAAAGCAGTTTCCATAAACCATTTGATTTGCTTTTAAGTTTTTCTGCGCATATGATCTTGCACTTTTGCACTTCGATACGCTTCCCACCTTTAATTAATTAGTTGCTTCGTAACGGGAGTCAACCATTCTTTGTCATGAGGCGTCACAATACGCATCATTTAAGAGTTCTATGTTGCTAGATGCGCCCAAAAACTGTCAGGACAAACTGCGAACATGTGGTCAGCATTTTTCGAGTAGTGTCCGTATGATCTTCGATGAAATATTATCAGGAATAGTCCGTGCCGCCACCATGTCTTCCACATCTATCGTTTCTGTAAATAATGTAGCCATCCAGTCGTTGATATTATCATGTAGCCAAGTTTCAGTGATGATGTCATCTTTTTATCTTTGCTGTTGGCTGAAGCTCGTCTATTTTCGGCAGTAATGACTGGATATTCGTCAGGGATAAAACCGGGAGTCTTTGTGAATTAGAGGTGAGATAAGAATTCGTTAATGAAAATTTGAATGTGAAATGTTCAAACTGTTTCTGCTGATAACTTCGCCCCAGTAAATTATGGCATCCTCCCCCCAAAATTATCACAAAGTGCAGATTCCTTTGGCTGCAGTTATCTTTTATTTGCATCAATATATTTTCATGCAATTTTAGCAAGCACTTTATGAATTGGAGGTGTTGTTATGAGACGAAAAGTACGAGCAAGGTCGCACCTACATCGCAGGCATGACTAGATGCAAAGATCGGCAATGATAAAATGATATCATCAAAAATTTTTGTTGCATTATATTTTCTAATCATAAATTCTTCGCATTTTGTATTGAAGCAAATTTATTATTTGACAAATTTAATTCATTTTTGTCAAATTTTTTGTCAGAATTGTCAATTTTTTTCTGAATTGTCTTAGTTTCTATAATACGAGTTAAACGAGGCTTTGAAATTTGGAAATACGAGTACGGTCAAAGCAGGACATTTAGGACTTTGTTAATTAATATTCTGGTTAACAAAGACCGCCGTTTTTTGGGATTAGCTCTGCATGTACAATGCATATCTCATCTATTGCTGGTTACTTCAGACTTCCATTAGGCCTATGATTGAACATTGAACTCATTAATAATTGTCTTGATGCTTTTGAAGTCTTGACTGTATAGTTTTATCCTTTTTTCACTCTCAAGATACTGTTGGTCTAGCCAATTGCATATTGTAGGCATATTTGTAATTCGAGTGTATAAAGCTTAAATCAAAACTAGTGATGTCTAATGTATAGGCCATAGGCCCTGTAAATTATTGCATACTTCCCCAAAATTATCACAAAGCACAGATTCCTTTGGCTGAAGTTATCTTTTATTTGCATCAATATATTTTCATGCAATTTTATCAAGCACTTAATGAATTAGAGGTGTTGTTGTGAGGCGAAAAGTACGAGCACGGTCGCACCTACATCGTAGGCATGACTACATGTGTCTGACCGACGCACCAAGGGTGTTTTGTTTGACATTATTTGGTGTGCTATTGTGTATTATTCAACTGTCATTTGAAGCAATATCACGGCTTCTCAGGAATTTGCCCTTGTCCATCACCTGAATCAATCGTGGATTGCTTCTTTGAGTCGTTGCTATTAAAAAAAAGCTGTGTAAAAATTAATAAGTTGATGAGAATAGTAGTTCACCTCACTCCGGCTACCCCTGATGTGCAGGGGTCAGGGACTGGAGAACAAAAAGGCCAAAACAAGGCCAAAACACATATGCAGTATAATTGAAATACTTGAAAATGTATTGGTGTGCATTTCATATACGAGCACAAGAGCATTCATTTCACACCTGGCGAAGATGTCTCACACATCACTAAAATCTCCTACTAATTTTTTCTCTATATAGACACACTCCTTGACAAGTATGTGAAGTTTGCCAGCAATTGATCAAGATTTACGGGTTACATCGGAACCCATACAGGAGATCTTTACACACCTCTTATTGGAAGATTGCAGTGCAGTCACTGAAAGTCAGGGGCGTCCGCACAGAAACAAATCTCCAACAGTATATTTTTTGTTTGAAATTGAGTTTATTTTTGCTATTTATTTTTACTTGAGAATGGCTATGTAATATAACCGAAATTAGTTGTTATCATCTAATGAAAATATGATCATCAAATACTTGATTTTTCCAACCATAATGAATAATTCTAACAGTATCATTCAACCAAATTTACTAAGTTTGCTTGTCACTAACAACTCACTATCTAACGCTGTTTTTCTGCATTCGCCCCAGATTTGTGGGTAAGAAGATTGTCTCCACGACTGATGTTGCTAGTGGGTAATGCGTAATATTGTATGTGAATGAATTACTCAAATCGACTCTTCATTTCTTCTGAGTTTGATTTTTCCGAAATTTCCATGGAATGGAGACTCGAAATTGTCGGGAATCCCCTTCACAACGAGATAATTCATTTACAGCTGATTTTTTACTTCCGTTGCAGGCGAAAACGTTGCAGCAATATCTCTCTCGTCTGAGTGGTTATGATGCCGTCCAGCTGCTACATGCCTGCATCAACACCTTAGAGGGACGTGCGGATGCCGAGTCAGCAACACTAGTCCTTAGTCTTCGACCTCAATTATCCCGCATGACAATCTACGAGACCCTGTCGAGAGTTGCTGTACAAAGGAAGTACATGGATACAGACAGAGAGCTTACGCAGATGTTAATGGGCTCCTGGGCAGTTGCGGAGAAGGAAAGCCTTTCCATAGAGGGCCGACGAAAGCTTCTAGAATTCTTGTTGAGAGCAAAGGAGTACAACCTGGCACGGAAGTGGACAAGAATGTTCAATGTCGACTTCAAAGAGGTAAATATAATAGAGAATTATTCATGTTGAAAGGCACAGGCCGATTGATGAGACGAAATTTCTGCGACTGGAATTATTTTCTTGCCTGCTAGCGTTTTCACAAACACCTCTTTGTAAGTGATCTTTCAAACAGCCTGTCAATGTCTTAGAGCGGATGTTTGATTTTTAGCTGGATGCTGGCAACAGTGGTCGTTGCACGTACACCAAATCGCCCAAAACGGTAAAACTGCGGCGGCTGATGTTTTCAAAGTTCATCTAGACTCATATATATTCATGCCCTGGGTGTTACTAAAGGATCCTTGAAATATTTTCAATCAATTATTTCTATAAGTGCTTTTAAGAGATCTTTAAAGATGCTGAAAATTTTCTGACAAATTTCTAAGAAATGTGGTCAACCTTAAAACACTGGTAGAGTTGTCTGTACGGGAGGTCAGTTATAATGAATGTAAAGAAAAAAATTCTCTCCCAGTTTTACGACTTCTTTGTATTTTAAAATTATTGGTCACCCTTGAAACGCGTCGGGTAATTTATTTTAAAATACAAAGAAGTCGTAAAACTGGGATAGAATTTTTTTCTTTACATTCCTTACAACCCTCTAACTTCAGTCTTACCACAAATCGGATGTTCTGTCTTTGACGAAAGCAGTGTTCAGATGCCATATTTCATGTCGTTTCGGGGTTCCAAAAATCGTGAATGAAATTATCTGTGACAGCAAAAACAGGATAAAACCTCTCTTGGTTGCATAATCTCCCCTCTCTGCAATATTTAAGTGGATTGTCATAATGGAAAACATGCATCTCATATCATTTGCTCGCCGCTTTTGAACGAACAAGAGGTTTTTAGGGCATTAGGGCGTGGAATGACTGCTACTGAAAAATGTTTTGAAATGGGTGGTGAGAGATTTTTGCCTTTGAGTGTCAATGTCAAATCATGTCATACATTGCAATGACGGAATACTGATCTTCTCAATTTAACCAAGTTATCACAATCAACATGTTGAAAACACCTTCGTGAAAAGAGGCTCAGTTATTTGTCTCTATAGTCTCGTTGAGTTGGTGAAAACTAATTTTCCAATCCTGGAAGAGATGGAGTTGGGGCTCCCTCACAATTTCATGCAGTGACCGTCCTCAGACGAAGTAATCCGGTGATTCTCAGGCTGGAAGCCATTGCAGTGTTTATTGAAAACTTGGACACGTTTCGATGCCAACAGGCAGACGGTGTGGAAAGAGAGCTGTATACATGACCTTTGACGACAAAGTTCTAGTTAATCGCGTGTGCTGTGCTCAGTGAAACCTCTCAATTATTGTGCAGAAATTGACTTTTCAAATTCAATATTTGCACAACAGCTCTCCCTATAAGTTGCACTTTTTACGGAATTGTGTCAACATACAGAACTTTGTGTGAGCAAATGCGCATGTTGACTTGACTGATTGAAATTGAGGTTAGAGTTTAACTTGAGAATTGATTTCCCTTTAATCAACTTATTCTTATTGAAAAATCAGCTTTGAATAGAATCTCGGAGATCTGAAGTTAGAATTGCGGCTTTTAGAACACATTGAATATTGCTTTGAACTTATGATAATCTGTTGAACTTATTTGAACTTATCCTGATATGTAGCTAGTTTTGACTGTCGGTCACCATGAAGCATGTTGCATGATCGTTTTATTGCCAAGTGGATTATATTTTTTTTATTTTATCTTACATATTTTGCTTTTTTTGATGAAAAATTGTAGAGAAGTTAATGTAATATCATAAAAAACAAGTCATATTAAATAAAATGGGGCATCTTCGGCTTTAAAATGACATCTCATATAGTGTAATCGGTAAAACATAACACGAACTAGATGCATTTAAAAATATTAAGCTATATCTGGGCACCCTGTACATGCAGCTAGTTTATCAGGACATCATAGAGTTCATATTTTGCCTGACATCATTTTAACGATGGTTGAATTTTATAAGTTTTGGTTTTAATCATTCATCCCCAAAGATCGAAATTCCAATTTTTCGCTTCCCTAAATTGGATTTTTTCTGAAAAAAGGAATATTTTACTAGCAAAACCAGACATTATTGAATTTTCATAGTTTTTATTCTCATCAAATCCGATTGGATTCCATTGTCTGCTACCCCGCTCGAAAAAAGGCTGAAAAGTTGCAAAAATCACTGATGATCACTGATAATAAGCGATTCTAGCCTTATAAAATCTTGCTGGAGAAGCATCTGGTCATCTGGTCTAAAAAGTCACAAAACTCCTGGTTAGATTTGAAGGCCAGACTGTTTGAAGCTTTGATACATGATGGTCGGAACAAATTCTTGATATTTTGATGTTTTCGTGGATTTTGTGAATAGTTTCATTACTGAATTATCACATTTTCCATCATGATTTTGTATGTCTAGACAAAGATAGACGAACCAAGAAAACCCACAAAATGAATATATTGGCCCTGAAGGATGGTAACGTTTCTGAGTGCTCCTAATTCGATGGGTGGAGAATTCAGATGAGACTGAAATTATCAAAAGTGATGTCTCTGTCTATCACTGTTATTTCCATCCGTCAGCAGTAAATTCCGACTTATCCCATGGGGAATTGTCTACTGAATAGTTTTTTCATTTTGAAATTTGCTTGAATCGAATATTGCTAATTATGCTGCAGTTCAGGGATGAAGTCATATCAAATCACAGATCGGTCCACATCAACTGTCTTCTTCATTGACTATCAAACATTTGAAGTCTTCAGTAATGGTCATGGTGAAAAAATTCACTTTTTACCACAAAACTATTCTTGTGGTGACCGGTCTTTAGTTTATAAGCTGAAATGTAATTTATGTGATGATTTTTAGATAGGTCAAACTAACCGCTTGTTTACCAGACGCCATAATGAGTATAAATGAGATTTGATCAAAAGAGCACTGTATGAAAGTGCACCAGTTCAGTGACATTTCCATCTCTCACTTCGACATTGATATTATAGACAAAAGTCATAGCGCAGTGGACTGCAGACTGACCGAAGCTCGATTGATTAAATCTCTTGCACCAGCCATTAACCGCAAATACGAGCTCCCAAGTTTCTAACTAGCCAGTACTTGAACTCTGTTTCTCTGCTTTCATATTTAATGCGGGTCATCAAATGCTGTTGTACAGAAGGTGCCCATCGAAGCGTCAAAGGCATGAAGCGTTGGCATTTTACTGCTTATACTTAATTTAACCTACTATCGGTCAATTAATACAAAGGAGAGAAAGTGAATTTTTTCACCATGACCATTAGTAACAGCCTCCTGTTCCTGACCATCAATTGGAAGTCTTCAGTGTATAGGGCAGTAGTGATATTGGTTTCTGTCGTCATTGAGCCTGATGTCTGCCGAATGCAGTGAACTTTACAGCAAAGGTTTGCTCTCATTGTTTAATTTAATGTAAAACGCTTGAGTTCACAGAGTGTGCCTACACATTTTCCTGTTTTCTATGTGTGTATGTATTTCTATGTTTTCTCTTATGCAAACTCAACTTTTCTTAGGACAAATCAACTTTTCAGTCCCACGCATAGAAATTAATAATACCATAGAAAGTCCTAGAATGGAAATTGCATGAAAATTATGGCACATGCCGGGGGAACTTAGTTGGGGCAAAAAGCAAATTTTGTGAACTGGTTTTCTTGTTTTCGGGTTGGAATTTTTAATTATCAAGTCTATTTGCGATCTAGATTGTTGCCCCTAGTCCAACGATCATGTACACAAAAGCAATAGTGAATTTACAAAATGCTGCGGCGACAGGATGACAATGAAGGAAATCCTGTAAAACGTTCTCTACGTTCATCATTTTGAAATATCGCTTCTATAATCAATCAAGAGTACAATCAGACACATCTGCAACTTGTAATGTCGATTTACAGAGCATGCATTGCTCCAGCTTGAAATCAGAGGCCGAGAAATCTTGCTGTTAATTAATATGTGATAGTATGCCTGTGTATTTAGGATTGCCCTACGAGCCAAGATTGCCAACGTAAAGCACGGTCAAGAGTCAGAAAAGATTTATATTCTTATCTTCTGTACAAGCT
>CAJQUW010002697.1:0-32584 GCA_907163375.1 Prostheceraeus crozeri | reverse complement strand
GATCACCATAGATGTCCACCCACACATTTCATCATTAACTGAATCAGCTTTAGTGTGATATTCATGAGAAGCATACACCACACCGCTTCCAATAATAGGTGTATAATGTCTTACAAAATGACGCAAGGTTGGAGAGAAATAAACTGTAAGTTTGTCATTATATTTCTGAATGACCAACTTATTTTTGTCCGCCATAATTTTCTCTCCATACTTCTTACCCACAGTCTCATTCCATCGTTTTACTAACTCAATAAGTGATAAAGGTTGAACACCACGCTTTTTCAAATGATGCGTTCTTCGCATTCTACAACATCTTCATCAAATATTTTAAATTTATAATGAAATTTGTTGATTCGTTTTGAATAAACTTTTTTAACATTTGCAGTAGCAATTGACGTTAGATGTAGTCCATGGCCAAAACCGAGATGTGGATAGAATTCATTATCCAACCTCAGTGTAAGACCTTTAGTAAAAGAATGAAAGCGAAGGAACTGTCTCCCACTCCAATGATAGATAGTAAACTCATAAACTTTCTGATCCTTATTCTTCATGATGGAAGTATTTCCACTATTGAAAGCCTTAATAATTTTCTCATTCCCAAATGGTTCATAATAATCTGATTTTATCTGAATCCATTCATAGTTCCACTTTCCATCTGATGTTAAATTGTATGGGAACTGAAATGCATTATTCATCGTTATTTCATCATGGATGGGAGGAGTCAATATCATTTCTTCCAAATCATTCACATTCTGAATATTGCTATCATAGCAAATACTAGAAACGCCAACCTCCCATTCACCTTCTAAATGTAGTGGGCGATTTAATTCTACTCGATAGTCTGGTTTATTTTTGGGAAATTTATTCATAGAAGCATTACTGGGCAAGTAGATTAGAAACGAGTCCTTATTTTCACTTTCCATATTATTCACATTGGAAAAATATATTAGCATACTTTTGCATTAACTCTTCATTCGGAAATGGAGTGTGATACTTGTCACAGCATCTTTATGAAAAGGAATCAACGCACCAGCATCGTCATAAATTGCAATATCAATTTGTGGGATGTAGTTTGATTTCAGCTTTGTATAATGCACTTTCTTGAAAGTATGCACAGGTAAAATACTGCAGCTTTTTGGCTGGTATGGTATCATTGCTAGCAATGGAGCTTCAACATCTCCCACACGTACATCTTCACCAATATTGGATATCTGAAAATAGTTAATACGACGCGATAGCGACATGTCTGCGCTAGCTTTGGTTACAGTACCACTTTTAAAGATATTTTGATCAAAACCCAAAATGTCCATTAGAGTTTTATCCATAATTAGTTCAATACCTTTTCCACTTATAGTGAGAGACAAAACACCTTCTTTTTCAGAAAATGAAATATGTTGGTCATTAATCACTTCATTTAAATAATCTACAACCAATTTAACTGAAGTAATAATGCGAGGCATCAACACTCTTGTTTCATGTAAGACACCACCGAAAGGCTCTACACACTTTTTGTATAAAGATACGGTCCATTCTGTATCAAATTGATTTGATCTTTCACATGGCAAATGTTGCATATCAAATTTTCCATGAACAGCTGCAGAACGATGTCGTAGGAACTGATGAAAATCTTTTGAACAAACTAATACTAGATCATCATCATTTAATTTACTTATTGCAATATGATTAGATGATTTGATATAAGTCAATGTTGCCACTTGTTTACCATGAACTCGAAGGAGATAATTAAATTTCTTTAATAATGTTTCAGGAGTCATGTTTGTCTTTCTTGCCTTAATCACAATCTTCTTCACCAACGTCTTCTCATTTTTTGGAATAAGATCTACATAATAAGCTTCCTCTCGATATATTAACTGTTTATGACCACTTGGGTGGTAATTAACGTTATAATTATCATAGCTTGTTAAGGCGCTAGCGAGGTAACCTAAATCATTTCTTAAACTTGGACTTAAACCAACAATCCAATCTTTCTCAACTACATGATGTACATAATTATGATCATCATTGTGCGGAGTAAATTGGGCAATATGTTTACACGCTTTATTCAGGAAATCATATATAAACTTTTTACATGATAAGAGATCTTTCTTTGGCCACTGTGGAAAGTATACTCGGCAGCCCTTTTCACATTGGTAAGCAGCTGTACGTCTCATATTAATAGTCATCACCTCATGATCAAAAGTATAGACACAGTTGCTATGAACAAGTTGAGTGACACCCACTTCCCACTTTCCATTTAGCTGTTGTGTATGATCAATGGGAGTAGAAAAGAGTGCGGCTCGATTACTAGCAAATCTCTTTGTAGCCGCATTGCTAAGAAAAATATGATAAAACGACATTTTTATATTGCTAATCTGCAACTTTGCATAACATCATGAAGACTTGGATTTTGGACTCTCTACAATATATCAGAGTTGATCGTGATGGAAACGTACATTTCAAAAATTCTCATGGTCATATATCAAGAGGTATTACATTAACATGGCGACAATTTGTCAACCTCAATGATATCATGAGGGATTTTGGAATATTTTGAAACATTAAGATTCATCTCCTTGGGTGATCAAGTTTGGCTTCAACATTACAGAAATGAAATTCAAATCTGCCATTCTCATTCCGCAAACTGTTTCTCATTTCGCAAATACAATTGGGAGAAGTATAGAAGATACATACATCGCTCCATCATGACATTTATTCGTCGTGAGTTCATCGCCCTACTATGCAAATCTTAATCAGACATGACTACCACGCACCATGAGTTGGAAATTAGATTCTCTACAACGTATTGAAACGGATCATGATCGAAACGTCTATTTCAAAGATTCAACTGGAAATGTGAGAAGAGAGTTTGCTTTATCTTATCGTCATTTTCAATCTCTACATCATATCATGAAGGATTTGAAATACTTCTATATGAAAAGACATTCACGTATTGGAAATCGCATCTGGTTGCGCGTCAACAAACGGCGAATTCAACTCTATCATTCCCAACTCCATACTAACTTCACATTTCATCAAGGTAGTTGGGAAAAGTATAAAAGGAAGGTACATCGCTCAATTTACTCATTTTTTCATCATGAAGCGCCATCGCTACACCATCGTCAACATTCTCCGTCGCTTCAGACTCTACACCAAAATCGATCTCGCAACATTACACCAACACCTTCCAAACAGCAAGTATTACCCGGGCCGACCTCAAATGTTAGTGGTGAAGATGAACAATTCACGGAATCTTCAACTCTTCCCAAATGGGACTGTACAGATTCTCGGCGCCCTTTCTCATTCATCGGCGCAGTCAATGCGCTTAGAGCTACAGAGACTACTACGTCGGATATGGAAGAGGGAGAGGTGTGTGATGTCGAATCTGACTGTGGACAATATGGTGATCTCTACTCAATTGAGTGAAAGTGTATCATTTTTGAAGATTCGTACCAGCAGTTACAATTTGTGTTATGAACCCGAACTTTTTCCTGCAGCTCTCATTAGTTGTTGGTTACCTGTGCATGTGGCAATCTTTCATAATAGTAAAGTGATCATTACTGGACTAAAATCTCATGTACAAGCAAATGTGATCCTAGACTATCTCATCGAGTATGTACGTACCCAGCGGATTGTAAAATAAAAAATAATTTTTCCAACATGATGTTTTTATTTCAAATCATGATAGAACTTACAAATCATTTTTTCATTAGAGGATGGATTACATGAAAAGTTTTGAATAACAGATACAAATCGAGATACATGTAAACGTTTTAAGATGAAGTACAGTACAAAAGCACCACACGTTGATGAAAGTGGATGTTGTAGTATGCGTTCATTTCGCTGATATTGACGCGTATGTTTTCTCAACCACTGCTGTGTTGGTATATTTGGAGGTTGAGCAAGAGAGTCAAATAGTTCACCACGTCGGTCTTCTCCAATAAAGATCGCTTTCCAATGCTCACCGCCTAAATTCTGCGAATGAGTGTTTAGCACAATAAAGATGGGATAGTGATTTACTGCAGGTGGTAAGGTATCGAGTGAATAGACATTATCGAAAGCTTTCAACGTCGCTTCGTCTGCATTACGCTGCACTTTAGTCTTAATATCGTCAGCAGTCAACCAACTCATTAACGATTATACTGAAGAATCACGTCACGATACTTTGTAATTTCAATGTTTGAATCGAAGACTGCATAAATTAATACATTGATCGTCTCAGGTAGTGTTCTTTTGAACGTCAAATCCAAACGAATATTATGAGGCACGTTCGCTTGACGATAGGGTGCACTAATATCGCTGTCAGCAGTCAAATCAAATGCATAAATAGTATATCCACTCTTAAACTCTTTCATAGTGAGTCCGTTGGTGTCATCCGTATTGTAAAAGCCAAAGACATCCATAAAATCAACATAACTGCGCATAAATTGATCCAAAGCAAAATCTGGTTTGTAGGGTGGACCAGGATGACTAACACCATTTACACGTAAAGCAATTTCACTTAACTGATTGTGTTTAAAATTGAAAGGATTCTTCTTTATAGTACCATTAAATGCATCATTTTCAACCATTGCCACCATGAGGAGCTTCGGTGCTTCCGATGGAAAGAGGCCATCTTTCATGAAACTCTTTTGATCTTTCGGAATTGTAAAGGTGAGAAGCTTTGTATGCTGAATGGGTAAATGGCATTTTGGCGGTTAAGACCTTCAGCATGTCCTCTAATGACACTTGGATTCGGTACTACTCGACGAATGTAAAGTGCAATATCTTCCACATGAATTCTAAAATTGTCAACTTTACCAAATGCATTCAGCGCAAATTCAGGCTTATTCAATGTCAGCTTGAGTCGCATGCTGGTATTACAGAGTAAAAACTTTGACTGTCTAAAGAAGTCTAAATTCAGCGGACCATATAGCTGACATACTTTACTATCTATAATCATAGCAGATCGCTTTACAAAGCCACTGTTTGTTTCAACATCAAATTTTCCTGCTTCATCTCTGTACCATCCCATGGCTTCCATATGACTTTTTTGTGCTGCTGATGAAACTGTGATACATGATTGAAATATGATTTATAGGGATAATCGCTTTGACCACCTTCCACCTGCTGCTCTCCAATCGTTAGAGAAACATCGCGAAGTAATGTATTCAATGGTAAATTGTTCAGTCCAACTTTATGCACATCCTCAATAGCAGTTCCATCTGCTTGCTGAATTCTAAACCTCAAATCAACCATCGCATAACTCAAATCTATGTAGTCATCACTACCACCAGGAATAACAAATTCAATGGGGCCAGCATTCTCAGCTGTTCGAGGATGATAATCTACAATACTTGAACTAAGAATATCTGTCTGTATGGCTTGTTGATCAAACAAACAAAATCCGGAAGTTTTACACTCCATGATTAGAAGTTATAGCAGCGTCGTCGTTTAGCGCCTGCTGAATGATTAGAGCCTCTGCGACATTTGCGTGAATGCCTTTTGACTGAAGATCGCATCCTACCAGCTCCGCGATGTTTCCTTCTTCCTTTATTCATTCGTTTAGGCGATTTCTTTCCTTGAGTAACACCAGCAAAGGTCTGCTTCAATGTTTTTAAACCACGTTCCTTCCCACGATTCAACAAACTGCTCTTAAAACTTCTACCTCTGGAAAGATCACCAGCAAAGCCAACGGCATTACTTAAAACATTTCGTTTTAAAGATCTTCCGACATTGGATATGAGAGGTGCTACAACAGATTTCAGTGCACTAAGTATGCTACCTCCACGTTGGCGGCGAGCGCCGATGTAAATTTGTCCTCCACCACTTACATAGGAGGGTCGTGAATAAAATGAGGCAGTTGGATTCATAGCTCAATCCCTAAACATTGTTAGTCACAACTTTGCATGAATCACTGTCGATCACTTAGATGAAAGATGTCGGCACGACGCATCCAAGAGTTCATACTTGAAGGATAACCAGTCCATTTAACAAGACACCATTCTTCACCTTGCCGTTTTTTACATCGAATGATTTTCTCTACCAAATATGTTTCACTTTCAGTGACTACCTCAATCTCATCGCGGTAAAAGCTACCCTCAATTTCTTCATTATCGTAATCTTTCAACTTGTAGGTGGTGGGAGAGTCCTTTTAATTAATCCTTGATACTGTAAATACCTCCTCTGTCCAATTCGGAAGGTACCCTTTAGCAAAAACACTTTTCACTTTTGAGATACGAACTTTATCACCAATTTCCACATCACTTTTGACATGAGTACGTTTACGTTGGAATGATTCACGCACTTTATCTACATTGTCAGCATTTACATCTACTGGTCTGAATCCAATAGAACGATGGATAGAGTGATTGTAGGCATGGAGTGTATCTTGTAGAACCTTTGTCCAATTTTGTGTCAAGTTGGCAGTAAAATGTCGCCACAAGCGAATTTTTAATGTGCGATTAAAACGTTCAACGAGTGCAGCTTTATAAGCACTCTTTACACTAAACAACTCAATGTCATGCCTCTCAAATAATCTTCTCACATGCTGATTTTCAAACTCTTTTCCTTGATCACTCTGAATTCTTTTTGGAATGCGACCTTCTCGAAAAATTGTTTGGAATGCTTTTGCTACTCCTTTCCCTTCTTTAGTTTTTAAAGGTTGAGCCCACGCATAACGCGAGAAAATATCAATGACGGTTAAAATAAAATTATTGCCCGAGTTATGTTTTGAAATGGAGGCGACATCACACAAATCTGCTTGCCACTGTTCATCAATGTCATGAACAATATAATGGCGGGTACGGTACTTCTTTTTCGCTTGTTTGTGGAGTGTATAGGTAGCCTGACCCTTTAACCATCGTTTCACTTGTGATTGTGGAAGACCACTCGCTTTTGATAATTTCTTGATCGATGCAAATCCTGCCGGATGTTTTACATCATAATAGATTGACTTCAAACGTTCAGTTGATGACGACTGACTCTTTTTCCTCCTTCTCATCTTTTTGTATTCTTGCCTTTCTACATTTACAACAACTGCAGCATTTAGCTTTAGCGGTTTTGCGATCGTGTTCACATTGCTTAGGAGTTTCATTGTGAGAGCTGGCGCAGCAAGTGCAAGTGACAACGACATTCACCTCTGGCGGCTCATTAAATGGCAAGCAACACATCTGCTTCATATTAATAGTCTGAGAACATGTATTTCTTGGGAGGAGCTGTTTTACGTTTTCCTTTTACTAGTTTTAGTGGTGGCGTAGATCTACGTCGAGTTCTTCCTCTTGTTTGCTTAGTGAGTGTGGGAGGGGATGTAGCAGGTGACGTCTTAAACCAATTTGTTGGCATTTTCATCGTCTGAAGCATTGGAGCAGTAGCCACTGTTGAATCAAGTTCTTTCAATGTCTCATTATTCAAAGCAAATTTTGGTACATTATGCTTTATCAATAGTTTAAGAAAGTATGACCAACCAGGTGGAACATAGCCCTGACGGCGCTTTCTACGTGTCGCATACTGAATCAAGTCTTCATAACGTGAAGCATCAATCACTTTATTTTCATCTGTAATGATTTCTCCTCTATCATTTACATTGAGATGGGGTTCAATACTATTGAAAAGAGATATGGCATGTGCGCGAGATGCTAAAGGTGTTGCAGTCGATACAGAGTCACGCATCTTATTCTTCAAGTTTTTCAATTGCTCAACAGTTTCCGATTGTAATAATACAGCACGATGTGGATCTTTGATGTGAACATTTTGCTGATAATCTATTTCTTTCCTATACATTTGATTTGCAAGAGGTTGATTTACTTGCTGCATGGCAGTCAATTGTACATATTCATCCTGAGGAATAACAATCATGCGAGAATAAGAACTCATAGTTTGTAGATAATCATGGGAGTTTTCAAAATATCACTTCGAAATCTAAATTCTTCCGGACACTCTTGCGTAAAGTCAATGAATAAGTAACCGTGTGGTTTTTCAGTAGCTGCTTGAAAAATTTCAATTAAGGCTTTTGATCCTCTGGGTGCAACTTGTCGCGCTAAAATTTCAAATTGACTTTTATCTCGCGGATTCTTGAAAATAGCATAATAGTGTGTATTCAGGTTTCGTGTACGAGCTTCTTTTCCATCAGGAAACAAATTTTGTGTGATATAGATGATAAAGCACCTTTTATGATGTGCTGCGCGAGTGAACATATCTGTAACATCTTTTGAATTCTTACTTTCTTTTAATAAATCATCCAATACAACAACATCATTAGACTGAAGTTTATCCACTGGAATAATTCCTTCATGTCGAATAAAGTTGCGACTTTGCAATTCCTGAAACAGCGACGGTTGATAAATACCATAACACCAAATCACTCGATTGATAGGTTCCTTAAACAACTCCCTTCTTTTATCCAATAAATTCAGCGTGAAAACAGTTTTACCTGCATGAGATGGACCTGATACAGTCAGAACTTTATCACATTGAAGTCTGAAATCCATTATAATACTTTGAGATTCAACATTTGCATAATTAACGTCTAGAGCCAAAGATATTACCCAATACGTTGCCCACGATAGGAGCTAGCATCGGTAGTAACGCTGGAAGGAAACCGCCCTTTTGTGTTAGAGTTTTCCTCTTTCTTTGAAGGGTGACTTTAGGATTGGAGATGAAACGCAATTTCGTAGCATATCGCTTAAGTAACTTTCGTTGTTTTGGTGCTAATTTCTTCGTCCTCAACTTTCTCACATGAGAAATAATTTCACGAATGAATTTATCGTTAGCATGTCGTATAACATTGTATCGCTGGTTTGCTTTCATTCGTCGGAGAGCTTGAATGGCTGAAGAAAACTTTGAAGACTTTTGACTTTTACGTTTCGTCATTTTAAGTTTCGCCATTTTTCGTGTTAGTCTTTGCTAAAACCTATCTTTACCACATTTGCATAAGTACTAACTATTGCGGCATAAGTGGCACTCGAAATGAGCAATATCACAGTGGTTACATTTGCAAAGTTGAATGCAATTACGTATGAAACAGCGTTGACAAAAAGCGTGCTTACATCTCTTGAAGATGCGCTTTTCATTTCCATCCTTTCGCTTACATACATCACAACACATAGTTTCACCGTTACTGATGTCTATAGCAAGTCTTTTTGAAGATATGAATTTGCTAGCCTTTTCTAAATAATAGACGCATGTAACGAAGGAATATACTTCGAGAGTGAGCAGACATAGCTCGAAAACCAGTTGTGCTACAATCAAGTACCACTGCATTTTCAATTTTTCTTTATGGAAAGTTGAATGTGAATATCTGAAATCGCTTCAATCACTAGACTGCTACCATGATGGTTAAATGCGTTAAGACGTTCAGCAATTTTTATCATATGTCTTTTAAAAAATTCTTCGGGGTGATCTACCACTTCCATTGAATAAGAAGCAAAATGGAAAGAGCGACTTTCCACCTCTTCCTTTCCAAAATGACTAAACTTAATTTTCGCAACTAATCGCGCCATGACAATGCTATCAGAGAATGTATTTATTAACTCTAGAAATAGAGTGCTAGCATCATCGACCACTGCTTCGATGTCGGTCTCATCTTTATGAAAATTTATCACATAATCTTGAACAGCTCCTTTTAAACTTTGCCTATGAAAATGTAATGTTCCGCAGTCGTTTGAGAAAGACATGATCGCCCTTTATCTAACCCATCCATTGCATGAAAACAACAACTCTTCTCATAGTAACATTTATTGAATAACGGTAACAAGCATGCATTATAAATCAATGGTTTGAAACAGATAAAATAGATACAGCTGGTAACTATCATACAGCGAGCAATGATAACCATACAGGACTTTGGCAGTGCTGAGGTAAGGAGGAAAGAAGCATTGGTTATGAACGTAGCTACTACAACGAACAGACAAAATAGGAACAGACAAATCCTTAAAACGTTTCGTGACTTCATGGTAGTGTTGATTCACTCTACTATCCCAAGGCGGGAGCAAAATATCATCAATGATTAGATTGGTAAATACTTTCCTCTCCTTACCAGGATTATTACAAAAGATGCGTATAACATTGAAAGCAGCTAACCATCGTTTAAAGTCAATAAGAAGAGCACTGTCATAAGAAAAGCCATAGTCTTGCAAATATTTCAGATTAAGTCCATGAATGTGTTTTCTCGCCCATTGATCAACATTGGGATTGCAGTTGGCATGTTGATGATAGACACTGACAATCTGATATGTCCAATTGTTCATAGCAATAGCACTGAGCTCCTGTACAGGTTCACCCTCAAAATCCATAAAAATGATGATAGAAGCCTAAAAGGGAAATTTACACATCTAAGGAAACGTTCTATAACATATTACAAAATGAAGAATTACATCGATGCTTTTCACGACAAAATACACAAATGATATGATGGCAACGAAGAAGTAAAATGTATCTAATAAGACCACGTCTACGACACTCAAAGCACATAAGCGAATTGTCATAGGGTAGAGTTAGGAAAGGACTAGTAATTCTCCTTCTTTGATTTGCGTTTTGATGCAGCATTCTTCTCCGACTTGCGCTTCGTACCACTGCTGTTAAGGATTTGATCAATGATGTCGTCCACATTGGGTGGTTTTGGAATATATAGGATGGATTCCATATGCATGGAGAGAGAGGCTATTTTATTATCCTTGTGACGACCATAATATAGCCCATTCACTTTGAAAAGGATATCCCAAGTACCTTCTCCGAGCTCGTCGCATGTGATGGGTGTTGAATGATCTCCCTCCTTCTTATAGTAAGCCCACCAATGTGATACCGGTAGGCAAATTTGATTACCATCCCAAATCTTTCTATAGGGAGTATCCTTGTCATCTCTCGCCTTCCACTCTTGAGCAAGAGGAGTAGGAATGTCCATATTTAATGTCACGTACTCCTCAATAATATCAAGTTGGTGGCGAATGTGCGGACTCACGGGGATCAGTATGTAGTCCCCATACTGATTGTGCATTATCTTGACATCCGTGGAAGGGAGCATTCCCGTTTGGAGTACTACGCTATGATAGTCATAACGCAAGACTTGTTTAAATTTACGCTGTAGCGGTGTAGGATTATGTACCTTGGTTGTTTCTTCCACTGGCCTCAGTTGTAGATGATCTGATCGTAGCGAACCTTGTAACGTTTGACCGCCATTTTGTCCTACTAGTGCAGCAGATGGAGTAGATGCCTGAAAATGAAAAAGATTGTATTAAGTTTACGTTCAAGGGAGGAGAGGGAGGAAAGTAGCGACTTACCATTTTAGTTGGATAATAGAATAGGGAACTAGAGAGAGAGAAAATGTGCGTCCGTCACTCGTGTGATTCAACGATGGAATGATTCTCACTGTGGAAGGCTCGCTATTTATATAGAAATGCTTGATTCTCATTGGATGATGATCCTCATTGGACAATAACATCAAGCTGATTCCAAATCTGGCCTCCGTTTACCAATCCGAGCCTTCATTCGCCCGCTGGAGCTGTTTCTTGGGAAATTCTAACTCTGTCGTTTTTCGTCAATCTCCCAAAATCTTAAATGGCGTCTCACATCTAAACGAAGACAGATATGAACAAGCCGTTTCTTTCACTGAATTTGTCTCACACTTAGCTTTCAAACGAGCTATTGCACGACTTTCTACGATCTCTAGAATCAAAGTTGGAAGATCAGTGCCGGGGGGGCGGAGGTCAGTGAAATTTGATGAAAAATGTTTTGGTGAAGGCCCCAGGTCGAAATGCGACACTTTGGAAAATTTTCAAAATTTTGCCCGTACAAAGCCACTCTGACACTTAGGATTTTTCAGGTGAGCTCCGACCTAAAATCTTAAATGGCGTCTCACATCTAAACGAAGACAGATATGAACAAGGCGTTTCTTTCACTGAATTTGTCTCACTCTTAGCTTTCAAACGAGCTATTGCACGACAAAATCCGTCCACTAGAAGCCAAGATCGAAGCTAGCTCTCCCGAGGGGGGGGGACGTCAGCGAAAATTTTTCTCTCCGATTGACTTGAAACTCACCATACCGATGCAGAATTTCACGCTGAATCCGAATCTGGCCTCCGTTTTCACATCCGAGCACTGCTTCCACTCGAAACAGCCCATTTTCAACCCAACATTCATCAGATTGCACGAAAAACATCACACACTATAGCCTCAAGACAAAACCTGGCGGTCGCCCAAGTCCACCACGACACTCTGTCGTTCCAGAGGGGGGGACGTCAGCGAACCTTTCGGACCAACTTGGCCGGCAGACCACGACAGATCTCTGTCGTTCCAGAGGGGGGGGGGAGTCAGACTCAAAGCACCACGGCGGCCGACCACGACACTCTGTCGTTCCAGAGGGGGGGGACGTCAGCGACGGCGGCCATCTTGCGCTATCCAGAAATGGAGTTTTACTTACTACTAGTCAAAGAGGAAGGTAGAGACGATGTGTAAATGAGAAATTAATATGCAAGTGCAAAATCCAATATCGGAAAGGAGTATAAACACCACATCATCACGAATAAAAATCGATGTCCATCTGCAGATTAGTCTACAAATGATAGATCTGCAGAGTCTACGGATAAATGCTTAAGATCTTCAAGACATACTAAAATTGAGTAAAATGTTAGTCAATTTTAAGTCAAGACATGAAATTTACTCATTTTGTAGAGGCTCTCGTACATCAAATACTGAATCATGTGACTCAATTCAACTTTTACATCGAAGTTGATGTTCTGAACTCAATCATCTTTCAAATGTCATGACATTCTGATAAATAGTTTTTTTTCTGCAAAAGAAAATGTACGAAAATTGCCAAGTGCTTCACAACCCATAGATATTTCTTGAATTTTACCATTGGATTCCAATGGGAATCCTTCAACCTTACCTATAACCGAAAGCCACTGGCTGTGCCACTTAAGAATTTGATTTTTGTATTCAGCCCTTTTTAATATCTACAAATCCATGCTATCAAGCCCTTTGTGCGCGAATTTAGGAAGAAATCGTCAGTAGCTCCCGGACTAAAGACGATGTAGCAAAGACATCTTCCACTGTCTTTGGGCAAGAGAACGGAGCTACAAACATTTGTCACTAAAATTTGACTTCCATTTAAACTTCTACATTGCATTCATTTAATTCATATCAAGATAAGAAAGTAACATGAGTGACACTGGTCAAAATGCAGTGAAATTTGCTTACCTTGTTCGTATGATGGCTTCGAGATCATGTCAACGTTTCTTGCGTGTCATCATTGATGCGTTCTTGTTCTTCTTCAGTTGTAGCTGAACGCAATGTGTTAGATTCATTGCGTGAAGAAAGGTTTCTTGCATAGGCTTTTGTCGAAAGCCGTCGGATAATGCAACGACATAAAGAACATAATTTCTCCATCATCGCACCGAGAATGCATCCGAGAATACCAAACCCAACCAGAAATATTATGGCAGCAGTAGTGCCACAAAAGAAAAATTTTCCGTCATCTGATTTACACCTATCCACAGACAAGTGCTTCAATCACACTAACTACACAAACATCTGCTTCTTCTTTCATTATTGCGTTCTTCATCGATACTGTTCATCTAACGATGACACGATAGAAAGTCTATATTTTTCCGTAGTTGATGGACTGATGCTTGAAGTACTGCCGCGGCTCGGGAGTTTATGCCAACAATCAGCATGTTGAAGTTTCAATCTGGAAGGACATGAAGCTCCACCTCGCACGGATCACAGCCAAAATCCTCCTTCTCTGTCTATATGACTAAGGTGACGTACATTTGTCACTTTAAGCCCGTCACATGACGACTGAAAGTATTCATTTTAATTGAAATTTCAAACTTGCATTTCATCTACAGTCTCTCACTCGCCGCCCAAGCTCGTCCCAGACTTGTTCAATGGGTGACAAGTCAGGTGAGCGTGAAGGCCAGTCAAGGGTTTGAATGTTCAATCTCCTAACAGTGACAATGACAGCCGAGGAGCGATGTGGTCTTGCGTTGTCGTCTTGGAAGACGAGATCCTCCACCCTGACCATTGGGGCAACAACAGGAAGCACAATTTCATTGAGATACCTCTCTCCAGTCAACGTGCCTTTGATGATGACTGCTGTCGCTCGTCCGCCATGCCAAATGCCACCCCACAGCATAACACTTCCAACACCATATCTGTCGTGTTCTTTAATACAGCATGGGACAAAGCGTTCACCTGGAAGACGATGCACTCTGACACGACCGTCATTGAAATCCAGAGTGAATCTCGATTCATCGGTCCACAAGACTTTCTGCCAGTGATGGTCATTCCATGAGCGATGGGCAGCACACCAGGCAACTCGTCTTCTGCGGTGCTCAAAACTATCAATGGAATTAGGACAGCTGGTCGTCGCGATTGAATTCCAGCTTCTCGCAATCTTCGGTAAGCCGTTCGAACGCTACAGTCTATATTTGAGGCACTCTTCCAGTGTACGACTAGCTTTGGGACTGACACAAATCTATTCCTCTTTGCAGCTAAAACTAGACGTGCGTCTGTCCTTCCTGCAGACTTTCTTGGTCGACCAGATCTCTTCTTCTTTTTAACATCTCCTTCTGCTTTCCATCGACACCAGCACCTCCAAACAACTACTCTCGATAGTTGCAGCTCTTCGGCAACACTCGCACAACTTCTACCACAACGAATCATTCCAATAGCCATACCTCTGGCAAACTGATCGTGTGCCATTTTATTTTACAAAAGCTGGATTTCAGTTCACGTTTATTTTCAATTTATAAAAGCAATTGTGACAGTTGTATCGATATCAAAATTTGAAATTTGACCACTATAGATCTTTCTCCATTCTCTAATGTGTTGAATGGTAATACATAGAAAGCGAGATATTGCATCATACCTGAGAAAAAAATGAAACAAACTTCAATTCAAGCCAATGATAGTTTGTTTCATTAATTATGTCAATGAGTATATGATCTGCAGACACCTGCTACTCGAGCGCGTCAACTACTCATCCTTTCAATTCGTCATATATCGAACCTTGAGCTAAAGATTAAAACAGTCACTATTTTCATGTATCTTCACATTTATTTGCAATAAACTGCTACAAGACTTTGTGAATAAGTACAGTATCAAAACAGAGATCACAAAATAAAAGTATATGGCACATCGACAGGATTGCAGAGCCCTGTGAAAGCGGATTAAGGCGCACCGGTGGTCACAAGCATGTTTTCTAGCAATTCATTTTTGTCATTTAAAACAGAAACCGACTATTGACTTTGATGCTTTTTACCTGGGATCCCACGATTTCCATTATTGCGATTATTGTATCTTTTCTCTAAACGTACGTCTTTGTTATTATTTATTTGGTGTGCAATTTTTCACGCGCTAGTTATAATTTTGAGTGCGAAAGTTGAACTTTTGCTTATAATGCAATGGTAAATTACTGATTCACTGGCGTGTTTGTCGGTTGCAATGTCCAAACCACATTTTAACATTTCAATGTCCAAATGACTGACAATTTAATTCTCTAAATTCTATTCAAATGAGAATTCTATTGTAATTGAAACAAATACCATCCCATATTAACAACTTCACTCAGTGTTATGTCAATCATGTAAACTTGTAAAAAGAATGCCGACATTGGAATTGACAAAAACTATTGAATATTAGTTCAAGGTGGACATTGTATATCTTTATTCTTATTTTCGGACAGTACCATCCAAGAAATTGAAAACCACAATTTTCGCGAGGCACCTTTCGTCTGATCAATCAGACATCTTCAGTAATATTCAATATCAATAACGCCTGAAGATGTCTGATTGATCAGACGAAAGGTGCCTCGCGAAAATTTTGGTTTTCAATTTCTTTTATGGTACTGTCCGAAAATAAGAATAAAGAAAAACTATTGACTAGCATCTAATTTGATGAAGAAAGAAATTCTTATTTTGAGAGCAGCTAGATTTACAGGGGTCTCACTCCAAAATTTTGGATTTTTTGCCACTTTTTTTGCTAGGGTGGCAAAAAATTTTTTGCCCCTTATTTTTCTTCTAAAATGGAGAAAACTAAATGACTTGAGTGAATAGTGCACCATGAAGTATTCACCACGATACAATCGACCTTTTTCTTTTCAGGATGCAATCCTTATATGATACTTATACGATTTTTTCGAGTACCTATCGTCCACTGAAAACATTCGTCTTAGGTTAAGTAGTCCTTAATTGCAAGTTATTTTCCCAGTAACGTTTTAGCATTGACCTAGCTACGGAAGTCAAATGCAAGACGAGTTAAATTGTTCAACCTAAGTATAAATACTATTTAAGTCATTCGAGATTTAAGCCTTATCGAGATTTGATGACGACAGAATCCGAAAATATCGAAGTAATCAGTGACTGAAATGAAAGCATGCAGCAAAATTACGTGCAGAATTTTGGATTGCTAGAAATTTCCACTAGATATCAATAAGAAAATAATTACTGCTGATACTTGTAAAAATCCCAGATTTTTTGCCATTTTTTACCATTCTTTACTTTTTTGCTATTTTTTGCAACATTCTTAAATTTTTTGCTATTTTTTGATTTTTTGCCGAGTGAGACCCCTGGATTCATGACTCAAAGCGAATAGCGTCTTGCGTTTTTGGATTTGATTCCACGAAATATTAATGAAGAACAGTGGATTGCGGTGAAGAAGAGCAAAAGGAACAGATTGAACTAGGAGATTCATTTTCACGTTCATCATTTCAACTTCAATGCTCAAAAGCTTTATCAGCACGGAAAAAGTAATAGCTTTTACTCCACCGAAAACTTTGATTGATTGTGATGGCTACACCAATGCTGCTAACTTCTGTGATACAGGAAAACGTCTGTATTCAAGGTCCTTCAATGATAAACAGCATCAAGATGAGTCAAATGTTTCATTTACTTCGTCGCCTACTTTGTTTTCACAGGACCAGTCCAGAATACGAAATACAGTTGGAATGTATAAAAAAGACAATAAAGTTGGCAATGAAGATGGCACATAGACTCAAGTACATGAGGAATAGACAAAGTTGCAAATGATTTTTCTCAAATACCTTCACCAGTTGTTTGAGATCATGTAAAACAAGCAAGCAGCACTTCGGCCTTGACTGTTGAGCGTGAAGCGCTTAATAAAACAAATTTCTAACTTAGTCGGTCTGCGAAGAAAATCCCCTTCAAGTTGAAATCTGATGAGCTTCGTTCCTATCTTGATTGTCTCCCATCTCCACTTCTTCTACAGTCACAAAACGATCGCTGTCTTTTACACCTGAAAGAAATGATTTCATTTGAAATGATTGAAATCATCTATCCTTCAACAAAGAAAAGTGATCAAAATTCACATCGAACCATTGGCTGCTTGTTTCCTCTTGCAGTGTTTGTAACTGATAGCAAACGTTTAAGAAATTTAATAAAGTCTGAAATTATACAATGTGAGGCAGTAGGAAATTCTTCATTAAGCCTACATCACACTCATCAATTACTGGGGTCAAAGCACGTGTAAAAAACGACTTGAAAAGTTTCGCTAAAAATACAAGGTTTTAGAATTACGCTGACAAAACCATAATTGAAAGCAATGTGTGGTCCAAGACCTTGAGACTATATTTAAAACACGACTTTAGAAGCAGTTGAAGAACCTTGTTTGAAAGCTCTTTGTCACTTGGAAAATGCAGTTATTCAGCTGATATTAAAAACCTTGTCTTATTTAGAAAATACAACACTGTGTACTTCAATTGACAATAAAATGCTTCAAGTGCAGCCAAGTTGGGATCGAGGGCCACAAGTAGTATTTTCTGGAGCCCTCTCGCGGGCCACCAGTTTTAAAAAACCAAAAACATGCTTAGAATTCCCTTGTTCCGAAGGTTTTAGCGTACATAAGTGCTGATGCACTATAGGCTGCATAGTGGTCGAATGTCATTAAATGGCAGAGTTACATATGTAAATGTATATGGCTCTATTGGGAGCAACTGCTTGCAATTTGTTTGATATAAAGGATTAGATTCTTTACATTATCAAATTTACATGAATGCTGAAAAGTGAATTGGCCCAACTAATTAAGGAGCCTCTTCTTTTTGTTACTGTACATATTATGATTAACTTTTCTAATCGACAAATAATGATCTGTAAGTACAGCACATTTATCCGCATATATGGCACACAGTATAACACTGTGAAGTACAGGATGAAGTGGTCAAGCTACATGTACATGTACCCATGTGGTGGTGGGTCACTTCATCGACAGGTAGATGATATTCGCTCAAGAGTATCAAGCATCCATGGATAGTTTAAGACATAAATTAACTCAATAATTCATAGACATCAAGCGATGATATCTTTGAGCTTTATCAGGGACTCCAATATCTTCTGACTCTGGAGATGGACATTGATGAAACGACCGGTCGATGAAATGACTAAAATCCATGATATCCACGTGTCCATGAAATGACCCTGTCGATGAAGTGAACCACAATCATCCATGTGTACAAACGTCACTCAAGCAAGCATTAACGGCTTCCAAGAACCGCAAATACGCTCCACTGGCGATACTCGCAAGATAATGCCATTAAAGTAAAATATATATTGGTGCACTATACAAATAAGATCCGACAAAAATACTTGAAGGAAGAATGAATTATTGGAATACAATAAATATTGAAAAAGATTACTTGCCAATAGTGTGTTTAAAGTGATATTTAATGAATGCCCGTCGAAATTTCACTAACTTGCTTATTGCAAATCTCAAATTGACCCGGGCATGGCTGCAACTTTAAATAGGGAGTTGTGTCGATGTTGAGAGATGTGAACTAGGCCTGCTGATGATTCCTGATATTGGATGAAATGGCAGCTATTCAGGTCTGTTCCCATTTTTCAACTGAGGATGCAACTCAATATCTAATTACGAAGTGAAGCATGCTCATCAAGGCATTAAGCACCACGTGACTTAACTGTACATAAAATCACGTAGTTGTTGGCTCTGTCGCCTACGTTCATGCTGAGAAGGACTGCGAAAGGAATATGATTTGAGAATTCGAATGTGAATTTTTGAGCCACCATATTGTTCATTTAGTTACTTGCTGATTATTTTGATCAGGATTTTCTTGGATCACTCAACCGTAGTAGCACATTTTAGTGGTTAAAGTCGCAATGGGTAAATTTCACATCATCGATTCAAATAGTGTCCGCGGGCCACTTACATATAGGTATCAGAAGCGATGGCGGGCCACGCATTGCCCACCACTGTTCTATATTAATAGCATGACGAAAGTTAATCTATCTAATTTCACCTGGAATTCTGGACAAATAACACAAGTTGTAATTAATGAAAAGCTCGCACGATTATTACAGAGTTTTGAAAAATCATAATCGCACCCAGCTTGCAATTTATTCATGTTTACTCATTAATGAAAATACAAATTGAATAAATGCATATCACACAAGTCAAAGTGAATATCTCTTACTTTGATCGTATGACGGTGGCATCATTCCAGTTGTTTCTTGTGTATTATCATTCTCACTTTCTTGGCGTGTTGCTATTGTAGCTGTACGACGCGTTGTGGAGACCCAGGACTGATTATGAGAATCGTTTTCTCTTGCATGGTCTGGTGACGATGGACAAAAATCATCACACGGAGCGCATATGAAATCCCGAAATACACCGAGACCACTCCGAATATAGCCTCGATACATATAAAATGAGTAAAGAATAGTTCCACCGATACATGCAAGAAAGATAAAGGTCACAATAGTGGAAATTTTTCCACTTGGTCTGAAAGATGAAATAAAACTATCTTCTAATTAAGATATAGAAATAAATTGCTAGTTTGCTGAATATGTGAGAATTTGGAAGCATGAAGCACAGTACCCAAAAAGCCAAATGCACAATATCAAAAAAGATCCGTATTTAAAGGAACCATGGGCTTAGTAGGCCTATAATCATAGAAACGTACAACGTGGATATATGGCCTTGTCTCTGAAATTACTTAGACAAGATAGAAATGACATTTGTCATGGTTAGAACACCGAGAATTTCAAATTTCAAATATATCATCCGTCACAATTCGCTAACTTTGATCAGGGATTCTTTATAAATAATTCTTTCGGCGGAACGGAAAAAATCATCAATCAAGCTTTGAGAACCATAGCGCTGAGCACATTTTGAGCACTATTAAGTTTAAATGTGACACAAAATGAATCAGCGGATAAGCTCAAAGTAAATGTGAGTATGCAGGCAACAGCGAAATGAGATGCAATCAAATAATTTGAAAAAGCCATTCATTGAAATCACGAGCACAGTAAAATGCGGACATGTTTCAAGAAACAACTGTCCCAACTTCAAGAAAAAGTGAAGGACAATTTAGGGGCCTTCAATGTACATCGTTTCGGAATTGAAATAAAAATATAATCAAAATTTTTCAATATCCGATTAAAGACCTTAATAAGATGATGATTCTCGAAGTGAAATACATGCACAATTAAGGGGAAATTTCAGCTTCAACAAAACATAAATATTTTCATCTGAGCATTGACGAATGCGTTGTACAGGCACAGTATTACATGCGGGCCGGGACTGGCTTGAGTTTAATATTTTTGAGCATAGGCGGATGCGGGCCTGGTCTGAGAATTCTTTTCCATTAATGTGTGAAGATGTGAAAGTCAGTGAAGAGGAAACAAAGTCTTATGATGGAAAGTATACTTTCATAGGGATGGCATTGCGATAGGTAGCCCGGGGGACCTATGGTCAGAAGCATCTTCCTTGGACACGGAGTTTAATCAACAACGGAATGAATTTGAATGCTTTATAAACAGTAGAATGAAATGAAGTGAACGATAGATCAAATTGTGATGCAGAAGACATGCAACGGGCAGGATTCGAACCTCCGGTTAACTAGACCTGTCGCTGAGCCACGAGCCGCTTACATGACACCGTGTCAATTGGCAAGATCAAATCCTCATCATCCTACGTCAGTTGTCATAGCATTTATGATCAGCAGGGCCATGTTTTATGACATTTCATATTTTGTCATATTTTTAGGGTAAGGCAATATTTTCAGATTTTCTGCGTCTGATCACATTGAGTCATATTTTGCTCATTTTGCTGTAGTTTTAGACTGTTAGAGTTGCCGGGAAGTAGATATAGAAATGACCGATGCTTTCAGAATGACGAAATTTTGGTCTTCTCAACAGCGCGATGCAATCTGAGGACAGTTGCAATGCATGCATTGCCGACACATGCTAATGCTAGCTCGTTTGTCGTGAGCCTGTCCTTGCCAGCCAACCGCTGCTTCGCTAGAGCACTCGCTCCATGTTGAAGAAGGTGCTATGCAAAGACAAACCTTTTTTAACATCAAGTGTAGTAAATTACATTACTGTTTTGTACAGCAAGCTGTAAATGGTTATACTAAAAGTTTGAAATAAATCGACAAATTTTATTTGTGGTAAATTGAACTCTTTAACTTTTTGTCTGAAAATGGAAACATAATTGCTGCTATTTTTCAAGATTAAATCCTACAGATATATTACAAAAATTCCAAATTCTACGACCGAGAAATTATATAAAAACACACGCGACGTTTCGCACTAGGCTTAGTCATGCAAAGTGTAAAATAGCGATTGCAACCGAACATTTAAGTCCAGATTGCGAGTTCTAATCTCATACAACTCGATGCTTCGACGAAATTGAGTATTCGTGAGACCTCTATGTAACACTTGCCATTGAAGACTACTCAGCGATGGAAGGGATATCTATGAAATTCGTTTAAGTGCCGGCAGACCAATGATGCACCCGATGATGATTCTTTTAGACGGGGATGCATAGTTCGCTTGGATTCTCCGATGTAGAATGAGGTGCACTCTCGACATCG
The DNA here is from genome assembly GCA_907163375.1 of Prostheceraeus crozeri. Classification (NCBI taxonomy): domain Eukaryota; kingdom Metazoa; phylum Platyhelminthes; order Polycladida; family Euryleptidae; genus Prostheceraeus; species Prostheceraeus crozeri. The sequence continues at coordinate 10,767 of CAJQUW010002697.1, read as the reverse complement.
GAAAAGGTAGAGCACATTCTCAAAACTATTCGGCGTTATCATTATTTGTAATTTTCAGCCGAACAAAACGAGCAATTAGCTGTCAAACAGTTCTTTGATGGCTTGGACTTCCACCACGATACCATCGATTTCGATCTGAAAGAGACTCGAATGGCTTTCTCTAAGTTACATTTATGGAGGGTCCTTTGTATTTCCCTCATGTCCTTTTCAATGGTGTAAGGTAAAATCAAATAAATGACTTGTAGTAACATGAACTTGGAGTATAACATGACTTGAATATACATAACTTGAAATAATGAATCCTTCATTTATTTGATTGATTATATTATTGGCATTAGGATATTAATTGGATATTGCATATTTATTATTTATGATATTAGGCCTATATTTATTGGATATTAGTAATAATATCATATATTATTATACTATTAGGATTCATTATTGAAATCCTTAGTTTTGTGCATGTAGCATCTATTTAAGCAGAAATTTATTACCATATTAGTTGATAAAAGGAAAATGTTATCTATATTCCTGATTACAGGCAAATTGATTAGCAACATCACAACTGGGCTGATATCGTAGACGTCTGATTCTCAAATCTATTGATTGTGCCCTGATATTTAGCCTTTAGACCTTGACTTCATGAGAGATGTGATTACAACAATAGATTCGCTCGTATTTGACATCTGCATGTTGTAGGTTCTATTAGAGTACAACACGGTTAAGTTACATTGGTAAACTACAAGATTGTCTCATGAAGTGACTACGTTCTCTTGTGGTGATCGGTGCGTAGAAGTTGAAAAATGTATGACGAGTGTCAAGTAAGCACAGAAGGTTACCTCAAAGATCGGTTGGTTATTTAATATATATAATGACTCCCGGTCCCGGAAGGTTTGATCAAGAGGATAATGAGGGCGCTTTAGTCTCACACTCTACCCCTCGGCCACGGCTCGCCAACTGCACTTCTTCCAAAAGTAAATCAACTATATACCTCTTACAAACACTACTACATCCATCCCAAATCAGTACTGTATCTGTACCACTATGATTATTTGATAGAGTTGACAAAACTACAGATTTGAAGAATTTGACATAACTTCTCGGTCCACACCGTGACCTTCTTATATGCTTATTTCCTCCATTCTAAGACGCCCTTAGCCAATATTCCTCCTGCCCAAACCAGACCCATAAAGAAAGAATTTATGCACAAATTGAGCAGCATGTAATCGAAGAAGTACACTGCTATTCATTGAATATCAGTGATTATGTACAAAAGACATTCATGGAAGTGGTACAACTTAACAAACAGACAGTATCCCGTTTGCAGGGAAGAGTATGTTGGTGTGGTAAGACCGCATTTTCCCTATCGTTTTTGTGACATTTTTTGGTTTAACACTACCGTTGCGAACGAACGTTCATCAAAAATCGCTCATGCTAGTAATGACAATCGTGTTAGTAATGAGACTGACATCAAGATTCCTGATGATGTCTTAGAAATGCTGAGTCGTGGGCCAAAATTTCGCATGCCTAATAAGTTTGATAAACAATTTTCGAATAACAATGAGATTTCTCTAAAATGTCTTACTAACAATTTAAGATGGAATCTAACTATCGATGATAATAATGAAATAACTCCTATAAACATACCTTTTCATAAAAACAGTGTCAAGTTAGCTCCCCAACTTGATTTATGATATAGAAAACAAAATAAAAGCGTTTGAATTTGAAGCTAAAAGAATTATGGATAAAGACAGTCAGTACTCCAAATCAAATATGCGGTACAAAGAAGATATGAAAAAACAACGAAAAACTAAATCGTTTTTAAAAAGTAATAATTTACTCGCCGTTTCTTCTGACAAAACCAATCGCTTTGTCATATGTGATAAAAATAATTATGAGAACAGAGTTTTGAAAATTCTTGAAGATGATAGTACGTACGAACCGCTAAAAAAGTCAAAACATTTGGCTATTGAGAAGCAAGCTAACTCTAATTAGATCCAAGTGCAAATACATTCCTAACATTAAAATTGAAAAATTGATCACCAGTGGATCTAAACCAGCAAACTTTTACGCAAACATTAAAGACCACAAACTAAAAGAAAACATAGGTTTTCCGTTAAGACCTATTGCCTCTTGTGTGAATACACCAACCGAAAAAGTTGATTGGTTTGTAAGTCACTTCCTCAATCAACTAGTCAATCATGTTCCTTCGAACATAAAAAGTACTTATGATCTTATTAAAGATATAAATTTGCTTGATCCTATACCTAAAGGAAAAACCACCTTTGTTTCTCTAGATATCAAAAATCTTTATCCCAGTATACCTTTACTTGAAGGTATGAAAGTTGTAGCTGAATTTGCGGAACAACATTGGGACAAAATAGATAATCTGAATATAACGGTTTCTAATATGATTGATTTATTGAAGTTCGTTTCCTTTAATTATGAAATCGTTTTCAAAGACAAACATTTTCGGCAAATTAAAGGTTGTCCCATGGGATCCCATTTTGGACCCCCTTTTGCTATAATCTTTGTTGATTACATTGAAACTAAAGCTCTTGCTGTTTTGGAAAAACACAATATTGTTCCAAAGCTGTTCCGCAGATGTGTGGATGACATCATCCTCGGTCCGTTTGAAAATGATCCCAATATATTTGAAAATATACTGAATGTCTTTAATTCTATTCATTCTGACATACAATTTACCCTTTTTGTAATCGCCAATTTGTATAGACATTTCAGAAAGAAGAAATTCATAAATCGATGTTATATTGATATATACACTGGCCACGCTGCCTCTTTTAGTGCGAACGGCAGAAAGAATGAACATTCACGGATATAACATTCACCAAGTGGAATTGAACATCATTTACATCTACATCTAAGACCTAACATTTACCCGAAGTCAAGAATGACAATAAAATAAATTAGCAGTGCAAAGTTCAATGAAGTGATAAGAATTAAAAATCGATACACATCAAGACTTTACAATCAATTTACAGTTATAGACAAATTCCTTTTGAATACAGAGAGAAGGTTGCATAGAAGAAATGGCAACAGCTTCAGCAATATGCAGTGACAGTTGTCCATTGAATTGTCGAATCACTTTAAATGCATTAATATTCGGACCAAAAGAACAAGCTTGATGATGTCTCGTAATAGCTGATGCCGCTGGTTTTGAGGAACGCGGGCGTGTCTTACTTGCCATTAGCCATTTTGGAACATGTTCCGCCACTCTGACTTTCAAAGGCCTCTCTGTTTTCCCCACATAGCCTGCACTGCAGGCACAGTCGTATTTGTATAATACCATAGAACGGTGGGGATCAGGGATGCGGTCCTTGAAGCTGTTGCTGGTCAAGCGTGTTGTGCGAAACCAAGGGATCACTTTGACATGATTATATGCTCTTTCAACCATGCTCACTATTCTCTTTGCCTCTTGAACCACATTTTCGTTTATGTACTGAACGCTAAAATATATCTTCTTTTTTGGAACATCTGGGATAACCTCTTTCTTCCTCTCTGCTGAAAATTTCCTTATGAACCAATCTGGATACCCATTTTGTTGTAGAATGAAAGTAAGACGGTTGATCTCATCTTGAAGATGTTGTGAAGAGCATATCATTCGAGCTCTGTTGAAAAGGCTCCGCACTAGATTTAACTCAACTTTATTAACATTTAACTCAGATTTAGCACAACTCAATACTTTGCACTCAAATCTCCGATTTAATGAAGAGAGTGGTGTAGCTTTTCTTGATGTGCACATCCACAGAGATCAAAACTGTCTGTCAACGTCAGTATATAGGAAACCAACTTTCACTGGTCTTTATATAAATTATGAAGCTCACTGTCCTAATAGTTACAAGGTAAATCTAGTGCGGAGCCTTTTCAACAGAGCTCGAATGATATGCTCTTCACAACATCTTCAAGATGAGATCAACCGTCTTACTTTCATTCTACAACAAAATGGGTATCCAGATTGGTTCATAAGGAAATTTTCAGCAGAGAGGAAGAAAGAGGTTATCCCAGATGTTCCAAAAAAGAAGATATATTTTAGCGTTCAGTACATAAACGAAAATGTGGTTCAAGAGGCAAAGAGAATAGTGAGCATGGTTGAAAGAGCATATAATCATGTCAAAGTGATCCCTTGGTTTCGCACAACACGCTTGACCAGCAACAGCTTCAAGGACCGCATCCCTGATCCCCACCGTTCTATGGTATTATACAAATACGACTGTGCCTGCAGTGCAGGCTATGTGGGGAAAACAGAGAGGCCTTTGAAAGTCAGAGTGGCGGAACATGTTCCAAAATGGCTAATGGCAAGTAAGACACGCCCGCGTTCCTCAAAACCAGCGGCATCAGCTATTACGAGACATCATCAAGCTTGTTCTTTTGGTCCGAATATTAATGCATTTAAAGTGATTCGACAATTCAATGGACAACTGTCACTGCATATTGCTGAAGCTGTTGCCATTTCTTCTATGCAACCTTCTCTCTGTATTCAAAAGGAATTTGTCTATAACTGTAAATTGATTGTAAAGTCTTGATGTGTATCGATTTTTAATTCTTATCACTTCATTGAACTTTGCACTGCTAATTTATTTTATTGTCATTCTTGACTTCGGGTAAATGTTAGGTCTTAGATGTAGATGTAAATGATGTTCAATTCCACTTGGTGAATGTTATATCCGTGAATGTTCATTCTTTCTGCCGTTCGCACTAAAAGAGGCAGCGTGGCCAGTGTATATATCAATATAACATCGATTTATGAATTTCTTCTTTCTGAAATGTCTATACAATTTACCATCGAAATTCCAAAAGACGGAAAACTTAACTTTCTAGATTTAACTCTATCGATATCCGATACCATTGAATTTGAACTTTTTAAAAAGACAACTCACTCTGGCATTACGTTAGATAAACGGAGTTGGATCTCTCAGTCTGTGAAAACCAACTTTGTGAATAATACATTCAAATATATAAAGGATAGATGTTCCAATAATAATGCTTTTCAGAAGCATATGAATTCTACCATTCGCAATTTAAAAGATAATAATTACTCCGACTCTGACTTGAAAAACAAAACATTTTTGAACACGAGAATTCGTACTAATACTACAGAACAAAAACAATGTAATTTCCATGTCGACTTTATTAATGACAGTAACCTGCGAAAATTAAGAAAACTTACTAATGAATACCAATTACCAATTAAAATTATTCCTAAGCCTGGAAAACAATTAAAACACAATTTGAATACTTTCAATAAAAACATCAATGATTGTTCTTGCAATATTTGTAAGTCGAATCCCCACATCAACAATTGTTACATTAAACACGTCGTCTATAAATTCACTTGCAATATCTGCGGTGAATTTTACATTGGCTCTACCAATCGTCCGCTCAATAATCGTTTTAAAGAACATCAATACAGTATTAAGAATAAAGACAACAAAAGTGCCCTATCTGATCATGTTCGCTTTGTCAATTCTGAATATAGCAATGCCACTATTGATATGTTTAGAATTGAAATCATTGATCAACAGCTTAATCCTTTGAGAACTAGTGTCCGAAGCAGAATACATTAGAAGACTTCAACCAAAAATCAATCGCAAACATGAGCGAGTCTCATGAACGTCGTTCGCGGATGCATATTTAAGCAATTCTTTTGTTGGCCGGCCGTTCCCCAGATGAAGTGTGTGGTCACTAGAAACGTCGGGCTTGTAAAAATTTTTATTTTTTACTAAATCGTCTCTGGCAAATATACAAGTGGGTGAAGAAAATGTGTTTTGGTAAACATAACAAAATGGAAATCGTCCACCAGTACACTTCCATCAATTCATTGAATACTATCATAAACGCTTGCTGAACAGGCTTATGATAGGTCTATGTGGGTGCGAAGGTTTAAATAATTCCATGAATTGGAGTCATCCCCGGCAGCATGCTACATAGTAAACTCACAGGTCCTCTATTTCACAAACTAATACGGTGTTTCATAAATACATAGAGCTCATACGTATCTCAGCGAAGTTTCATTCAATTCTCTAGATATTTTAACAACAGATACTCTACTTCATGCGTGACTGAAGAACGAAAGAATTTTGAATCATAGACATCTGAACACTGTCTCATAGCTATCCATAAGGCATCAAAATTCCCACCTGCAACGAATTGTAATTATCACCACTAATTAAAATCCTATGTATAAAAAACTCGTCCGCAGTTCAATAATTTGAATTCGATTTCAAAGGAAATTTTAAATAAGGGTATCTGGTGATAATATGCATGTACATGACAAGTGCAAAAAAATATTTCTTAGCATCTAAACTAATGCTTAAATTTTAAACTTAAGTTGTTCATCCTGAAGTATACGTTTCACAGCAAATTTTTTGCATGATTGATAATGAACGTGCGAAAAGTGTATTTTCGTCTCTACATTACTGAATCTCAAGAAAAGAAAGAACACTTTTTTAGGGGGTTTATGGAGCAGAAATTAATGAAGCCCTACTTGAAGTTTGGCTGATGACTGTCTCGGTTACTCCACCGTTGCCCGCACAATTTCGGCAGAAAAAAGTGAAGGCTGTTGTCTTCTTCTGGGGACGTACGAGCGTTTCCCAGATTATCGAAAAAGAAACCTACACGAGACATCGAAGAAGAAACATCCATGGAGAAACGTCCATCCCGAACATCACCATCTGGCGCATAGTGAATGAGAAACTTGAAATGCACAACATCATTTCATAATGGATCCCATGACAATGATATGATCAACAGTAGAGCCCGAGTTGATTGCAAAACTGTTCTTCTTTGTACTTTAGCGGATTTTGCTGAAGACCTTTATAATCTCTACGCAATGGATGAAACAGGGATGCGTTTTGAATATCAACACACTCGACCGACGGCCAGAGTTTCGAAGACCTACCATCCTGCACGACCTCAGGTGACGGCCTCCTATCTCAAGCCAAAGAAAACTTTGGCAATGATTGCTTTTACCGCCAACAGGCGCTTCTGTGTGAGATGAGAGCTCTACCGAAAGGGAAACTATCAATGGTCATGCCTACATAGAGTTTGTGCGATCTACCGGAAACAAATGGAGATGCTTACGTTCCTAACCAGTTTTGCTGAAGACCCTTCACTGGTAACATGCCCGCCCTCATGCGAGGACTAAAGTTTCCCATCACTTTGCGATGATTAAGCCACCAGTTACGATGACTTCCCTATCTCAGAACTCACCAAATCTGAACCTTCTGGATGTTTGGCTGAACGAAAAACTAATGAAGGAATTTGTGGAATTTTTTGGGGAATTGGAAATTGAGGAATTTTTTTCATAACTTTCACAATCAGACAAAATTAGGACAAAAATTATTTGTTACGTAGGTAGGGCCCGTCATATTTCCAACATCCATTTATGAATCGAAGTCTAAAACTGATCAATGAATACAACTGGCTATTTACAACTGGCTATCAACAAGACAATGAAGCATTTGTAGATTCGAGACAAAGATTGCAATATGTTCAGTGGGCAGAAATTGGCAAATGCATTAATATAGGAGAACAATCACTACCGCCCACATCAATCGTGTAGATAAATTAGTGGTTTAATTACAGTCGTCTATTCCTGCGTCTACTTAGGTAGTTAATAATCAACTAATTTCTATGCCAAGTCAGCTCCAACATTCCAACCATAGAAGTGGATCTTCACCTGTATTTTGTCTTTCCAAACATGGATATCTATATAGCAAAGTATACAGATATATAATAGTATAATATCCATGTTAAATGGTTATAAATAGTATATAATGTAAATAGTATGTAGATATCCATGTTCCAAACGTCTATGGATAACTATGCAATTTTTCGCTGCTTCAAAGTTTTGAATAGCTATTCAGTCCCTTCCATTTAATACTTCAATACTCTTCTGTTATCAATTGAGATATCAAATAAAACTGCTTATAAGAGCTGGCGAAAAAGTAATGTCATAGATGTCCCCACAAATCTGCCGTTAAAAGGCAAAACGACGTACATGTATTTCGGAATACCATGGTACTGAGAAAACTGAAGTTAAAGTTAAGTTTGATATCTCATCATTCTATGTCAGCTTTTGAAATCTCTGAATTTTGATCTTTCTATTAAACAGCAGAACAACGAATTTCGAAATACACTTGAGCCATGAGACATTCTTCAAAGGCAGAACGACGTAATTCGAAATACACTTGAGCCATAGACTTCTAAATTTCTCTGGACAGATAGGTTGAAATTGGCTTCCTACATGATAAGGCCAGAAATCCTAAATTTGACTACCTTACAAATAGGCTGTCACTCTGCATTATCAAATTTTAGTCAGCACAATGCATGTCAAGCACATTATGTATGTATATTTATGAACACTAGGTTATAGGACGCATGTACAGCGAGATTTTGCGAAGAACTAAATGGAAAAGTCACCAAGAAAAATGACATATCGATATTCTGAATACCGTTTTTATCATTTTTTTAAAGAAGGAATCTATTTTCTTAGACAACTATTCAGTTTGATCTCATAGAATACCTTCCAACAAAGAATGCATGGTTGCAGCAAAGATGCGTTGGGTGAAAAAGATCACATGATAAGTTTTATTCCAAAGTTTTGCAGCTTCCGGATGTCGAACATTGCCAGCTTAATATTTCTGACAGTGCATTCACAGCAGGAATCACATTTTTTACATTTCAGAAGTGAAAGGCAACAAGCACCACTGGGATCATGTTGATTATTAGGATTCATATTGAAATCGGCATTTGCACTCAAACATTTGCATCTTGTATACATTTCATCTACTGTGGTTGACTGCATGATATTTGATCAACATTTTTCAGACGGAGTCTGGAAAACTTCAATAAAGAAATTGTTTGTATTTTCTTGTCACTCTCCGTGCGATGACGATGGAGATAAAATAATTTGCTCCAGTCATTTCACGTATCCAGTCAAAACACTTCTCAAGATAATACGAATGTTCTTTTCCAAGTGGCTACTTGTCATTGTTCTCAGAAGAGCTCCATCACACGTCGGATCGCTCCATATCTGTTCCAACCTCCTCAGAAGTGGATGCTCTGGTTGGGAATGCTTATTATGTCCATCATCATTGTTTTCATGAAAGTAAATGCAAAGAAGGATCTCCGTTTAGTTCACAGTCCTGATCCCTGTTCTGTTCCCCTTGATTCAGGACATTCATGGGGTGGAATTGGTGGATTCTCTTTTCCGCTCCATACTGTCCCTTCTAATGGTCATTGCTATGGGTGGCTCTTCCGTCGTTGACTTCGGGTTCACCATCAACTTTGTCAATCATTCCGAAGTGCAAAATAATTGTATCTGATTTCGAATTTCTTTTACTGGCTGGTCACCCAGAGAGATTATACAAAGTCATCATATTGCCAACTTTGGAAAACTTGTGATAAATGATATATACATCATGTGCCTTGCTGGAATGGATTTCTCTCTGTTATAGATGCGAACATTCGCAGATATTTCGACAGTCAATAATGCGACGACGCTGAAGGGAAGATTTCAACTCATGATCGCAATTTTTAATCCATGATCATTTTGAGATGTCACAAACCCAGATAGAATGGCCTCCTCGTAGAATTTTAGACAAAATCGACATAACAAGATCCTCCGGATGTGTTTCCATTGATGTGGCCATGCCGGATTGCGGCTTTGTAGTTGTTTGGAGAAGCATCTAGGCAGAAATTGGAAGTATGATGGGCAGTCCTTTAGATCACGCTTTTTCAATTTTTCAATTTTTCTTTATTTGCCATGATGATGTATGTCCTTCGTGGTGGCATTGAAGTCACATTCATGGAATTGAAGGTTACACAAGACGGAATGTTTAGTTGGGATATAATACTTTCTACTAACTCGATGCAACAACAGATTGAAATTTCATTGTTATGCAGAGGAATGTATTGATGTTACACTGTCATTGCATTTCGGTTGACAATCACCAGCGATATATTTGTTTGGTATTTACATTCGACTGAATCGCACAAGAGACTCACTTCAAATAGTCATCTATCACTTCGATTAGCCATAAAATTCGATCTTCTGTAACACAACTGTTGGTTGGCCTGAACATGTAGAAAATGATTTCAAATTTTGCTCACCTATCTGTCCAGAGAAATTTAGAAGTCTATGCTTGAGCCATGAGACATTCAAAGGCATAGAAATTAATAATACCATAGAAAGTCCTAGAATGGAAATTGCATGAAAATTATGGCACACTCCAGGGGACTTAGTTGGGGCAAAAAGGAAAGTTTGCGAGCTGACTTTCTTGTTTTCGGGTTGGCATTTTAATTATCAAGCCAATTTGTGATCTGGATGGTTGCCCTTTGTCCACTAGATCATGTATACAAAAACAAAAGTGAATTTACCAAGAATACTGCAGCGACAGGATGACAAAAAAGGAAATCCTGTAAAACGTTCTGTTACGTTCATCATTTTGAAATTTCGCTCCTATAATCAATCAAGAGTATAATCAGACACATACACAACTTGTAATGTCGATTTTAATGGAGCATGCATTTCTCCAGCTTGAATATCAGAGGCCATAAAATCTCAGAGTATTCATTTACCTTAAAAGCCGTCTTCCCTGTTCAATTATACACTGTATTTGAACCAATTTTCAAACACCTTTTGTCATGCTTTCGAATATGCAGCTTCCAAAATATCATCACACTGTATCCAACATAAGAGTTATTTCAGTGATTAATGAAAGGATCCAGCGACATTTCATTTAT
>CAJQUW010002696.1:0-29935 GCA_907163375.1 Prostheceraeus crozeri | reverse complement strand
CATGGTAGCAGTCTAGTGATTGAAGCGATTTCAGATATTCACATTCAACTTTCCATAAAGAAAAATTGAAAATGCAGTGGTACTTGATTGTAGCACAACTGGTTTTCGAGCTATGTCTGCTACCATCTCTCGAAGTATATTCCTTCTGTACATGGCTCTATTATTAGAAAAGGCTAGCAAATTCATATCTTCAAAAAGACTTGCTATAGACATCAGTAACGGTGAAACTATGTGTTGCGATGTATGTAAGCGAAAGGATTGGAAATGAAAAGGCGCATCTTCAAGAGATGTAAGCATGCTTTTTGTCCAACGCTGTTTCATACGTAATTGCATTCAACTGTTGCCAATGTAACCACTGTGACATTGCTCATATTCGAGTGTCACTTATGTCGCAATAGTTAGTACCTATGCAAATGTGGTAAAAATAGGTTTTAGCAAAGACTAACACGGAAAATGGCGAAACGTAAAATGACGAAACGTAAAAGTCAAAAGTTTTCTTCAGCCATTCAAGCTCTCCGACGAATGAAAGCAAATCAGCGATACAATGCTATACGACATGCTAACGATAAATTCATTTGTGAAATTATTTCTCATGTGAGGAAGTTGAGGACGAAGAAAATTAGCGCCAAAAACAACGAAAGTTACTTAAGCGATATGCTACGAAAATTGCGTTTCATCTCCAATCCTAAAGTCGCCCTTCAAGAAAGAGGAAAACTGTAACACAAAAGGGCGGTTTCCTTTCAGCAATACTTCCAATGATAGCTTCCTTAAACAACTCCCTTCTTTTATCCAATAAATTCAGCGTGAAAACAGTTTTACCTGCATGAGATGGACCTGATACAGTCAGAACTTTATCACATTGAAGTCTGAAATCCATTTTATTACTTTGAGACTCAACATTTGCATAATTAACGCTTAGAGCCAAAGATAATTCCCAATAGGTTGCCCACGGCAGGAGCTATCATTGGAAGTATTGCTGAAAGGAAACCGCCCTTTTGTGTTACAGTTTTCCTCTTTCTTTGAAGGGCGACTTTAGGATTGGAGATGAAACGCAATTTCGTAGCATATCGCTTAAGTAACTTTCGTTGTTTTGGCGCTAATTTCTTCGTCCTCAACTTCCTCACATGAGAAATAATTTCACAAATGAATTTATCGTTAGCATGTCGTATAGCATTGTATCGCTGATTTACTTTCATTCGTCGGAGAGCTTGAATGGCTGAAGAAAACTTTTGACTTTACGTTTCGTCATTTTACGTTTCGCCATTTTCCGTGTTAGTCTTTGCTAAAACCTATCTTTACCACATTTGCATAGGTACTAACTATTGCGACATAAGTGACACTCGAAATGAGCAATGTCACAGTGGTTACATTGGCAAAGTTGAATGCAATTACGTATGAAACAGCGTTGACAAAAAGCATGCTTACATCTCTTGAAGATGCGCTTTTCATTTCCATCCTTTCGCTTACATACATCGCAACACATAGTTTCACCGTTACTGATGTCTATAGCAAGTCTTTTTGAAGATATGAATTTGCTAGCCTTTTCTAAAATAATAGACGCATGTACAGAAGGAATATACTTCGAGAGTGAGCAGACATAGCTCGAAAACCAGTTGTGCTACAATCAAGTACCACTGCATTTTCAATTTTCTTTATGGAAAGTTGAATGTGAATATCTGAAATCGCTTCAATCACTAGACTGCTACCATAATGGTTAAATGCGTTAAGACGTTCAGCAATTTTTATCATATGTCTTTTAAAAAATTCTTCGGGGTGATCTACCACTTCCATTGAATAAGAAGCAAAATGGAAAGAGCGACTTTTCCACCTCTTCCTTTCCAAAATGACTAAACTTAATTTTCGCAACTAATCGCGCCATGACAATGCTATCAAGAGAATGTATTCATTAACTCTAGAAAATAGAGTGCTAGCATCATCGACCACTGCTTCGATGTCGGTCTCATCTTTATGAAAATTTATCACATAATCTTGAACAGCTCCTTTTAAACTTTGCCTATGAAAACGTAATGTTCCGCAGTCGTTTGAGAAAGACATGATCGCCCTTTAACTAACCCATCCATTGCATGAAAACAACAACTCTTCTCATAGTAACATTTATTGAATAACGGTAACAAGCATGCATTATAAATCAATGGTTTGAAAGAGATAAAATAGATACAGCTGATAACTATCATATAGCGAGCAATGATAACCATACAGGACTTTGGCAGTGTTGAGGTAAGGAGGAAAGAAGCATTGGTTATGAACGTAGCTACTACAACGAACAGACAAAATAGGAACACACAAATCCTTAAAACGTTTCGTAACTTCATGATAATGTTGATTCACTCTACTATCCCAAGGCGGGAGCAAAATATCATCAATGATTAGATTGGGAAATACTTTCCTCTCCTTACCAGGATTATTACAAAAGATGCGTATAACATTGAAAGCAGCTAACCATCGTTTAAAGTCAATAAGAAGAGCACTTTCACAAGAAAAGCCATAGTCTTGCAAATATTTCAGATTAAGTCCATGAATGTGTTTTCTCGCCCATTGATCACCATTGGGATCGCAGTTGGCATGATGATGATAGACACTAACAATCTGATATGTCCAATTGTTCATAGCAATAGCACTGAGCTCCTGTACAGGTTCACCCTCACAATCCATAAAAATGATGATAGAAGCCTAAAACGGAAAATTACACATCTAAGGAAACGTTCTATAACATATTACAAAATGAAGAATTACATCGATGCTTTTCACGACAAAATACACAAATGATATGATGGCAACGAAGAAGTAAAATGTATCTAATAAGACCACGTCTACGACACTCAAAGCACATAAGCGAATTGTCATAGGGTAGAGTTAGGAAAGGACTAGCAATTCTCCTTCTTTGATTTGCGTTTTGATGTAGCATTCTTCTCCGACTTGCGCTTCGTACCACTGCTGTTAAGGATTTGATCAATTATGTCGTCCACGTTGGGTGGTTTCGGAATATATAGGATGGATTCCATATGCATGGAGAGAGAGGCCATTTTATTATCTTTGTGTCGACCATAATATAGCCCATTCACTTTGAAAAGGATATCCCAAGTACCTTCTCCGAGCTCATCGCATCTGATGGGTATTGACTGATCTCCATCCTTCTTATAGTAAGTACACCAATGTGATACCGGTAGGCAAATGTGATTACCATCCCAAATCTTTCTATAGGGAGTATCCTTGTCATCTCTCGCCTTCCACTCTTGAGCAAGAGGAGTAGGAATGTCCATATTTAATGTCACGTACTCCTCAATAATATCAAGTTGGTGGCGAATGTACGGACTCACGGGGATCAGTATGTAGTCCCCATACTGATTGTGCATTATCTTGACATCCGTGGAAGGGAGCATTCCCGTTTGGAGTACTACGCTATGATCATCATAACGCAAGGCTTGTTTAAATTTACGCTGAAGCGGTGTAGGATTATGTACCTTGGATGTTTCTTCCACTGGCCTCAGTTGTAGATGATCTGACCGTAGCGAACCTTGTATCGTTTGACCGCCATTTTGTCCTACTAGTGCAGTAGATGGAAGTAGTAAGGAAGTGACAAACACCAGATAGCGCAAGATGGCCGCCGTCGCTGACTCCCCCCCCCTCCCCCTCCCCTCCCCCTCCCCTCCCCCTCCCCCCCTCTGGAACGGCAGAGTGTCGTGGTCGGCCGCCGTGGTGCTTTGGGTCTGAGTGTCGTGGTGGACTTGGGCGACCGCCAGGATTAGTCTTGAGGCTATAGTGTGTGATGTTTTTGGTGCAATCTGCTGAATGTTGGGTTGTAAAATGGGTTGTTTCGAGTGGAAGGAGTGGTCGGATGAGAAAACGGAGGTCGGATTCGTGTTCAGCGTGAAATTCTGCATCGGTAGGGTGAGTTTCAAGTCAATCGGTGAGAAAAAATTTTCAACATTTTTCGAAAAACGACAGAGTTAGAATTTGGGACGTTTTGGTGTGTAGCGTCCAAACGAAGCATCGGATGAGAAAACGGAGGCCAGATTCGGAATCTACGTGAAATTTTGGGTTAGGAAGGATGTTTCCAGCGAAATCGGAGAGAAAAAATTTTCACTGACCTCCCCCCCCCTCTGGACAGCTTGCTTCGATTTTGGCTTCTAGTGGACGGATTTTGTCGTGCGATAGCTCGTTTGAAAGCTAAGAGTGAGACAAATTCAGTGAAAGAATCGGCTTGTTCCTATCTGTCTTCGTTCAAAAGTTAGAGCGGTTACAAGATTTTAGGTCGGAGCTCGCTTACCTGAAAAAAATCCTAAGTGTCAGAGTGACTTTGTATGGGTAAAATTTTGAAAATTTTCCAAAGTGTGGAATTTCGACCTGGGACCGTCACCAAAACATTTTTCATCAATTTCTGAAATTTCACTGACCTCCCCCCCCCTCTGGACAGCTTGCTTCGATTTTGGCTTCTAGTGGACGGATTTTGTCGTGCGATAGCTCGTTTGAAAGCTAAGAGTGAGACAAATTCAGTGAAAGAATCGGCTTGTTCCTATCTGTCTTCGTTCAAAAGTTAGAGCGGTTACAAGATTTTAGGTCGGAGCTCGCTTACCTGAAAAAATCCTAAGTGTCAGAGTGACTTTGTATGGGTAAAATTTTGAAAATTTTCCAAAGTGTGAATTTCGACCTGGGACCGTCACCAAAACATTTTTCATCAAATTCTGAAATTTCACTGACCTCCCCCCCCCCTCTGGACAGCTTGCTTCGATTTTGGCTTCCAGTGGATGGATTTTGTCGTGCGATAGCTCGTTTGAAAGCTAAGAGTGAGACAAATTCAGTGAAAGAATCGGCTTGTTCCTATCTGTCTTCGTTTAGATGTGAGACGCCATTTAAGATTTTGGGACATTGGCGAAAAACGACAGAGTTAGAATTTGGGACGTTTTGGGCTGTAGCTTCAAAACGAAGGCTCGGATGGGTAAACGGAGACCAGATTTGGAATCAGCTTGATGTTATTGTCCAATGAGGATCATCATCCAATGAGAATCAAGCATTTCTGTATAAATAGCGAGCTTTCCACAGTGAGAATCATTCCATCGTTGAATCATACGAGTGACGGACGCACATTTTCTCTCTCTCTAGTTCCCTGTTCTATTATCCAACTAAAATGGTAAGTCGCTACTTCCCTCCCTCTCCTCCCTTGAACGTAAACTTAATACAATCTTTTTTCATTTTCAGGCATCTACTCCATCTGCTGCACTAGTAGGACAAAATGGCGGTCAAACGATACAAGGTTCGCTACGGTCAGATCATCTACAACTGAGGCCAGTGGAAGAAACATCCAAGGTACATAATCCTACACCGCTTCAGCGTAAATTTAAACAAGCCTTGCGTTATGATGATCATAGCGTAGTACTCCAAACGGGAATGCTCCCTTCCACGGATGTCAAGATAATGCACAATCAGTATGGGGACTACATACTGATCCCCGTGAGTCCGTACATTCGCCACCAACTTGATATTATTGAGGAGTACGTGACATTAAATATGGACATTCCTACTCCTCTTGCTCAAGAGTGGAAGGCGAGAGATGACAAGGATACTCCCTATAGAAAGATTTGGGATGGTAATCACATTTGCCTACCGGTATCACATTGGTGTACTTACTATAAGAAGGATGGAGATCAGTCAATACCCATCAGATGCGATGAGCTCGGAGAAGGTACTTGGGATATCCTTTTCAAAGTGAATGGGCTATATTATGGTCGACACAAAGATAATAAAATAGCCTCTCTCTCCATGAATATGGAATCCATCCTATATATTCCGAAACCACCCAACGTGGACGACATAATTGATCAAATCCTTAACAGCAGTGGTACGAAGCGCAAGTCGGAGAAGAATGCTACATCAAAACGCAAATCAAAGAAGGAGAATTGCTAGTCCTTTCCTAACTCTACCCTATGACAATTCGCTTATGTGCTTTGAGTGTCGTAGACGTGGTCTTATTAGATACATTTTACTTCTTCGTTGCCATCATATCATTTGTGTATTTTGTCGTGAAAAGCATCGATGTAATTCTTCATTTTGTAATATGTTATAGAACGTTTCCTTAGATGTGTAATTTTCCGTTTTAGGCTTCTATCATCATTTTTATGGATTGTGAGGGTGAACCTGTACAGGAGCTCAGTGCTATTGCTATGAACAATTGGACATATCAGATTGTTAGTGTCTATCATCATCATGCCAACTGCGATCCCAATGTTGATCAATGGGCGAGAAAACACATTCATGGACTTAATCTGAAATATTTGCAAGACTATGGCTTTTCTTGTGAAAGTGCTCTTCTTATTGACTTTAAACGATGGTTAGCTGCTTTCAATGTTATACGCATCTTTTGTAATAATCCTGGTAAGGAGAGGAAAGTATTTCCCAATCTAATCATTGATGATATTTTGCTCCCGCCTTGGGATAGTAGAGTGAATCAACATTATCATGAAGTTACGAAACGTTTTAAGGATTTGTGTGTTCCTATTTTGTCTGTTCGTTGTAGTAGCTACGTTCATAACCAATGCTTCTTTCCTCCTTACCTCAACACTGCCAAAGTCCTGTATGGTTATCATTGCTCGCTATATGATAGTTATCAGCTGTATCTATTTTATCTCTTTCAAACCATTGATTTATAATGCATGCTTGTTACCGTTATTCAATAAATGTTACTATGAGAAGAGTTGTTGTTTTCATGCAATGGATGGGTTAGTTAAAGGGCGATCATGTCTTTCTCAAACGACTGCGGAACATTACGTTTTCATAGGCAAAGTTTAAAAGGAGCTGTTCAAGATTATGTGATAAATTTTCATAAAGATGAGACCGACATCGAAGCAGTGGTCGATGATGCTAGCACTCTATTTCTAGAGTTAATGAATACATTCTCTGATAGCATTGTCATGGCGCGATTAGTTGCGAAAATTAAGTTTAGTCATTTTGGAAAGGAAGAGGTGGAAAGTCGCTCTTTCCATTTTGCTTCTTATTCAATGGAAGTGGTAGATCACCCCGAAGAATTTTTTAAAAGACATATGATAAAAATTGCTGAACGTCTTAACGCATTTAACCATCATGGTAGCAGTCTAGTGATTGAAGCGATTTCAGATATTCACATTCAACTTTCCATAAAGAAAAATTGAAAATGCAGTGGTACTTGTTTGTAGCACAACTGGTTTTCGAGCTATGTCTGCTCACTCTCGAAGTATATTCCTTCTGTACATGCGTCTATTATTTAGAAAAGGCTAGCAAATTCATATCTTCAAAAAGACTTGCTATAGACATCAGTAACGGTGAAACTATGTGTTGCGATGTATGTAAGCGAAAGGATGGAAATGAAAAGCGCATCTTCAAGAGATGTAAGCATGCTTTTTGTCAACGCTGTTTCATACGTAATTGCATTCAACTTTGCCAATGTAACCACTGTGACATTGCTCATTTCGAGTGTCACTTATGTCGCAATAGTTAGTACCTATGCAAATGTGGTAAAAATAGGTTTTAGCAAAGACTAACACGGAAAATGGCGAAACGTAAAATGACGAAACGTAAAAGTCAAAAGTTTTCTTCAGCCATTCAAGCTCTCCGACGAATGAAAGCAAATCAGCGATACAATGCTATACGACATGCTAACGATAAATTCATTTGTGAAATTATTTCTCATGTGAGGAAGTTGAGGACGAAGAAATTAGCGCCAAAACAACGAAAGTTACTTAAGCGATATGCTACGAAATTGCGTTTCATCTCCAATCCTAAAGTCGCCCTTCAAAGAAAGAGGAAAACTCTAACACAAAAGGGCGGTTTCCTTTCAGCAATACTTCCAATGATAGCTCCTGCCGTGGGCAACCTATTGGGAAATATCTTTGGCTCTAAGCGTTAATTATGCAAATGTTGAGTCTCAAAGTAATAAAATGGATTTCAGACTTCAATGTGATAAAGTTCTGACTGTATCAGGTCCATCTCATGCAGGTAAAACTGTTTTCACGCTGAATTTATTGGATAAAAGAAGGGAGTTGTTTAAGGAAGCTATCATTGGAAGTATTGCTGAAAGGAAACCGCCCTTTTGTGTTACAGTTTTCCTCTTTCTTTGAAGGGCGACTTTAGGATTGGAGATGAAACGCAATTTCGTAGCATATCGCTTAAGTAACTTTCGTTGTTTTGGCGCTAATTTCTTCGTCCTCAACTTCCTCACATGAGAAATAATTTCACAAATGAATTTATCGTTAGCATGTCGTATAGCATTGTATCGCTGATTTGCTTTCATTCGTCGGAGAGCTTGAATGGCTGAAGAAAACTTTTGACTTTTACGTTTCGTCATTTTACGTTTCGCCATTTTCCGTGTTAGTCTTTGCTAAAACCTATTTTTACCACATTTGCATAGGTACTAACTATTGCGACATAAGTGACACTCGAAATGAGCAATGTCACAGTGGTTACATTGGCAAAGTTGAATGCAATTACGTATGAAACAGCGTTGACAAAAAGCATGCTTACATCTCTTGAAGATGCGCTTTTCATTTCCATCCTTTCGCTTACATACATCGCAACACATAGTTTCACCGTTACTGATGTCTATAGCAAGTCTTTTTGAAGATATGAATTTGCTAGCCTTTTCTAAATAATAGACGCATGTACAGAAGGAATATACTTCGAGAGTGAGCAGACATAGCTCGAAAACCAGTTGTGCTACAATCAAGTACCACTGCATTTTCAATTTTTCTTTATGGAAAGTTGAATGTGAATATCTGAAATCGCTTCAATCACTAGACTGCTACCATGATGGTTAAATGCGTTAAGACGTTCAGCAATTTTTATCATATGTCTTTTAAAAAATTCTTCGGGGTGATCTACCACTTCCATTGAATAAGAAGCAAAATGGAAAGAGCGACTTTCCACCTCTTCCTTTCCAAAATGACTAAACTTAATTTTCGCAACTAATCGCGCCATGACAATGCTATCAGAGAATGTATTCATTAACTCTAGAAATAGAGTGCTAGCATCATCGACCACTGCTTCGATGTCGGTCTCATCTTTATGAAAATTTATCACATAATCTTGAACAGCTCCTTTTAAACTTTGCCTATGAAAACGTAATGTTCCGCAGTCGTTTGAGAAAGACATGATCGCCCTTTAACTAACCCATCCATTGCATGAAAACAACAACTCTTCTCATAGTAACATTTATTGAATAACGGTAACAAGCATGCATTATAAATCAATGGTTTGAAAGAGATAAAATAGATACAGCTGATAACTATCATATAGCGAGCAATGATAACCATACAGGACTTTGGCAGTGTTGAGGTAAGGAGGAAAGAAGCATTGGTTATGAACGTAGCTACTACAACGAACAGACAAAATAGGAACACACAAATCCTTAAAACGTTTCGTAACTTCATGATAATGTTGATTCACTCTACTATCCCAAGGCGGGAGCAAAATATCATCAATGATTAGATTGGGAAATACTTTCCTCTCCTTACCAGGATTATTACAAAAGATGCGTATAACATTGAAAGCAGCTAACCATCGTTTAAAGTCAATAAGAAGAGCACTTTCACAAGAAAAGCCATAGTCTTGCAAATATTTCAGATTAAGTCCATGAATGTGTTTTCTCGCCCATTGATCAACATTGGGATCGCAGTTGGCATGATGATGATAGACACTAACAATCTGATATGTCCAATTGTTCATAGCAATAGCACTGAGCTCCTGTACAGGTTCACCCTCACAATCCATAAAAATGATGATAGAAGCCTAAAACGTAAAATTACACATCTAAGGAAACGTTCTATAACATATTACAAAATGAAGAATTACATCGATGCTTTTCACGACAAAATACACAAATGATATGATGGCAACGAAGAAGTAAAATGTATCTAATAAGACCACGTCTACGACACTCAAAGCACATAAGCGAATTGTCATAGGGTAGAGTTAGGAAAGGACTAGCAATTCTCCTTCTTTGATTTGCGTTTTGATGTAGCATTCTTCTCCGACTTGCGCTTCGTACCACTGCTGTTAAGGATTTGATCAATTATGTCGTCCACGTTGGGTGGTTTCGGAATATATAGGATGGATTCCATATGCATGGAGAGAGAGGCTATTTTATTATCTTTGTGTCGACCATAATATAGCCCATTCACTTTGAAAAGGATATCCCAAGTACCTTCTCCGAGCTCATCGCATCTGATGGGTATTGACTGATCTCCATCCTTCTTATAGTAAGTACACCAATGTGATACCGGTAGGCAAATGTGATTACCATCCCAAATCTTTCTATAGGGAGTATCCTTGTCATCTCTCGCCTTCCACTCTTGAGCAAGAGGAGTAGGAATGTCCATATTTAATGTCACGTACTCCTCAATAATATCAAGTTGGTGGCGAATGTACGGACTCACGGGGATCAGTATGTAGTCCCCATACTGATTGTGCATTATCTTGACATCCGTGGAAGGGAGCATTCCCGTTTGGAGTACTACGCTATGATCATCATAACGCAAGGCTTGTTTAAATTTACGCTGAAGCGGTGTAGGATTATGTACCTTGGATGTTTCTTCCACTGGCCTCAGTTGTAGATGATCTGACCGTAGCGAACCTTGTATCGTTTGACCGCCATTTTGTCCTACTAGTGCAGCAGATGGAGTAGATGCCTGAAAATGAAAAAAGATTGTATTAAGTTTACGTTCAAGGGAGGAGAGGGAGGGAAGTAGCGACTTACCATTTTAGTTGGATAATAGAACAGGGAACTAGAGAGAGAGAAAATGTGCGTCCGTCACTCGTATGATTCAACGATGGAATGATTCTCACTGTGGAAGGCTCGCTATTTATACAGAAATGCTTGATTCTCATTGGATGATGATCCTCATTGGACAATAACATCAAGCTGATTCCAAATCTGGTCTCCGTTTACCCATCCGAGCCTTCGTTTTGAAGCTACAGCCCAAAACGTCCCAAATTCTAACTCTGTCGTTTTTCGCCAATGTCCCAAAATCTTAAATGGCGTCTCACATCTAAACGAAGACAGATAGGAACAAGCCGATTCTTTCACTGAATTTGTCTCACTCTTAGCTTTCAAACGAGCTATCGCACGACAAAATCCATCCACTGGAAGCCAAAATCGAAGCAAGCTGTCCAGAGAGGGGGGGAGGTCAGTGAAATTTCAGAATTTGATGAAAAATGTTTTGGTGACGGTCCCAGGTCGAAATTCCACACTTTGGAAAATTTTCAAAATTTTACCCATACAAAGTCACTCTGACACTTAGGATTTTTTCAGGTAAGCGAGCTCCGACCTAAAATCTTGTAACCGCTCTAACTTTTGAACGAAGACAGATAGGAACAAGCCGATTCTTTCACTGAATTTGTCTCACTCTTAGCTTTCAAACGAGCTATCGCACGACAAAATCCGTCCACTAGAAGCCAAAATCGAAGCAAGCTGTCCAGAGGGGGGGGGTCAGTGAAATTTCAGAATTTGATGAAAAATGTTTTGGTGACGGTCCCAGGTCGAAATTCCACACTTTGGAAAATTTTCAAAATTTTACCCATACAAAGTCACTCTGACACTTAGGATTTTTTCAGGTAAGCGAGCTCCGACCTAAAATCTTGTAACCGCTCTAACTTTTGAACGAAGACAGATAGGAACAAGCCGATTCTTTCACTGAATTTGTCTCACTCTTAGCTTTCAAACGAGCTATCGCACGACAAAATCCGTCCACTAGAAGCCAAAATCGAAGCAAGCTGTCCAGAGGGGGGGGGAGGTCAGTGAAAATTTTTTCTCTCCGATTTCGCTGGAAACATCCTTCCTAACCCAAAATTTCACGTAGATTCCGAATCTGGCCTCCGTTTTCTCATCCGATGCTTCGTTTGGACGCTACACACCAAAACGTCCCAAATTCTAACTCTGTCGTTTTTCGAAAAATGTTGAAAATTTTTTCTCACCGATTGACTTGAAACTCACCCTACCGATGCAGAATTTCACGCTGAACACGAATCCGACCTCCGTTTTCTCATCCGACCACTCCTTCCACTCGAAACAACCCATTTTACAACCCAACATTCAGCACGAAAAACATCACACACTATAGCCTCAAGACTAATCCTGGCGGTCGCCCAAGTCCACCACGACACTCAGACCCAAAGCACCACGGCGGCCGACCACGACACTCTGCCGTTCCAGAGGGGGGGGGAAGGGGGGGAGGGGAGGGGGAGGGGACGGGGAGGGGGAGGGGGGAGGGGGAGGGGAGGGGGAGGGGAGGGGGAGGGGGGGGAGTCAGCGATGGCGGCCATCTTGCGCTATCTGGTGTTTGTCACTTCCTTACTACTGATATGGGATTTTGATTTTTATCTGGTCAAATTGTCCTCACTGAGGGTCAGAATTGGGGATAGCTATGTCGAGAGTCAATCATTTCTATGCACAATATCTGCAACTTGTGGTGTCAGGTTGGAGTGCACGCGGCATAGAGTAAGGTGGAATGTCGACTCAAACAGGTATCTGTATACATTGAAAATTTTTATATGAAAAGATTCAGTTTTTGCGGAGATAACGTTTCTGCGATCCAAAAAATTATTTGAGCAGTTTTTAAAAGGCTAAATGTTTGCACATTTATATACTACTGAGATGAAGACACTTTATAAGTAGTATGAAACAAGTTGGATATCAAAAGGAATGAATACTTGAAACAATCATCGTAACTAAGCGGAAATTAAGCTGATGATGAAGGGAATTTCATGAACCACCTTATAATGGAAGTCTTCAAGGAAAAGTCGAGATCTTGCTGTGATTTCTTGGCTGAAATTTCATGCTTTTAATTCAATTTTCATCGGTATGATTTTATGATTCACTAAATTTATGTTTCATTTCTTGAATCTGAATAGTGATGCGAACCCATTTGCATCTAATATTGAAATCATTGTCTATGATTATGTTATTTTGCTCTATCGGTGACAGGTTGCTTGTAATATGATCACGCTTAAGAAAATACTCTTGAAGTTGAGCATGAAAGTAATACGAACCCACCGAATTGCTAATTTAACAGACATTACCTCTGCAAGGCTGTCATGACACGGACGATCTGTAAAATAATATCATTCCTTCTGCATTACTGTCATAATCAGTCAATTCCGTGGTCATTTCTTCAAAACTGCAAAAATTTGCATCACATTTGTGACAATGCCAACTGTGCTCACCTCGAGTTCATTTAATAAAATTGAAATTCTATACACAATGGGGATTTAACAAATGTTGAGTTGCTACTCTACCTCAGCAACTTGCTCTCAAGTATTTACTCTATGGCAGGGGGTAGAACAAGCCACGAGGCGGTTGGATTTTCCTATCGCGTAAGCAAGCCGCGTGCCATTTCAGAACTTTTTTTCTGAAAATACTTGGACGCGTGGTCCCGCGCGGCTCCATGGGAACGGTGCGCCGCGTCAGGTGTGAATAGGCCTTTAGCCTACTAGCTACGAATAAAATATGAAGATCAAAATTACAACTGATTGCTGGTAGATAAGTATTCCAAAATCCCGAAGACTTCAAATCTAGGGATTAATCTTAAATAGCCTAAATAGCCGAAGGTTTAATTAATAATTATAATGATACAAATAACAACTGTCTCTCTGCGTGTTCACTGTTTAGATGATCGGGATTTTTCTTGAACATCTCAATCCCAGGACTAGTTCAATCTCTCCAGGCATTGCGTATTTTCATCAAGAGTACAATGAAAGTATATAAACTAATAATGTCAATGTCATCCCACGAGTATTGGTCACAATTGCAGATGACGGGCTGGAATTCTCGACAAATGATAAAAACCTTCTTCAGTCGCTTATCGAAATCATGACATCAGCTTTAATATTGAAGTCTAAAGAATAATTATATACATGAATTTTGTGCGTGAATCGATTGCAGTTTTCTCTTTGTGAGTGTTTTTTACTTTATACAGGGATCAGCCACTTTCCTAGAATTTCAATTACGGGATTTGATCGCGGGATCCCGTGATTGGAGCTCTAAGTTTTGTCGTGTGCTCTCCGATTAATGCATATCAGTTCCTGAGTGACAAGGACCGATCAAAATATGTAGGATATGTGCGATTCAAGCAAGTGCAGGAATAGCAGAAGAACGAATAAGAGCATGCATAATAGCAGGCACAATAAATTACAATATTGGCCTACAGTAATCACAAATATCAAGTGCGTAATAACTTAGTGTAAATAATCTTAATATGACGCTAAATCGAGCAGCAGACTTATTAGACATCTCTGTGTGCCATGGCGCACTTCACCGTTTCAATTTTCTATTGTACATTTGGGACTGATGTCTTGCAAAATACATATCTTGCACATATATATCTTGAAAAGCAATCATTGTGACAGCAATTCAAGCATTAGCATGAAAACCATTCTTCGCTCGAAGTTTTGAGGTGTGTTCAATTAAAGAGCAATAGTGTATGAGATGAAATGAAGAAAGTATGGAAGTTCGACACGCTTTATCATACATGTACATGCGAGTCCTTTCAAACCGTTACCAACGGTTATCTTGGGCAAGTGCAATAAATTCATCGATTTTTTAAATAGAAGAAATAGAGCGGATTTCGTTAGCAGTTTTTTAACTGATATCATGGAGCACCTCCCATTGACAGCAGCTGCTTATGTTGCTCAATTGCTCACTTTTAATAAAATATCTAGACAAAATGAATCTCAATCTTCGAAACTTTTGGCTTTCTTCAAAACTTTTCTCGCTTTGTCTGCAAGTAGGCCCATCTTGTAATGTACTTGTAAGATGGAGCCGTTCTTGTAATCGGCTGACCAGTCATAGTCCGGCAGCCAGAGCGAGTTTCTGCAGGGAACGAGGCCGAAAATGAGACTTTCACAGAATGATGTACACCATATGCCTACTACGAATTCGCGCGTCTGCCGAGTTCTAGTGAGTTCCTCTACTTGTCAGACACGATCAAAGAAAAAAACATGTTAATCCAATGGGAGGCAGATTGCAGTTTTTGGCTGAAATCAAATTTTGTATGTTTTCTCTTATCAATTAAAATGTACTAGGTCTAGAGCCATGGTTTTTGACATGAAATGTCTTCAGGTCATATCTTATCAGGTTCATGAGCATTTATCTATGAAAGTGCATGCATTCAGATTTGACAAGCCTCCTACTGTAGGCAAGCACCAATATGTTGGCCCACTTCATCCGCATTGAACCACATTATCGCATACATCGCCGATCAGAAGCATGATAATATCAGTTACACATGATAGGAAATGACCTGAAGACATTCCATGCCAACTATTATGACTCTGGCCTTAGTACTTTTCGTTTAATCAGGGAAAACATAGAAAATTTCAGTTTAGCCAATAACTGCAATCTGCGTCTCATTGGATTTACATATGTTATTCTTTGATCCTGTCCAACAAGAAGAGGAACTCAATAGAACGCGGCAGACGTGTCGATTCGTAGTAGGCATATGGTGTACATCATTCTGTGAAAGTCTCATTTTCGGCCTCATTCCCTGCAGAAACTCGCTCTGGCTGCCGGACTATCAGTCGGATACGAAAACGCCAGCTCTGCGGTTCCAAGGCTTCCAGTTATTCAAACATCGCTAAATATCGAAGCACCGTATAATTTGACTGGTTTATAAGATCATGATTATGTTGATGCCTTGCATTTACTTCGTTTAAAGATGAAATATAATAGTTTTCAAAATTGTTTCAATATAGTTTCAATACACTCAGTACAGCTGAGTTCTACAACTTTGATGAATATCACAGAGCAAGATGAGCACGCAGACTCCAAAAATCTGAAGTGAATTGCCAAATTCCTTCAAGAATCTAGCGACTTAGGGTTATGTACACGCATATTTGATTGAATGAAATCATAAACATTGTGGAAAGTTACAGACATATACATGTACGAAGGAGTGCACACGCCAAAGGACACTTAGAAGCAAAATTTAGTTTCTGATCGTTCTCCTTTCCTTCCTGTTCACGGCTTTTTTTTGTTGCTGAAATTTACTACAAAAAACTTTTAAAAAAATTTAAAATTTAAAATGCATTTTGTATGATGTTTCATTAAGTCTGCCTCACAATGCATCTTGGATGTTCCTGCATGTTTTTCTCATATGTTTCTTGTATGCTTTCCAAGGTTTTTGGAAATAAATATTTATCAACTTATTGACTTATTACAACTTTCTATGGTTTCCCTATTACATGTAATTTATATGTAAGTCAAAGTAGATATACTTATGCGAAAGTTCAGGAAATAAAAGCATCGATTGACAATGGTCACCGGGGATAGACCAAAAGGCCTTGCATGTAGAGTTTTCGGAATGTGCCTATAGCATCTATTAAAAAGGACTTCCATTACATTCTTGTGTCATTCTATAAGCATACTTAAGTTGTCAGTCTGTCCCGTCTCTTCTATTCCATCATTGCTGAAAGAATCTCTAGACTTGGAAGAAATTATTTTTGGATTTGTATTTGAAGTGCATTTAAAGTTAAAGAAATAAAGTAAATAAGTGTTTATTGAGAGCAAAAACGACCTCCAATTGAGAATCGGAAGAGATACTTTTAGATACTTTTCTCAAGTATAGCATCTCCATTTGTATGTTTGACTTTATCACAAAAAGCATTTCTGTTCATATAGACTTTCTACAGAAGATATTTTTACACTAACGCATATTTTCATTGTAATTCAGAATTTCGAAAAATAACCGCTTTTGAAAATGGTCGATTTATTAAAACGATGTAACCGATCTGTCATGGTCTCCAGAAATCCGACCGATTCTAACCCTGGCACGCACCAATTCATCAAGTCGAACCCAAATGCAATTTGATCCTGGTTACTATACCTAGATGTAATAGAACGCACACGTGTACTGTGTGATGGTTAAATATTATTTCAAGTAAGGAGAAGGTAAGTCGTTGAAATTAACTACTCGATTGAGGCGGCTGACAGCATGTTCATTCGCTAAGCGTTATGAAGTACGGTAGGCACTCAACCACGCGGGCTAAGTTGTTTTCTTCACTCATTTAAGAATATTCGCATCAGAACACAGTCTCAGTATTCGTAATAAAATGATCTAAGTGCTTTGTCTGAACACAGTAAGACCTGTCTTGTTAACGGTTCGATTGATGATTTTGATGTTGAATTTCTTCGCTGCTGAAACAAGCGTGGTGGAATCTCGATTAATCAATAAGTGCCATCCTAAAATGAACAGACGTCATGAGACAACCGGAGCTATACTGCGTATCTAACGAGCCAGTTTAGACAGTGTCATTTTATTGCTGCCTTGCCTTGAGAAAGGGTCTGGACCCGAAACGTCGGCTGTGTACATATTTTTTATTCGTAATTATTTGTGGCATTAAATTACTCGGGAGAGAAAGCTGATTTTTTTCACATCATTGATTCATCAGAATCAACAATACTCTCACTCTTGACTTTGATGTGAATATTATTGAATGACTGAAGAGATTGCTGGAAATTATGTTGTTGGAGGGGCAGGATTACGCTTAGAGGACCGTTGTTGAATAGGTGTAAGGAATGATAGAAAGTCGCACTGCATATGTTTGTGCATTTAATCATTTGCAACAAGTCTATGAAATCTCTTGTTGACTAATGATTGTCATTTGGTTGGTGCGCGAAACGCTCTGCAAGATTTGTCTGCCAATTATCAGTCATTTTCGATTTAATAAGGGCGATTTGTACTAATTAAGCTAATCTCTGATTAATTAGCGACATATGCAAATATAAAAAAAATAGATTTCTTATTGATGAGCCGCATTTCTCATTGATTAACGACATTACATTGAAAAATTGAAATCCATTACTTCCATCTAATCATTTTATAATGATCGATGGCATTTACGCTTGATATTCATTGATGATAGAGTATGAAAACTAAACTACGAATGTTAACAAATGGGTGAATGGTGAAAGGTTCAAGTTATTTTTCAAAAAGATCATTCCAGCCATACTAGATACGCCGGACATTTTTGGCGTAAAAATCTGAGAAAATATGTCCTACATCACATTGGCTGATAGCTGTTATATCAAGCACAGTTGGTAATTCATCGTTGTTCAATACCACTCAAAGAAAAAACCAACTAACGAATAAAATTTCCTAATAGTGGAATCCATTTTCTATTGAAAGAGTGCGTCTTTATTGAAATCTTGGCTAAGAAATAGCATTCGAATGAAGTCATGATAAGTCGGAAATGGCTGATCACATGAAGTTCTGGGGACATTAACAAAATGATAGTGGCCGGCGATTTTCAAAATTCTGAGGTCGTTCGGTTTCGATTCCGTTTCGACTTCTGTCTTTGCTAAATTGATGTTACTCAAATAAGAATTTAAATCCATGAATGACTTTTTGGAATCTGAATGTTTACATTGAGTTATGCATATAAGAGAGTAATATCAATACGCATCAATAGGCCTCTTTGGTAAAATGATCAAAAATTGGCATCACATTCATTTTCATATTTTCAATGCGTACATGTAATGCGTAATACGCATATGAACTTAAAAAATGTACATTTTTTGCTCTTAGTTCTTTATTCTACATGCATATGGTGCGCTAAGCCTCGGTAGGCCTGGCTTTAACTCTTATCAACGACTCAGAGGTCAGCACATCATGGTGTACGCTTTTTGTGCACCCGGACGAAACCTAAAGTGACAGATCTGCAAAATAGATGTGTAAGCAATAAAATGCATACAATGCTATGAGTTTTTTTAAAATCTTTTTACGTGTTTACACAGCATAATATTTTTTTGCATTTACTTTTATTTCATCTTTATCCAATTTTCATTATTTTTAACACCAGTGTCATCATCGTCATCTCTTTAGGCCCATCATTATTTATCTCATTTACTTTCATGCATCTTTACACATAATACATGCAATCATCTATCCGCAAAACTAATACAATCATTCACCGAAAATGACGACCATGGAAGTTTTGCGTATGCCTGCTCTGATTGTGGTTGGCATTCGTTTAATTCAACTCGTTGATATTGAAACTAACAATAGCAGCTCAAAATGTGAATTTACTTTAATTCTTCTGGCAAAGAGGTAGATAAAGGCGGCGTTCATCATCGCATATCCAGGGCTCAACATCATTAAATGTTTTCATTCTAATTAAGTAAACATTATGCATAAAAAAATTACTCGACAAGCTCGTTTCAGGAATAGGCTATATGAGGAGCATGTATTAAAATATCATTATAAGTAATATGAATTTCTGGATGCTATTTTAATGCAGGATTGATTGCTGTGAATACAGCATACTAAGTTGGTATGACATGCGTGTTTACATAGGAGGATTAAATCTGACCTGTTTCGTGTGGTATTCTGATATGAAGAGGAAAATCTCCATCACATACATCTGTGTATAATGCTGTGCACGCACGTTGCATCATCAGTAAAAGGAAGTCAGAAATAAAGGACTTAAAAATTTGAAATCGAATTTCACAGGTCTGTGGCAGCAATTTGGTGGGTAAAATGCCAAAGCAGTTCTGTCGTCGAAGAGTTATTCTTTAATGTATAACAATCTGCTGTTGAATAGTTTATGACAAATCAGTTGAATGTTGAATATTATGATTTAGGCCTAATTGTCAGTTACGTTGGTCTTCAGTACTTGAATTTATCTGATTTGTTTTTGGCATGACATTGCCTCAGCTGTACGGTACTCCGTTTACTCCACAAATATTAGAAAAATGAAGCATAGAAGTAGAAAATCCCTGCGAATGACTGCAACTTCTCAGCTGCACTTAACTAGTCACTTGTAAATCTGAATTGATTTTGCTATCGCGGGTAAAGGACTTGCTTACACAATCAATTTCCACAAATTTTCCGATTAAGTCCTACACAAAGCCAAGCTGATCAGTAGTTGACATCATAGTGCAGTTGTCTAGGAGTTATATTTTTTAGTAAAAGGTCCAGAGTTCAAACCCGAGAATTGTTCATTTCTTTTGTGCATTACGTATATCTGCTGCGTTTTGAATCATAGATATTTGTGATAGAGATGAATACTCGCTCAAACTCAATCTCAAGCGTGAATTTATCTGATATCGAGCAGATGATTTCAAATTCAAATAATGATATCAAAACCTTCTTTAAGCAAGAAATTGACAAAGTTCATTCGTGTCTGTCCTTACTTACGGTTCGCGTTCAGTACATTGAAGAAAATTTCGTAGCCTTTAAAGAAAGAGTGGACGAACATGATCAAGCAATAAAGAATATATCTGATAGCTTAAGTCGATTTGCCGATGGATTTCCTAATGAAGTCATGGATGAAGTAGAAAACCGTCTGAACAGAAGGTCGAATCTCATAATTTCAGGAGTTCAAGAACTAACTGAAGGTAGCGTTGACGAAAGACGGATTCATGATTCAAATGAAGTTAAGAAAATTGCCGCTGAGATAGGCGTTCCCAACATTCAAATCAATCATACAATGCGAATTGGGAAACCTCAAAATGGAAGACCAAGACTGCTTAAGATTGGATGTTCAAGCTATTCTGGGAAAGTAGAAATGTTGAGAAACGGAAGGTGCCTGAGAAATTCAACGACTTTCAATCGGGTCTACATTAATCCGGATCTCACTAAACTTCAGCAAATCGAAGCCAAGAAGCTCAGGGAAGAATTACATTCAAGAAGAAACCAGCATGAGGATGTCGTTATATACAAGAATAAAGTGATCCTGAGAAGTCAAGTGAAGAATTTTCATTAAAGCTTTTACGAAACCATAGACTCAACATGCCCTCAATATTCCTCGCTAATATTCAATCCCTCCGTCCAAAGATTGATGAACTGTTGATATTTGCTACATCTATAAAACCTTGTGTCATAGCTTTGACTGAATCTTGGTTAAATGAAGATGTCGGTAACTTTGACATAGCCGTCAATAACTACTCTCTCCCAATACGCTGTGATCGCAGAGATGGAAGGCGTGGAGGTGGAGTTTGCGTATATATCCGTGATGATATACATGTAGTGGAGTTAACCGACTTACCTGATCCACCTGTAATTATAGAATGTACATGGCTCAAGTTTCCCACATCCAAAATTATCCTTGTCATCGTGTACAATCCGCCTGGTTTGAAATCAAGCGACTACTCCATCATTAATGAATACCTGATAATAAGCGCTGATAAAGCAATTGATAGACTTCGAGAAGGAATGCTGATGATTGTGGGTGATTTAAATCAGTTCCCTACGGGAGATCTTGAACGCACGTTAGGCATCGAGCAAATTGTACAGAGTCCTACCAGGGGAAATGCTATTCTCGACAAGGTGTTGATGGACCCAGAACTAAGAGAACTCTACGCTCCCGCTGTAATCGGTCCAAGTATTGGAAATGCAGATTACTCTTCCGTTCTTCTGAAACCACACAACGAATCTTCATATTCAGTATCATTTCAAAAAGTGTTCGATTATCGACATAGCCACATCACAAAGTTCCTCCAGCGTCTTCAGGCTGTTCGATGGAATGACTTTTATCGTTCACCGTTCACTCTACAGAAAAAATGCGATCTATTCTATGAAATAATTAATGAATGTTTGAAATAAATCCCTTATACATTCGTAGAAATGTCAGTTAAGGACAAGCCGTGGGTCACTCCAACCTCGCAGCACATGATTAATCTCCGGTATGATGCGTATCGTTCAAGAAATTTTGTCCTGTACAATCATTTAAAAATAAAGCTTAAATCGGAAATCTTCAAGGCCAAGCAGTTGTGGTCGGAAAAAGTCATGGAGTCGAGCAGAAACATATGGAAAATTGTCAGTTCAAACGTCTACTCAATGAGGGACAACAAACTTCAAAGCTTATTAAACCAATTTCCATCGCTTTCAGAGGCAGCTGAAGCAATCAACGATATGTTCGCAGGTGTTTTTCTGACCCCCTGAATGGAATGAAGTAATTGATACCTTTTCACATACTCAACAGGCTTGGTCCATAGACATCGAGGAACGTCATGTTCACAATCTGCTTAATTCATTGAAAACGAATAAATCAAGTGGTAGCGACAACTTATCCCCACGCTTGTTACGAGAAGCTAGTGACGCTTTATCTGGACCAATAACTCATTTGTTCTGCCTTTCAATCAAAGAAAAGTATGTGCCACATCAATGGAAAATAGCTAATGTAATTCCGGTTCCGAAAATACGAATGCCCACTATTAATGATCTAAGTCCTATATCAGTAACTCCCATTATCTCAAAGCTTTTGGAAAAATGCGTTTTGAATTCTGTAGAAGACAGACTACTGGCACTCTACGGCTCAAACCAGTTTGGCTTCCGGAAACATTCATCAACACTTCTGGCCAACATAGCCCTTCACGAACATATAACAAGTGAAATTGACTGTCCTGATATCGAAGGAGTTCTTCTGCTATCAACTGATCTTAGTCGTGCGTTTGATCGTCTTCACTACGCTAATCTATTTCAAACAATGGTCACTGCCTCATTTCCACCTGACTTCTTAATGTGGTGTGTGAGTTTTTTCAGAGATAGACGTCAGAGGGTTCGCCTAAGTGGTCCTACATACAGCAAATTAGCACAAGTAAACTCAGGTGTACCTCAAGGATCAATCTTGTCCCCTTACCTATTCGCAGCGCAGATGGGGACATTATCATCGAGGTCATCCAGAAGCAAAATAATCAAATATGCTGATGATGTAGTTGTTATCATGCCATATACAGATATATGTGAAGCAGGGTTGTAACCGGTTGCCGGTTGACCGGCGCCGGTTACCGGTTGGGTTGGGTTGAGGTTTTGCCAACCGGCCGACCGGCACCGGTTGAAAAACCGGTCGAGGATCATCCAACAAATTTTCAGATTCTTGAAAAATGATTGAACAATTTTAAAAGTAAGCGAATATTTGTTCAAAGGTAGTTTACATGTATGATTATCCCTCCGCATGATCTGGTCATGAAAATTGAGTTGTGGTTAGAAGGCTCTATGAGTATTTTTATTTTCTCCATCGGTCTACTATGTTACATGACAAATCGAAAATAGACCGATAACTTAAAATCGATGTGGTCAGTCGATTTAGTTATGCTTGTGACATCAACTAATAACTCCGATGATTATGATTGGTGGTAGGGGGCCTGTAGGTTGTGTTTGTTATCATTCAGAGGTCGGATAAACAATAATGTATGAGAAATCTCTTGTTCTGTTATCCCATCAGTCAAGACGGCTGCTGCTGTGAATGTGGAAATCCGACTACAGTATAGTGATATAACTACGACATCTGTACTACCACAGAAAATGTAGCACGAGGCGAAGCCGAGTGCTACATCTTTCTATGGTAGTACAGATGGAGTAGTTATATCACTATTATCAAACGATCAAGAAATGTCAATGAACTCTATGGACCAGTGACGATATAGACACTGCTAAGAACACAAACGTGGTTGGCTTTCCATGGCATCCAAAGTCCTAGTAGATAGCCTATCCAATATTGATGTCATGCATTTCCATAGAAATTAACAATACCATAGAAAGTACTATTATCTACTTCTATGTGCATTTCCTTCATTTGAATTTCAAGTGAACCGATATTTAACTGGCATTTGCATGAGGTGTAGCCTTATTATCTATACCCAAGATATCATCTAAGCTTACTTGCAATTTGGGTGCATTGTAGGGTAAAAAAATGTAGCACGGTAGCCCATTGGATTACATGTATTTTGATTCATAGAAATTCCGTTCTACATTAGAAAATGTAGAACGCATAGTTCAACATAGTGGAGATAGGAAGGGAGTTTGATAATAGACTATTGATATCACATTTGACATTCACATCTCGTCAGCTCAACATGATTGGGCAATTCATCTAATCAAGTGACGTCATTCCGAGTTACCTCTGTTCTCTATCTTCGCTTTGGTATAAAGATATCTTATCACGTGATATCCCGGTTAATACTCTGCTAAGCAACAAACCATTCATTATCAATGTTAGATGAAGTTGTGTTTAGTTAGGACAAACGAGTTCCACTCATGATAACGGCGATGGCCAACATGGACCCAGATAGGCTGTCATCAGAAATGATAACGTCAATGCTTAAGAAAAAGGAACTGATTCTCAAGAAACACAGCAACACACATGAAGTCTGGAGGAGTATGTCACTGATATGCACAACTACTTCTACAGATGAATCAGAACATATTTTGGGATGGTGCGCGTGTAACCACTGTTATCGTGGCTTCAGAAACTCATAGCAAGGCTGACTGTGAAGGTCGTCGAAAGAACTTTGGTCTGAGCACACTTACAAGACACGTATCGAACTGCCCAAAGAAGTCATCAACTCTAAATTCTCGTCATCATCCAGTGGATTGACTAATAAAGTGCCTCCAACTCAAAGTAGTATGATGCGGTATATTTTCAATAAGCGTGGAATAACATCAGATGTTCAAGAGCGTCTTAAGAGAGCTGAAGCTATGTTTGTTGTCAGTTCCTCTAGCAGTTATCGATCAGTAGAAAACCCAGGTCTCAAACAGCTGGCCACCGAATGCATCGCAATCGGTGCAGAATTCGGAAAGATACCTATCGAAAACATATGGTATGGAAGAAATACAATCAAGAAGGTGTGCACCGACTCAATTCAGTCTTTCATATCAAATATAAAAGCTGTATTACATGAAACAATCGCACGCGGTGTGAAATAGCATGTACTACTGATCTGTGGACAGACGATGTTAACCGACGACACTATCTCGATCTAACTGCCTTCTGATAAGTGATAGTTGGAACCTGAAACATACTATGTTGAGATGTAAAGTTTTTCCGGATGAACGAAAGACCGGGGAAAATATCGCCAAAGAGTTACTGATATTTTTGATGAATTTGGATTACTTAAAGGAAAAACTTTCATTACTCCAGATTGTGGTTCAAACATTGTAGCAGCGTTGCACGATGAGCCGAGACTTGCATGTTTTGCTCATCGATTGAATACTGTGCTTCATGATGGATTTTCTTCGACAGAAGCAGAGTGCGAATCTTTTCGCTGTTTTAACTCAGCTGTTCGCGACCTTATTTCATACATACATCGTTCAGGTATTTCTCAAGAGTCATTCCCAATCAAAATCAAGCGTTACAGTGGTACGAGGCCATGGCGATCATATACTCAGTTCATATTGCACTTGCGCGCTCATATGCCTTGTCTTCAGGAATCTTTATCTTCTGTTGGCCAAATTCATCGACTGAGCAATATTTCATGTGATTTGTGTACAGCTATCGCTGATCATTTCTCTCAATATAATTCTGTGTTTGATTTTTTTTTCTAGAATCCAGTAATACGCCGGACTTTGCAGAATGTACTACCTTCATACTATCTAGTTAGAGATAAAATTTGTTCAGTGTTATCACCGATTCAATTGTTATATCGACTCTGAAGAAGAACATTAAGAAATCTCTTGATTCAAATACTGGACGAATATTAAGGCAACACATGTTCTTGCAACTGTTTTGACCCAGGCTTCAGGCAATTGACTTTTATTCCTGAACTCAAAGATAGCGATACCTTGTTGAAGGACTCAATGGCAAATCTTCAAGTGCTAGCAGGACGTTTTCACAATCAATGATTCACAAAATCAAAGACAAGAGGAAGAAAGAGTAGAGAAACGGCCAAGGATTACCGTTGAAAATAGCACTACCGAAATTGACCCCTTCGCCTCCACGATGAGAAATAGTAGGCCTACATCAGATAATGAGTCTATTCACAGGAATACATGTATATCGGACAAAGTGAGTATGAGCTTCAGCGCTATACTAAAAGTGAGCGAATAACTTCGGATTCAAGGAATCCATTGATTTTTTGGCAGCGAGAGCGGGATGCATTTCCACTGTTATCGCAGATAAGCCGTCGGATTTTCGTGGCCCAAGCATCAAGCGGAGAAAGTGAGCGGACATTTTTCTATCGCCGGAAAGATAGCCTCCTCCGATCGATCTTTACTATCGGCAAGCAGGTGTCGAAACTTTAGTTGTGCTTAAAGAAGAAGCTCATATTAATGGTCTTTGGTAGTTGACGTGAATGCTACTTGCATATCCAATCAGTTTTCATATTGAGTCATAGAATTCTTATGAATTAATTTGTAATTATAACTCAGTCTGACATGAGCGTACGTTTTTGCAATACTAAATCTCACATGATAAAGATTAAACAATCATTGGTAACGTATCTGTAAATGCCAGATCCACTTTCTAAATTATTTCATTTTAATATTTAATTCATGAATTGAAATGATGATTGTTATAATAATATAATCGTAATATATTACTAATATAATTACCAATACATAACTATATACATGTATAATAAAAATAGTACCGTAAATAAAAATGTATTGTATATATTATATATATATATATATGTGAGCAAAAAACATGTCATTAGAAAATTGCCGGTCGACCGGCCGGTTGGGTTGAGATTTTCCACACCGGTTACCGGTTGGGTTGGGTCGAGTAAAACCTGACCGGTTACAACCCTGATGTGAAGTTGCAAATTCCGTTTGCACTGAAGTTGAAAATGTTCAATAGTGGTGCAGATCTCATGGCTTGGTACTCAATGAAAGTAAATCCAAACTCATGATAATTGACAAGTTACATCGGCATGTACCTGGACCGTGACTTGTTCACAGTGCACCTTTCTTTCTGGATATGTAATTTTGAGAGTTTTTTTTTACTTTTATTTTTTTGTTTTTTTTTTGGATTTTTGGTTTGTAGTTTTTGTTGTGTGTTAGATTATAGGTTTTTTTTTGTTTTTTTTTATTTTTTTGTGTTTTTTAGAGTTTTATTGTTTATTTTTTTATTTTTTGTTGTGTTTTTTGTTTTTTTTTTTTGTATTTTTTGTTTTTTTTTTTTTTTATTTTGTTTTTTTGTGTGTTTTTATGTTTTTGGTGTGTTTTTTGTTTTTTTGTTGTTTGTTGGTGTATTTTTTGTTGTGGGTGGTTTGGTTTGGTTTTTTTTATATTTTTTTGTTTTTTTTTTTCTTTTATTTTTTAGAGGGTGTTGTTTTGTTTTTTTATTTTTTTTTTTTGTTTTTTTTTTTTGTTGGTTTATATGTTATTGGTTGTGTAGTTTTTTTTGTGGTTATTTTTTGATTTGTTTATTGTTTTGTTATTTTGGTTTTTATTTTGTTTGTTTTTTTTTTTTTATTTTTTTTTTTTTTTTATATTTTTTTATTTTGTATGTGTTTATTTTTTTTTTTTTTTTTTGGTTTATTTTTATTTTTATTTTTTTTTTTTTTTTTTTTATTTTTATGTTTATTTTTTTTTTTTTTTTTATCTTAGTTTTTTTATTTTTTATTTTTTTTTTTTTTATTTTTTTGATTTTTTTTTTTTATTTGTTTTTAATTTTTTTTTTTTTTTTTATATTATTTTTTGTTTATTTTTTTTTTTATTTTTTTTTTTTTCTTTTTTTTTTTTTTTATTTTTTTTTTTTTTTTTTTTTCTTTTTTTTTTTATATTTTTTTTTTATTATTTTTTTTTTTTTTATTTTTTTTTTTATTTTTTTTATTTTTTTTTTTTGTTTTTATTTATTTATTTTTTTTTAGTGGATTTTTTGTCTCTATATCTTTTTTTTTTTTAATCTGGTTTTTATCTTATTACGTTTTCTATTTATTTTCTCCAATGTTTTTTTCTTCTTTATGAGTTTAATCTTTTATATTCCTTTTTGTTTATATTTATTTTCATTCTTTTCAATTATTTTACATTAATTGAATTATTTTGATTGTTTTTTTTTTTTTGTCATCATTTTTATATTGTTTTTTTCTTGCTTTTTTTTATTTTTTTATATTATTTTCATTATTAGATTATTTTTTTTTTTTTTTTTTTTTTATTTATTTTTCTTTATTTTATTTTATATTTTTTTTTTTTTTATTTTTTAAACCCTTTGATATTTATTTTTTTAAATCTTATTTTTTTATTTATTTATCTTGTATATTTTTTTCTTAGTATTTTCTATAATTATCTTATTTTTTTCTATTCGAACTTGATTTATTTTTCTTTTTTTATTGTATCTTTTTTGTTTATTTTTTGTTTATTATTATTTTTGTATTCGTTTTTTTTCTTTTTTTTTCTTATCTATTTTATTTTATTTTTTTACTCTTTATTTTTTTTTTTTTGTTTTCTTTGGTCATTTTATTTCTTTCATTCTTTAATTTTTCTTTTTATTTTGTTGTTTTTTCTCTTATTGTTTTTATTTATTTCTTATTTTTCACATTCTTTACTTTTATTGTTTTTATTATTATCTTATATTGTTTTCTTTTTATTTTTTATTATTTTTTTTAATATATTTTTTTTTTATTTTTAATATTTTGTATATTTTTTTTGTTTTTGTTTCATATTTTATTCTTTTTTTTATCTTCTTATTTTTTCATTTTTTCCCTTTTTTTTACATTTAATTGATTTTGAAGTTTTTAAATTTTTTTTTTTATTGTTTCACAACCTTTTCATTCTTTATTTTTTTTTCTGAGATATTTTTTTTTATATTCTTTCTTTCTTTTTTTTCTTTTTTAAACTCTATTTTATTTTAGATATTTGAGATTTTACATTTTTTTTTTTTATTATTTTACATATTTTTTATATTATTCATTTTATTTTCCTGTTTTTTTTTTTTTTATTTCTTTGCTATTTTTTTCTGTTATTTTTTATATTTTAATTTCTAATTCTTTTTTTCATGTATGTTTTTATATTTTCCTCTTTTTTTTATTTGTTTTTTTTTATTTTTTTTATTTTTTAATTATTTTTTTGTTGTGCATTTTATTTTCTTCATTTTTTTTGAAAAAGATTTTTTTTTTTTTATATTGCTATTTTTTTTATTTTTCATCTATTGTTTTTATTAACTCTTATTTTTTTTTTTTTTTTATCATATTCTATATTTTATCCATTATTTTTAATTCTTCTTTTTTTTTATTTTTTATCTTTATTTCTGATTATTCTTATTTTTATTCTTCTTTTCTTCTGTGATATAGATTATATTATTTATTATTGTTTTATTTTTTTTTTTTTATATTTATTTTTTCTTTTTTTATTTATTTTTAATTTATTTTTATTTTTTTGTTTTTTTTAGAGATTATAAATTTTCCATTTTTTTATTTTTCTTTTTTTTTTTTCTTAATAAAATTATTTTTTTATTTTAATTATTACTTTTTATTTTTCCTTATATTTTTTTTTGGAGCTTTTTTTTTTTCTATTATATTTTTTTTTTTACTTTTTTGAAACTAGCCCCCCCGTTTTTTTTAGTTTGGTTCTTTTTCATTTTCATTTTATTTTCCCTTATTATTTTTTTTTTTACTCTTTTTATTTTTTTCTATTTCTTAATTTTTTTTTTTTATTTTTCGTTTTTTTCTCCTATTTTATGTAATTTACCTTATTTTTCTTTTCTTTATCCTTTCTTTATTCTTTTAATTTTAATTAATTTTTTCCCTTGTCTTTAACTTGTTAATTTTTTTTTTTTCTACTTTGTATTACTGTATTTTTTTTCCTTTTTATTTATTTTTGTTGAGATTCTTTATTTTATATTTTTCTTTCTATTTTTTGTTTTTTTACTTAATATTACTAATTTTTTTTTTTTTTTGTTTTTTCATCATATCTCCTTTTCTTTTTTTTCTTCATTTTTTTTTTCATCCGCTATCTCCCTTTTTTCTTTATTTTTTTAATAATTATATTTTTTCTTTCATTCTTTGTTTTTATCGAGATTTTTTTTTTTTCTATTTTTTTCTTTGAGATTATTTGTTTCTTATATTTTTACTGTTTTCTTTAATTTTTTACTTTTTTCGTTTTTTTTTCTTTTTTTTTTATTTTCTTATTTTCTCTATTTCATATATTTTTTTTTTTTTATTTTTTATATTCTTTTTTCTCTTATACTATTCTTTTCTATTTTTGTTTTTTTTTCTTTTTTTTTTTATATTTGTTTTGAA
>CAJQUW010002695.1:0-64643 GCA_907163375.1 Prostheceraeus crozeri | reverse complement strand
TTTATGGCACTGTATTTCTGCCTAGGCCACAAGTCCCCCCGGCACTTCACTTTCCGTGGTAGAGTGGTTTTCACAGCATGATACATGATGAGAGATTGAGAAATACAAATCACAAATGTTGATCAACGATCGGAGTTGAGCTCAAAATCAAACTATCTAAAAGTGACGAAATAAAAATGCATTGGCATCAGTAGATAAATAGGCTTAAAAAACTAAATTAACAAAACGAGTATATACAAACCGTATGTATCTAAAGTAGTATGTATAAAAATATGTACAACAGGTATGTACACAAGAGTACTACAAAAGGAAGGTACAAAGGTGTATGTAGGAAGTTGTTTGTATAAAGGCAGAGTAATGTATAAGAAATGTACAAAAGAATAAGAAAATGTACAAAGTTGTATGTTTCACCTGTGACAACTGAAAGACCCGGGATACGGGGTGTTTTGAGAGGTCCATTTAACGACCGGGAAAGTGTCCCGCTTGTTTGGATGCGTTGATTGAAGGGAGGTGTCCTAGTTGAACTTTATACGAAGTCAAAGGGCCCCCCACCTATAAAGAGTAGTTCTAACGGAGGACGAAAGTACCGCGAAATAAGGGGACGGGTACGGAGGTGACCCTTAAGGAGGACGAAGAATGGTCCATGGTCTCTAAGCGCGCCAAAACACTAAATCTCGTATCGGCGACGGGGGAGAGGGAGCAGGGGCGTTGAATCGATGTTTCGAGGCCCCACCAAACGGAGGTTGGGGGGGACCACTGGGGGGACCCCACTGGAAGAAAAAAAAAAAAAAAAAAAAAAAAAAGAAGAGAAAAAAAAAAAAAAAAAAAAAAGGAAAAAAAAGCCAGGCGCAGGTCTCGAGAGGTCAGCTCTGCTTGCTGGAGGTGAGAAAAGGGACGTCACGGCGCTGCAAGGCCACAGTATCAGTAGTGCGTAAGGAAGAGAAGTTCCCGAGCACTAACGGCTTCATATTGGCATGGTACAGCAAGGAGTACAGAGCAGTGGGCTCCGTGTGTGAAGAAAGATAGAAGCGGTTGAGCGGATGTGCGAATTGGAGAACGCGCCGTTTGCGTGCCGCACACGAAGACCCTTTTGAGTAAACCTGCGCCAGTCGCCGCCAGGTGGACGGGGGGGCCGCTCGGCAAGAGAAGGAGTGGGGATGCGTGGCGTAAGAAATTTTAGTGAAAACACCAAGGACCCGGAGAAAGAAAGAAGAGAAGCATGTAGGCCCAACGTAAGCTGGGACACGCGGGGGGTTCCGTTGACAGGAGGGAAGCGGAGGTAGGTGAAGGTCAGGGGTTCAATGGCAGCAATGAGGCGTATGACAATCGCTCCGTGAAGTGTGAAAGTCCAGAGAGGCGATTCAAAAAGGTAATACCCAAACAGTTTTAGATGAGCTAGGTGCTGTCGAGAGGAGACAGTCCGCGGAAGACGGAGACTAGGCATGCTCCATGTGTTGTCGGCTAACGGTTGAGAAGTGTAGAAGGTGACCTGTGTTTTGCTCAATTCAAGTGAGAGGCCGTTTTCATCCAACTCAAAGTGACCAGGGCATTGAAGGTGCGGAAAAGGAGGTTTGTCCACGCATATATGGGCTGCCGGTGCGCGCTCACGGAGGTCAAGGCGATGTCTTGCGTCTGCATAATAGGAACCTAGGTTTCAGAGAGGGGGACCGAGAGGTGCTGGGGCCCGCAGAGAGAGACGAAAAGAAGTTGTTGAAACATTGTCGGCGAAAGAGGGACTCCCTTGGGGGAGGCACCACGCGCGCAGTTGGTTGAAATGCCGCGAACTCGAGTGGCGCCAAGATGTCGAAATCGCTGTAGATCGGTGTGTGTTGCAAAAGGGCCGTCAGGAGCGAGCCCGCATGGCTGCAAGGAAACAACCGAGTGAAGGATCGCAGGAGTGCGGTCGTGCTCTACGCAATCAAAGGCCTTTCGTAAGTCTA
This sequence comes from Prostheceraeus crozeri, assembly GCA_907163375.1. NCBI lineage: Eukaryota > Metazoa > Platyhelminthes > Polycladida > Euryleptidae > Prostheceraeus > Prostheceraeus crozeri. Next base: position 62,703 of record CAJQUW010002695.1, on the reverse strand, counting down.
ATGTGACCAAAGCAGTCGTTGTTTCCCGAGCGTAAAATACCATTTATATTAAACGGCCGCCTCAGATTATTTGTAGGAGTGTGGTCTGACGTGTTACAATCTTGGCGGAAGGCATATTGTGTGGGCTGAAAGGAGTTGATGGCGTTCAAAGTAAAGATAGGAGGTGTCGATGTTTTGACATGGTGAAACTCTAGGAACTTTAAGAATGGTGTGCAGCTCTAGTGTGATGGATCGATAGCTTGCAAGCAGGGAGAGGTCCCTTATCTTGGTTTAAGGTAATCATGGAAATGACCCGAGGGAACGCAGACAGATTGGGGGACGTAGCAGAGGCGGATAATATCGTTGAGAAGCGAGGACCAAAACCTGATGACACACAGAGGAGGAGCAAAACTGAGAAAAGAAATTCGTACACGATCCGATCAGGACCCCGGCGGCTCTCTTACCTCCACGACACACGAGCGAGGATACGTTGAAGGTCACGAACCGACAGGCAAGGAATAGATTGGAAACCTCGGAGAGAGAGGCAACTCGTTTGAGACGTTCAGGCACAGATACCGGAGGCTAGGACGGTTGTGGAGGAAGTAGCGATGAGAAGAGTTTCCATGTTCGCGCTGAAACGCGATGCATATCAGACGGATGCGTGAGTAGTTTACCTGTAGGCGAAAGTCGAATGGGCCTGGCTAGTGAGAGGTGGGCCACGGAAACGGCGCCCTGATTTCATTGCCAAAAAGCGGGGTTTAGTAGGGCCCTCCGCGATAGCCCGTCACGCCGGTCCTCCTCAATGTGGATGACTTCACTACTCACCAACTCGAGCCCGAATCGCACGTTGAAAGTCGGGTTTTTTTTTTTTGTGTATTAATCTCATTGTACGCAAGGGTGGTGGACGGTATTCCGGGAGTAAGTTGCGTCCGCAGGCGCCGGCGGGAGCGATGATGAGCAACAGAAATGGACCGGGCGGCAAACCCGGGGGCGATCTGGGCAGGCACGACGTTTGTTTTTGTTGGGGAAATATGGTTGATCGGCGGCTTGGGACAATTTCGTTTAGAAAGCGATAAAAAAGCGCGGTGGATCCCAGGTCATCCCGTGACGGCGGATTCTTGTGGCGGCCAGAGGAACGAAGACTCAATTGAGTCACGTAAGGAGGCGGCGAAAGGAGAGTAGGTCCAAGTTGGGGGCGAGATGCCAGCGTTCAGGAGCCGAAGCCAAGGGTCGGAGTCGGCTCCGAAGGAACGCCACCAAAGGCAGATGGTCAGAGCCCAGGTCCGTCCAGACAGCACATCCAGAAAACAAAACGGGTAGCGGGGGTGGTAGGCAAGGAGAAGAAGTCTAAACACGCAGTGTAAGTCCATTGCGGAGTGATGAAAAGTCGGTTGGGCGGAGTCATTAAGGACAACGTACGTCGTTAGTCTGCAGGTATAGGAAGCCAAGACTCGACCGTTTGCGTTGGAGGGTCGTTGCACGCCGAGGATAGGGTGGTGTGCGTTGAAGTCTCCCATAGACAATAGAAAAAACGCGTTGCGAACGCCAGATTGAGGAAGGAAGACGAGAGGGGTCCATGCCGCTGCGAAGGCGGGGCGTAAATTGAGGTCACCAGGACCGTGGCGCCGTACCCAGGAGAGGGTCCATCAGGCTGACTTGCACAAGGCAGTTTGGCCAGTTCTGATCTTGAGAAGTGAGGTGCGAGTGGCGAAGGGAGCCGTGTGCACGAGCAGCAGGTTGGCCCGGGCGGCTGATGGCACTTTCATTTCAAATCCATTAGACATAAAAGTCCGGGAAAAGACCTTCGACCGTGCGGCGGTCCCTGTGTTCGCGGTTTGTCTCATGCAACGAATTGGCAACGAGGCAATGCTCGAGGGCAGGTCGGAGCTCGGGCATCCGGGAAGCTAGGCCATTAACATTCAGGTGAAAAAAGAAAGGCGGAGTTGATGGAATCATTGCGATGAGATTTGGTCCAGTAAGTCTATGAGTGTAACCAAAGTCCGCGGCGGTGGGACAGAGGCTGACCAAGTCGAGAGTTCTTCACGAAGAGAGTCGCGGAGGCGCAAGATGGAAGCGCGCGTGATGGGTAGGAGCAGTGAGAGCACAGGGAGTGGAAGAGTCAGGTGAGGCGAAAGGCACAGGCTCGGCAAAAGGTAAAGGCTCGGGACCGAATGGCGGATAGCATGCGTTGCGCGGAATCCACTGGCCGGTTGGAGTCCATGGTCAGAGGACACTGGGACCTCGTGGCGAGTTGCTGTTGTGAGAATGGGTGTGAGGCATGAGTCTCCAGAGGACGCAGGTGGTCAGGTGAAAGCGTCAGGGAGTGGCGCGACGGAGAGAAAGGCCGCTGCGAGGTTGGGTGCGAGACGAGGTCCCCTGGAGGGCGTTGTTGGTCAGAGGAGAGCACCAACGGTCAGCAACATAGGCGGTTCGCGGAGCGGGGCCCAAAATAGATCTGAGTGGCGAAACGGGAGCGGCAAGCGGCGGCAAATGGGCCAGCATGGTAGAGGGCCGCGGCTGCTGTATACGAGGCATATGTCCGTGCTGTGTGAGGTGGAGGCGGAGGATCGACCGGAGGGCGAGAGCGGAGCCGGAAGGCCGCAAGAACAGGGCATCCACCATAAAAATGGGGAGTGCGGTCCACCACAATTGCCGCAGGTCCGTGTAACCTTCCGGTTGGGGCATCGACGGATGAAATGGTCAGGAGATGCGCAGTGCCGGCAGACAGAAGGGCGGGAACATGCGGACCCCGCCGGGTGAAGGCCGAAACAGCGTTGACACGGCCGTGGACAAGGAGGCGGAGGCGGAGGCGTCCGGTACTTGACTTGTAAGTACCGAAAAAGGGTGACCGTAGGAGAGGCGGTAAGGGTTTCAAAGTCCTCAGGAGTCACTATGAGACGAACGTGGGACGAGAAGTTTTCGGGATCCAAAGAGCCGTTGGATAGACGTCGACGAAGGCGGGATGCATGGACAATCTTGACGTTGTAAGCGTCGTCCAAGTACGTCTTAATAGAGTCGGCCGTGTAGGAAAGATGGACAAAGCTGAGGACAATCACTTTGTTTATTTCGCGAGGAGGCTCAGGAAGGCGAGTGCGTGGAGGGCGGATGACAATGCCCTGGAGTCTGGCGGGTTTCGGGGCAGTAAGGATACGATTTGCTCCTGCGTGGTCGAAAAAGTGCACCAGGAACCCTGAAGAGTCTTCGAGAGGGTCTACATGTCTGACCAAAGAGGAGGGCAGGAAGTTGCCAACCAACTTGAGGAACTCGACAATGTCGCCGCCGTGGAAACCCTCAAAAACTAGCTTTCGGCCGCGAAGAGGTTGTGAGGAGGCTGTAACCGCGGAGTCGTGTGTCCCAGGGGCAGGAGGGCAGGATGGAAAAGCCGCAGAGGCGGAGCCGTCCATTCCAAAGGCCGCTGGTGGCGGTACGGTGATGAACAAATCCTCCGTAAACGTGAAACGGGGTTTCGGAGCGGTGGCAGAAGGGCCAGCCGTTGTTGCCTGAGGACAGGCCGTTGAAAGGACAGTTTGGAGGCTTCCGGTGTCAGAACTGGGAGAGGATGCCGCCCCGGAGACCGCCGGTCGACCAGGCGCCGCGGATGAGGCCGCGGATGACTTCGGAGAAGATGTAGAGTTTTTGAGACCGTTTTGAGACGTTTTTGAGACCAAATTTTTGAGACCGTCAAATACGGCAAAGAAGCACGGGCGGACCTCTGCTATCCATTCGATTTTCGTCAACTTCTTCAAATTGGCGAATTAGCTTTTTAAACAAAGTTAAAGAATACAAAAGAGAAAACGACAACTGCTTTGAAAACATTTTATTGCGACATATCAAAATGATGAATTACGATTTTTTACATCATATTGATACCTTCATTTCGCTTCAATCTCCACATGATATGCTCAAGGTCAGTATTCACCTCTCACTACTAACAACGGTAGTAGCAAGAATAAATCTTTTAATTCAACCAGGAGCTGAAAATTAATGTCACTTTACAGTAGACAACACCATGAATATGGATGTCTGTCGTTAGCGACCATACCACGTTGAAAGCACCTGTTCCCGTCCGATCACAGAAGTTAAGCAACGTCGGGCCAGGTTAGTACTTGGATGGGTGACCGCCTGGGAATACCTGGTGTTGCTAACATTTTTGTCTTTTCAGACCAAACTATCCTTCAGGATTTCAGTAGTATTTCCGAGAAGTAGTCCAACTTGTATATTTGGGTCAATTGCAAACCTCATCGACCATCATTTACTTCCGTATAAGTGAAAACATTGACAGGCATTTGGAATCTCCGATTTAAATATGGTTCTTGAAAAATCATCGGAATCACTTGCATCGGACATTATTATAATGTTGCACCTTCATTTAAATGACAGACCAATACAAAACACACTATCCACAGCGAATACAGCCAGCACCAACCTTAGCACGTTATCGCTTCTCGGCTCTTCGAGCTAAGATCAAAAGTGTAGTATCTGTTCTTTCTAGTTTAATCTCTAGAACGCAGTCCAACGGACTGCATGGAGATTATCCCGATTTTTGTTATCCGGAAGGGAGGTAGAGGCCTGCCTCGCCCCTTCCCCGGGTTGACCTCGTATTGCAGTACCGCGAGGAACAGCCCATTATTCAAATAAAAATAAAGTCTCCTTTCCAGCATCAATCAAAGACTATGTCTTTTTCAATTATTGCCATGTGAAAGACGTTTCCGATAACGAGTCAACTAGCTATGACGTAACATAGACATCTCACCGCGGACAATGATATGCGACTGAAGCTGTCAACTTCATTCCAACATCAATGAAAACAAATCCGTTGTCAATTATCAATCAGTGGTCGGAGGATGACGAGTCAGCATTCTATGACGCAACAGAGATATCCCACACACTCATGACAATCCATGATATGCGACAGAACGCATCCGTCTATTGTGTATTATCACCTGTTTTTATTCCAAACCACCGGGCAGTATAGCTGCTGGCACCGAAATATGACTATCTTGGAGAGACACAACGGCCGTACCCCTGCCGCCTCCATGGGTGGGCGACGCACCAGCCAGCCACAAACACAAAACTAGCTGCTGCTGGCTGCTGTTGCAAAGAATAGGAAAACGGCATCGATACACGTGTAACGTAGCTTCCATTTCCCTTCCTCCTTCTTTTCTTTCCATTATTTTAGAATAGGCCTTGCGGCCTGTCAAAGACTCGACGAATCGCTTGGATCATTTGCATGCTTACCAGCAATTTATTGCAATAAAAAACAACCAAATTTTTTGGACCTATATGATTTTATTTGACCCCCAAAGGGGGGGCAGGGGGGGGGGGTGCTTCGCCGGCGCGGCATAGGATTAAGGGGCGCCCCCCTTCGGCTATCCGCGGCACTTGTGAAAAATGTATGGTGTGTGGTTGCTGGGTGGGTGTGGTGCGAGTACAAAAACCTCAGACCGTACCCGTGGTAACCTGACGGTGGTTCGAGTGGGCGTTGTGCGTGTGAAAGACAGTGGTGGTACACAGTGTTTTGTCGACGAGTACAAATCCTGCAAAAAGAAAACAAAACTTGAAAAGATGGGTGAAGAGGTCGGAAAGACAAGGAAGTTTGAAACACACTAAAGCTGGAGCGCGAGCCGACCACGCACAACACCCCCTTAAACGTGGGTATGGTGATCGTGAGCTTTGCCAATGCTCTGTCCGGCAAGAGGCAGTCGGGGAGTGTGTCTCTCACCCAGTCAATGGTTGTGCACAAAGGTAAAGTGTTATTACAGACCGTTAAAAAACCTATCACTATACATGTATTAACAGTACCAGAATTGAGTCAGTCATCTGAAAAGGAAAAACATGCACCAAAGAGAGGGTCTGATACACTTAAGTGCACACAGCCTAAAAACTAAAAAGTAACTAAAATGGCCTAAATGCCGGCATGCACGACCGAGAGAGAAAAGAAACGGTGAAAAAAGTAAAGTACAGTGAAGCGGTAGAACAAAATAGGCGGTCTACCGAGTAAAAAGGCTAAGCAGGTACATTAGACTCCTATAACAGTCTAAACAGAAATTACACTAAACGTACCTAAAAAACGCTATACAAGCGAAAAAAGGAAAGCACAGTCCAATACAGGCACTGGTACAGAACAAGGGGAGGAGTGTGTCCTGTTACTGTGTCCGTGTATTTCACATACGGTGTTCAATGAGTTGAATGTATTAGTTGGGTATGTGAAAAATAAAATCACAAATAGAGAAAAAGGAGTGTTCCTGTGGGGATCCGTGTAATTCACAGACGGTGTTCAGTGTTTTTGCTTGTAGAATTATTTAGTTTAGGGATTTATTTAGGGCAATGACAATTAATAAGTTGCATGTGTCCGTGTTTTTCTCCAACGGTGTTCAGTGTTTTTGCTTGTAAGTGTGCCCGTGTAACTGACGGTGTTCAGTGTTTTTGCATGTGGTGTCCCGTGTAGTTCTCCAACGGTGTTCAGTGGTTTGTATGTATCGACTCATTTATTTAACCTTAATTTTTAATAAGGGATCCTATTCTATTGTTCTTGCATGTGGTTGAAGCCCGTGTTATTCACTTACGGTGTTCGATGTTTTTGCGTGTCCATGTAACCCGTGTAGTTCACAAACGGTGTTCTGTGTTTTGATCGTAACCCGTGTAGATTGCTTAACGGTGTTCGATGTTTTTGAATGTAGTCCGTATAACCGACGGTGTTTAGTGTTGTCGATCAGTACTGTGCCCGCGTAATTCTCCTGCGGTGTTCATTGCTTTTGCTTGTATATGAAATCCGTATAATACACTCACGGTGTTCATTGGTTTGAAGGTGGAGGTGTGAGATGGAGGGCCGTCATGACACTATTTATTAATGTTTGGTCTGTGGGCGTGAGTTTGTCATATGTTGCTCTCAGAGGTGTAGGTCTATAGGCCAGGCGCCTATTTTTGAGACCGTCAAATACGGCAAAGAAGCACGGGCGGACCTCTGCTATCCATTCGATTTTCGTCAACTTCTTCAAATTGGCGAATTAGCTTTTTAAACAAAGTTAAAGAATACAAAAGAGAAAACGACAACTGCTTTGAAAACATTTTATTGCGACATATCAAAATGATGAATTACGATTTTTTACATCATATTGATACCTTCATTTCGCTTCAATCTCCACATGATATGCTCAAGGTCAGTATTCACCTCTCACTACTAACAACGGTAGTAGCAAGAATAAATCTTTTAATTCAACCAGGAGCTGAAAATTAATGTCACTTTACAGTAGACAACACCATGAATATGGATGTCTGTCGTTAGCGACCATACCACGTTGAAAGCACCTGTTCCCGTCCGATCACAGAAGTTAAGCAACGTCGGGCCAGGTTAGTACTTGGATGGGTGACCGCCTGGGAATACCTGGTGTTGCTAACATTTTTGTCTTTTCAGACCAAACTATCCTTCAGGATTTCAGTAGTATTTCCGAGAAGTAGTCCAACTTGTATATTTGGGTCAATTGCAAAACCTCATCGACCATCATTTACTTCCGTATAAGTGAAAACATTGACAGGCATTTGGAATCTCCGATTTAAATATGGTTCTTGAAAAATCATCGGAATCACTTGCATCGGGACATTATTATAATGTTGCACCTTCATTTAAATGACAGACCAATACAAAACACACTATCCACAGCGAATACAGCCAGCACCAACCTTAGCACGTTATCGCTTCTCGGCTCTTCGAGCTAAGATCAAAAGTGTAGTATCTGTTCTTTCTAGTTTAATCTCTAGAACGCAGTCCAACGGACTGCATGGAGATTATCCCGATTTTTGTTATCCGGAAGGGAGGTAGAGGCCTGCCTCGCCCCTTCCCCGGGTTGACCTCGTATTGCAGTACCGCGAGGAACAGCCCATTATTCAAATAAAAATAAAGTCTCCTTTCCAGCATCAATCAAAGACTATGTCTTTTTCAATTATTGCCATGTGAAAGACGTTTCCGATAACGAGTCAACTAGCTATGACGTAACATAGACATCTCACCGCGGACAATGATATGCGACTGAAGCTGTCAACTTCATTCCAACATCAATGAAAACAAATCCGTTGTCATTATCAATCAGTGGTCGGAGGATGACGAGTCAGCATTCTATGACGCAACAGAGATATCCCACACACTCATGACAATCCATGATATGCGACAGAACGCATCCGTCTATTGTGTATTATCACCTGTTTTTATTCCAAACCACCGGGCAGTATAGCTGCTGGCACCGAAATATGACTATCTTGGAGAGACACAACGGCCGTACCCCTGCCGCCTCCTGGGTGGGGCGACGCACCAGCCAGCCACAAACACAAAACTGCTGCTGGCTGCTGTTGCAAGAATAGGAAAACGGCATCGATACACGTGTAACGTAGCTTCCATTTCCCTTCCTCCTTCTTTTCTTTATTTTAGAATAGGCCTTGCGGCCTGTCAAAGACTCGACGATCGCTTGGATCATTTGATGCTTACCATGCAATTATTGCAATAAACACCAAATTTTTGACCTATAAGATTTTATTTGACCCCCAAAGGGGGCCCTTCGCTATCCGCGGCACTTGTGAAAAATGTATGCGTGTGTGGTTGCTGGTGGGTGTGTGCGAGTACAAAAACCTCAGACCTACCCGTGTAACCGACGGTGTTCAGTGGCGTGTGCGTGTGAAGACAGTGTGTACACAGTGTTTGTCGACGAGTACAAATCCTGCAAAAAAGAAAACAAAACTTGAAAAGATGGGTGAAGAGGTCGGAAGACAAGAAGTTGAAACCACTAAAGCTGGAGCCGCGAGCCGGCCACGCAACACCCCACGTGGGAGGTGACGTGAGCTTTGCCCAATGCTCTGTCCGGCAAGAGGAGTGTGCTCTCCCCAGTCGTGGTGTGCACAAAGTAAAGTGTTATTACAGACCTAAAAACTATCCTATACATGTATTAACAGTACCAGAATAGAGTCAGGTCATCTGAAAAGGAAAAACATGCACCAAAGAGAGGGTCTGATACACTTAAGTGCACACAGCCTAAAAACTAAAAAGTAACTAAAAATGGCCTAAATGCCGGCATGCACGACCGAGAGAGAAGAAACGGTGAAAAAAGTAAAGTACAGTGAAGCGGTAGAACAAAATAGGCGGTCTACCGAGTAAAAAGGCTAAGCAGGTACATTAGACTCCTATAAACAGTCTAAACAGAAATTACACTAAACGTACCTAAAAAACGCTATACAAGCGGAAAAAAGGAAAGCACAGTCCAATACAGGCACTGGTACAGAAAAAGGGGAGGAGTGTGTCCTGTTACTGTGTCCGTGTATTTCACATACGGTGTTCAATGAGTTGAATGTATTAGTTGGGTATGTGAAAAATAAAAATCACAAATAGAGAAAAAGGAGTGTTTCCTGTGGGGATCCGTGTAATTCACAGACGGTGTTCAGTGTTTTTGCTTGTAGAATTATTTAGTTTAGGGATTTATTTAGGGCAATGACAATTAATAAGTTGCATGTGTCCGTGTTTTTCTCCAACGGTGTTCAGTGTTTTTGCTTGTAAGTGTGCCCGTGTAACTGACGGTGTTCAGTGTTTTTGCATGTGGTGTCCCGTGTAGTTCTCCAACGGTGTTCAGTGGTTTGTATGTATCGACTCATTTATTTAACCTTAATTTTTAATAAGGGATCCTATTCTATTGTTCTTGCATGTGGTTGAAGCCCGTGTTATTCACTTACGGTGTTCGATGTTTTTGCGTGTCCATGTAACCCGTGTAGTTCACAAACGGTGTTCTGTGTTTTGATCGTAACCCGTGTAGATTGCTTAACGGTGTTCGATGTTTTTGAATGTAGTCCGTATAACCGACGGTGTTTAGTGTTGTCGATCAGTACTGTGCCCGCGTAATTCTCCTGCGGTGTTCATTGCTTTTGCTTGTATATGAAATCCGTATAATACACTCACGGTGTTCATTGGTTTGAAGGTGGAGGTGTGAGATGGAGGGCCGTCATGACACTATTTATTAATGTTTGGTCTGTGGGCGTGAGTTTGTCATATGTTGCTCTCAGAGGTGTAGGTCTATAGGCCAGGCGCCTATTTTTGATCTGATCAGTAAGTTTATTTCAGCCGCCGAGGCAGCTCTTCAAAAATGTAGGCGGTTGTACATGAATGAACATCATTTGAACATAGAGTTGAAACAAATCCATTACCAAAATTATACGAAACTATAATGGCTATTTACAAAAATTAAGTAAGTTGGAAAGTCTTAAAGAAAGTAGTTATGTACAAAAAGAAATAGCTGGTTTTAAAAGGACTGGAGAGTCCTCAGTTCCCCTATCAGTTTGTTCAGCAGGTTGCTGCCGGCACGGTGGATGTTTCCTGGGTTGACGTGAGTAAATGCGTTCTCAAAAACGCGTTGGCCACCGGGAGGAAACTGCAGCGAGTATAGGAAGATCGCGAAAGTCTGATCTGCAGGGAGGTCGGAGACCACTGGGTTGGTGACCACTGGACCTGTGGAGGCGTCACTTACGGCTTTGCTTGGTGTTTGGGTGCCAGCGTCCTTTGTGAACCTCTCTGTGAGCGGCCTGTGGGGCTTGGGCCGGAGCGTCTGGAGGCGTGGAGTTGGGTCGGGGACGACTGGAGTGGCAGCGACTACGGGATCAGCGGGATCTTGGCAGGATCTGGAAGAGGAGCAGGAGCTGGAAGAGGAGCTGGAACTGGAGGATCTGCTGCGAACTTGAGCCCGCCGCGGGTTGAAGGCTGGGCACCCGCGGTAGGTCGGGAGATGGTCGCCCTTGCAGTTGCAGCAGCTGACTGGATTTGGGCAGGAGGCTTGGAGGTGGTCCGTGTCTCCGCAGCGCTTACAGCGGGACCGGGAGGTGCACGAGGAGGTAGGATGGTCAGGCTGGAAGCACTTGGAACACTGGGTCTTGGGCTTGGGCTGAGGCTGGACGTAGTAGCGGTGGGCATTGTAGGAGAAGGACTGGATTGTACGGGCTGAGGTCAAGCGGGCAGCAGAGGTCTGGAGGAGGCGAACTCGGACTTTGGTGGACAGGCGGGAGAAGTCGATGGATCCGTCGGGCTTCTGGAGGTGGAGGCGCGTGACGGACTGGATCGGGACTTGGTAGTGGGCTTGGAGGTTGGCTTGGAGGTCGTCTGGGTTGATGGACTGGTGGACATCTTGTAGGATGATGGAGGTTGAGGCAGGAGCTTGAGGGCGGGAGCGGGGAGGCCGGACGGAGGCATCCGCAAGGGCCGCTGGCTTTGGGCGCTCGAGGAGGGCGGTGGCGGCAGCTGAAGTGCGGCATCGGACGGAGAAGCCGGAGCCGTCCAGCAAGGGCCGCACACCTGCGATGTCCCGCTCCAAGCCGTATTCCGACAGAGCGGAGGCGAAGACGGCGAGTGGGACAGCAGCGAGGTCAGTGAAGATGACCGTAGGGGCTGGGCGGCTGCGGCTCTCGGCAGCGACTTGGTCAGGAGCTGGTGCTGCTGGTCTCGTGGTTGGCTTGGCTTGGCTGGTAGAGGCTCTTAGGAGGGCCGTTGTTTGACGGTCTTGTGCTGGAAAGGACTGGAGCGGAGGCGGACCCCACCAAGGTGCGCGAACACCACAGTTGCATCGAGTGCAAGGCGGCGGGGCGTCCCAGCGCAACGGCGCTGCAACCTCAGCATACGTGGAGTATGCCCGAGGGGCCGGGGCCCCCACAAAGGCTGCATTGCCACAAGCGTTGGCCGGGACCTGGCCCTCCCAAGGGCCAGCCGCGCGAGCCGCTAAGGCAGAAGGCGCAGGCGCACCAAAAGGCGCGGCTTGAGGGCCTCTGCGTGAGGCACCTCGGCGTCTCCGTCGAGAACGCATGCCTGGCGACGTGACGCTTAAGTCTTTGCTGCGGTTACGCACCAGGCCCAAAGGGCGAACAGCAAAGGCTTCGCTTAAGCGACAAAATCTCAGCAAAGAGTGTGGTTGTGTCGGTGGTTCTGCACCACGTAGGTCTGCCTCGGTTAGACCAACTACCGACAGCGGTTTCACCACCCAAATTTTTGAGACCGTCAAATACGGCAAAGAAGCACGGGCGGACCTCTGCTATCCATTCGATTTTCGTCAACTTCTTCAAATTGGCGAATTAGCTTTTTAAACAAAGTTAAAGAATACAAAAGAGAAAACGACAACTGCTTTGAAAACATTTTATTGCGACATATCAAAATGATGAATTACGATTTTTTACATCATATTGATACCTTCATTTCGCTTCAATCTCCACATGATATGCTCAAGGTCAGTATTCACCTCTCACTACTAACAACGGTAGTAGCAAGAATAAATCTTTTAATTCAACCAGGAGCTGAAAATTAATGTCACTTTACAGTAGACAACACCATGAATATGGATGTCTGTCGTTAGCGACCATACCACGTTGAAAGCACCTGTTCCCGTCCGATCACAGAAGTTAAGCAACGTCGGGCCAGGTTAGTACTTGGATGGTGACCGCCTGGGAATACCTGGTGTTGCTAACATTTTTTGTCTTTTCAGACCAAACTATCCTTCAGGATTTCAGTAGTATTTCCGAGAAGTAGTCCAACTTGTATATTTGGGTCAATTGCAAAACCTCATCGACCATCATTTACTTCCGTATAAGTGAAAACATTGACAGGCATTTGGAATCTCCGATTTAAATATGGTTCTTGAAAAATCATCGGAATCACTTGCATCGGGACATTATTATAATGTTGCACCTTCATTTAAATGACAGACCAATACAAAACACACTATCCACAGCGAATACAGCCAGCACCAACCTTAGCACGTTATCGCTTCTCGGCTCTTCGAGCTAAGATCAAAAGTGTAGTATCTGTTCTTTCTAGTTTAATCTCTAGAACGCAGTCCAACGGACTGCATGGAGATTATCCCGATTTTTGTTATCCGGAAGGGAGGTAGAGGCCTGCCTCGCCCCTTCCCCGGGTTGACCTCGTATTGCAGTACCGCGAGGAACAGCCCATTATTCAAATAAAAATAAAGTCTCCTTTCCAGCATCAATCAAAGACTATGTCTTTTTCAATTATTGCCATGTGAAAGACGTTTCCGATAACGAGTCAACTAGCTATGACGTAACATAGACATCTCACCGCGGACAATGATATGCGACTGAAGCTGTCAACTTCATTCCAACATCAATGAAAACAAATCCGTTGTCAATTATCAATCAGTGGTCGGAGGATGACGAGTCAGCATTCTATGACGCAACAGAGATATCCCACACACTCATGACAATCCATGATATGCGACAGAACGCATCCGTCTATTGTGTATTATCACCTGTTTTTATTCCAAACCACCGGGCAGTATAGCTGCTGGCACCGAAATATGACTATCTTGGAGAGACACAACGGCCGTACCCCTGCCGCCTCCTGGGTGGGGCGACGCACCAGCCAGCCACAAACACAAAACTGCTGCTGGCTGCTGTTGCAAGAATAGGAAAACGGCATCGATACACGTGTAACGTAGCTTCCATTTCCCTTCCTCCTTCTTTTCTTTATTTTAGAATAGGCCTTGCGGCCTGTCAAAGACTCGACGATCGCTTGGATCATTTGATGCTTACCATGCAATTATTGCAATAAACACCAAATTTTTGAGACCGTCAAATACGGCAAAGAAGCACGGGCGGACCTCTGCTATCCATTCGATTTTCGTCAACTTCTTCAAATTGGCGAATTAGCTTTTTAAACAAAGTTAAAGAATACAAAAGAGAAAACGACAACTGCTTTGAAAACATTTTATTGCGACATATCAAAATGATGAATTACGATTTTTTACATCATATTGATACCTTCATTTCGCTTCAATCTCCACATGATATGCTCAAGGTCAGTATTCACCTCTCACTACTAACAACGGTAGTAGCAAGAATAAATCTTTTAATTCAACCAGGAGCTGAAAATTAATGTCACTTTACAGTAGACAACACCATGAATATGGATGTCTGTCGTTAGCGACCATACCACGTTGAAAGCACCTGTTCCCGTCCGATCACAGAAGTTAAGCAACGTCGGGCCAGGTTAGTACTTGGATGGGTGACCGCCTGGGAATACCTGGTGTTGCTAACATTTTTGTCTTTTCAGACCAAACTATCCTTCAGGATTTCAGTAGTATTTCCGAGAAGTAGTCCAACTTGTATATTTGGGTCAATTGCAAAACCTCATCGACCATCATTTACTTCCGTATAAGTGAAAACATTGACAGGCATTTGGAATCTCCGATTTAAATATGGTTCTTGAAAAATCATCGGAATCACTTGCATCGGGACATTATTATAATGTTGCACCTTCATTTAAATGACAGACCAATACAAAACACACTATCCACAGCGAATACAGCCAGCACCAACCTTAGCACGTTATCGCTTCTCGGCTCTTCGAGCTAAGATCAAAAGTGTAGTATCTGTTCTTTCTAGTTTAATCTCTAGAACGCAGTCCAACGGACTGCATGGAGATTATCCCGATTTTTGTTATCCGGAAGGGAGGTAGAGGCCTGCCTCGCCCCTTCCCCGGGTTGACCTCGTATTGCAGTACCGCGAGGAACAGCCCATTATTCAAATAAAAATAAAGTCTCCTTTCCAGCATCAATCAAAGACTATGTCTTTTTCAATTATTGCCATGTGAAAGACGTTTCCGATAACGAGTCAACTAGCTATGACGTAACATAGACATCTCACCGCGGACAATGATATGCGACTGAAGCTGTCAACTTCATTCCAACATCAATGAAAACAAATCCGTTGTCAATTATCAATCAGTGGTCGGAGGATGACGAGTCAGCATTCTATGACGCAACAGAGATATCCCACACACTCATGACAATCCATGATATGCGACAGAACGCATCCGTCTATTGTGTATTATCACCTGTTTTTATTCCAAACCACCGGGCAGTATAGCTGCTGGCACCGAAATATGACTATCTTGGAGAGACACAACGGCCGTACCCCTGCCGCCTCCTGGGTGGGGCGACGCACCAGCCAGCCACAAACACAAAACTGCTGCTGGCTGCTGTTGCAAGAATAGGAAAACGGCATCGATACACGTGTAACGTAGCTTCCATTTCCCTTCCTCCTTCTTTTCTTTATTTTAGAATAGGCCTTGCGGCCTGTCAAAGACTCGACGATCGCTTGGATCATTTGATGCTTACCATGCAATTATTGCAATAAACACCAAATTTTTGAGACCGTCAAATACGGCAAAGAAGCACGGGCGGACCTCTGCTATCCATTCGATTTTCGTCAACTTCTTCAAATTGGCGAATTAGCTTTTTAAACAAAGTTAAAGAATACAAAAGAGAAAACGACAACTGCTTTGAAAACATTTTATTGCGACATATCAAAATGATGAATTACGATTTTTTACATCATATTGATACCTTCATTTCGCTTCAATCTCCACATGATATGCTCAAGGTCAGTATTCACCTCTCACTACTAACAACGGTAGTAGCAAGAATAAATCTTTTAATTCAACCAGGAGCTGAAAATTAATGTCACTTTACAGTAGACAACACCATGAATATGGATGTCTGTCGTTAGCGACCATACCACGTTGAAAGCACCTGTTCCCGTCCGATCACAGAAGTTAAGCAACGTCGGGCCAGGTTAGTACTTGGATGGGTGACCGCCTGGGAATACCTGGTGTTGCTAACATTTTTGTCTTTTCAGACCAAACTATCCTTCAGGATTTCAGTAGTATTTCCGAGAAGTAGTCCAACTTGTATATTTGGGTCAATTGCAAAACCTCATCGACCATCATTTACTTCCGTATAAGTGAAAACATTGACAGGCATTTGGAATCTCCGATTTAAATATGGTTCTTGAAAAATCATCGGAATCACTTGCATCGGGACATTATTATAATGTTGCACCTTCATTTAAATGACAGACCAATACAAAACACACTATCCACAGCGAATACAGCCAGCACCAACCTTAGCACGTTATCGCTTCTCGGCTCTTCGAGCTAAGATCAAAAGTGTATGACGTCTGTGTCTGACTCTATCACTCCATCGTTCCTACTGCCTACCTCGGCCACATCAACAGTGTCTGCTCCCCCTGCGATCCCTCCTACAAGTGAGATCTCGACTGGTCCGCCCCCACCCTCGCCTGCGGCGTTGGAGCATCGCTTCGCTCCCTTGTGGGGGCGGATCCGTGCCCTGTCTCGGCAACCCAATGTCTCCGAGGGGGATATGGACAGTATACACGAGCTGTTGGTCCAAGCTATCGTACCACAGTCTCGCGGACCTGCTTCCAGCAGCAACAGCAGACGTCGCCCGCCGCGCCAGCGAAACGTTACCGTAGAGGAAGCGACGCGGCTTCAAATTCAACGCGACTTTCGGCGAAACCCTAGACGAGCGCTTGAAGACATTCTGGGTGCTCCTCGTGACCGATGCGCTATTCCAATCGATGAGGTTCAAGAAAGTTTCTGTGACAGGTATGGCTCGGCTACTCATGTTGACTGGAGTGAGCCCCCGATAGCCCTTCCTGCTTTCAATCACCAGGATCCTCTCAACTCTGCCTTTTCTGAGGCTGAGACTCAACGTGCTCTGAAGAGGTCAGACTCAGCACCGGGTCCTGACCGCGTCACTTACTCGGCATTGAGACAGGTGCCCATCTCCCTTCTCACCTCTCTCTTCAATCTGGTGCGTGCATCTGCCCAGACTCCATCCCAATGGAGGAGGGCTTCAGTGGTGCTAATTCCAAAACCGAACAGTGACCTGGGGGAATTGGGTAGCTGGCGACCAATCTCTCTATCAAGTTGCGTCTACAAAGTGTTCGCTGCGATGGTCGAGAGGCGTTTGCGATCCTGGGCGAACTCCATCGGCCTCGTCAGTGAGGAGCAGAAGGGATTCATCAACGTCGATGGATGCTCGGAACATAACTTCTCCTTGCGTGTGGCCATTGAGGAAGCGAGGCGTAACAAATCAAGTGTTGGAGTCATCTGGCTGGATATCAAACAGGCATTTGACAGAATTCCCCATGCTCTACTTCAAGGCCTTCTCCAACGTGCCAACTTAGGTCCAGTGGCTGCTTCTGTGGTAATGCGCCTCGTAACCGGCAACTCCTCAACTGTTCGCACGGCCGGTGAAGAGACTGAGCCTATCCCACTGTGTCGGGGGCTTCGACAGGGCTGTCCTCTGTCCCCCCTACTTTTTAACATCTGTATAGAGGTGCTGATTCGTGTGGCCAAGTCGTCGGGAGATGACGGCATCTGCCTCGGGCCGGGGGCTCTACCGACCTGCGTGCTCGCCTACGCGGATGACCTCGTCCTCCTCGGAAGAACGCCGACTTTTGCAGCGGCCATCTTGGATCGTGTGGTCCGTGCGGCATCCTGGTGTGGTCTTGAGTTCTCTCCCCACAAGTGCGCTTCCCTCTCAGTCCAACTTGGGAAGGCGACGGCCCAGACTCAAGTGATAAGTGGAACCCCAATCCGTGTGCTCGCGCAGGAGGACACCTATCGCTACTTAGGTGTCCCGCGTGGCTTGCACGGTCGGCAGTCGCCGGTCGAACTGCTGGATGGCATCGCGGACGACTTCGCTAAGGTCGTTCACTCCGGTCTGCTTCCTCTCCAGATGGTGATTGCGTGGAAACGTCACCTCTACCCACGCCTCCAGTACGCTCTCAAGCAGCATCATATGGACGTCCAGCTTCTGTCATCTCCACACAGCAGACAGCGCGGCGGTGTGTCCAGGCCTGGTCTCGACGAGCGGCTTCGTTCGCTGTTTCGCCAAGTGCTTCACCTACCGAAAACATCAGCCGTGTCCTACCTCTACGCTGCCCCAGCTCGAGGGGGAATTGGGATCTCCTCCACTGTAGAAGACTATGCCATCCTCCGTGTCTCCTTCGCCCTCTCCGTTCTCAACTCTCCGCGTCTCGGGCAAGTGGCACTCCATGACCTTCGCCACGCCTTCCGTCCGCGCTCTACGGCAGCTGCGGCTACCCTCGATCAGCTAGTGGCATACCTAAATTCTGAGGTGGCCGGAGTTCCGGGGGCCAATGCTTGGTGGGCTTCCGTGAGGTGGGCGATGCGTACTTTGCGAGGCAAGATTGGCTTCCGTTTCGAGTGCCGTGGATCCGGGATCGCTGCCTCCTACGCCTCCCCCTTCGATGGACAGCGCTCCACTATATCGCCTGAGAACGCCCATCTCCTCGTCCGCGCTCTCCGACTCACAATAAAGGACCTCCACTACCGGACGTGGTGTCAACTACAAGTCCAAGGTCGTGTGGCCTCCTCCCTCGCCCAGCACTCCGCAGCGACCACGACTTTGCTTTCCGGCACTTCATGTGTCAGCGATTGGCGCTTCGTGCATCGAGCACGCCTGGACCTCCTCCCGCTGAATGGCACTCGCGGAGGCGGTCAGGACCGGAGGTGTAGGCGGTGCGGATACGAAGCCGAGACAGCCACTCACATCCTACAGTGTTGCACGCCTGTTTCTGCCCCGCGTAATAGGCGCCACCATGGGGTCGTCGCGCTCCTTAGTGAGGCTGTCTCGTCATCAAATCGCGATTGGTCTATCATTTGTGACCGGGTGGCCCCTGGGTCATCCTCGAACCAACGTGTTGACCTACAAATCAATGACTCTTCCGGTGGTCGGTTCTTGGTCGATGTTAAGGTCCCCATGGACAGAATAAACCTTTTTGACCAGGCCGACGCACGCAACCAAGAAAAGTACGCGCAGCTGGCTACTGAGACCGGAGGTGAGGTTTTCACCTTTATGGTGGGGGCCTTCGGCTCTTGGTGGCCAGAAAACGACATTCTCCTGCGTCGCCTGGGCGTCAGCAACGTGGCGGGTCTTCGTGCGAACATCATCCGATATGTAATCCATTGGTCCCGCAATATTTATACCCACTTCGTTACTGGCGTCCCTCAAACTTTCTAATGCTAACTTTCCTTACTAACGTTATATAATTTGTACTTTCTTAATTATTATCTCGGTATTCTCTGTCATCATCATTCATATTGTCCTCTTGCTATTTGATGTTCTCCAATTGATTTAAATAAACTCTCTTAAAACTCTGTTCTTTCTAGTTTAATCTCTAGAACGCAGTCCAACGGACTGCATGGAGATTATCCCGATTTTTGTTATCCGGAAGGGAGGTAGAGGCCTGCCTCGCCCCTTCCCCGGGTTGACCTCGTATTGCAGTACCGCGAGGAACAGCCCATTATTCAAATAAAAATAAAGTCTCCTTTCCAGCATCAATCAAAGACTATGTCTTTTTCAATTATTGCCATGTGAAAGACGTTTCCGATAACGAGTCAACTAGCTATGACGTAACATAGACATCTCACCGCGGACAATGATATGCGACTGAAGCTGTCAACTTCATTCCAACATCAATGAAAACAAATCCGTTGTCAATTATCAATCAGTGGTCGGAGGATGACGAGTCAGCATTCTATGACGCAACAGAGATATCCCACACACTCATGACAATCCATGATATGCGACAGAACGCATCCGTCTATTGTGTATTATCACCTGTTTTTATTCCAAACCACCGGGCAGTATAGCTGCTGGCACCGAAATATGACTATCTTGGAGAGACACAACGGCCGTACCCCTGCCGCCTCCTGGGTGGGGCGACGCACCAGCCAGCCACAAACACAAAACTGCTGCTGGCTGCTGTTGCAAGAATAGGAAAACGGCATCGATACACGTGTAACGTAGCTTCCATTTCCCTTCCTCCTTCTTTTCTTTATTTTAGAATAGGCCTTGCGGCCTGTCAAAGACTCGACGATCGCTTGGATCATTTGATGCTTACCATGCAATTATTGCAATAAACACCAAATTTTTGAGACCGTCAAATACGGCAAAGAAGCACGGGCGGACCTCTGCTATCCATTCGATTTTCGTCAACTTCTTCAAATTGGCGAATTAGCTTTTTAAACAAAGTTAAAGAATACAAAAGAGGAAAACGACAACTGCTTTGAAAACATTTTATTGCGACATATCAAAATGATGAATTACGATTTTTTACATCATATTGATACCTTCATTTCGCTTCAATCTCCACATGATATGCTCAAGGTCAGTATTCACCTCTCACTACTAACAACGGTAGTAGCAAGAATAAATCTTTTAATTCAACCAGGAGCTGAAAATTAATGTCACTTTACAGTAGACAACACCATGAATATGGATGTCTGTCGTTAGCGACCATACCACGTTGAAAGCACCTGTTCCCGTCCGATCACAGAAGTTAAGCAACGTCGGGCCAGGTTAGTACTTGGATGGGTGACCGCCTGGGAATACCTGGTGTTGCTAACATTTTTGTCTTTTCAGACCAAACTATCCTTCAGGATTTCAGTAGTATTTCCGAGAAGTAGTCCAACTTGTATATTTGGGTCAATTGCAAAACCTCATCGACCATCATTTACTTCCGTATAAGTGAAAACATTGACAGGCATTTGGAATCTCCGATTTAAATATGGTTCTTGAAAAATCATCGGAATCACTTGCATCGGGACATTATTATAATGTTGCACCTTCATTTAAATGACAGACCAATACAAAACACACTATCCACAGCGAATACAGCCAGCACCAACCTTAGCACGTTATCGCTTCTCGGCTCTTCGAGCTAAGATCAAAAGTGTAAGGTCCCCATGGACAGAATAAACCTTTTTGAAGACCTCACCGCAACCGCACCAAAAAGTACCGCACTGCTACTGAGTACCGGAGTGAGGTTTTCACCTTATGGTGGGGGGCTTTCGCTCATTGGTGCCAAAACGACATTCTACTGCTGCTCCTGGCGTCAGCAGCGTGGCGGGTCTTCGTGCGAACATCATCCGATATGTAATACCATTGGTCCCCGCAATAATCTTTTACCCACTTCGTTACTTGCGCGTCCTCAACACTTCTAATGCTAACTTTCCCCCTTTAACGTTATATAATTTTTTGTGCTTTAAATTAATATAACTCGGTATTCTCTGTCATCAATTCATCATATTGTCCTCTTATATTTTGATGTTCTCCAATTGATTTAAATAAACTCTCTTAAAATCTGTTCTTTCTAGTTTAATCTCTAGAACGCAGTCCAACGGACTGCATGGAGATTATCCCGATTTTTGTTATCCGGAAGGGAGGTAGAGGCCTGCCTCGCCCCTTCCCCGGGTTGACCTCGTATTGCAGTACCGCGAGGAACAGCCCATTATTCAAATAAAAATAAAGTCTCCTTTCCAGCATCAATCAAAGACTATGTCTTTTTCAATTATTGCCATGTGAAAGACGTTTCCGATAACGAGTCAACTAGCTATGACGTAACATAGACATCTCACCGCGGACAATGATATGCGACTGAAGCTGTCAACTTCATTCCAACATCAATGAAAACAAATCCGTTGTCAATTATCAATCAGTGGTCGGAGGATGACGAGTCAGCATTCTATGACGCAACAGAGATATCCCACACACTCATGACAATCCATGATATGCGACAGAACGCATCCGTCTATTGTGTATTATCACCTGTTTTTATTCCAAACCACCGGGCAGTATAGCTGCTGGCACCGAAATATGACTATCTTGGAGAGACACAACGGCCGTACCCCTGCCGCCTCCTGGGTGGGGCGACGCACCAGCCAGCCACAAACACAAAACTGCTGCTGGCTGCTGTTGCAAGAATAGGAAAACGGCATCGATACACGTGTAACGTAGCTTCCATTTCCCTTCCTCCTTCTTTTCTTTATTTTAGAATAGGCCTTGCGGCCTGTCAAAGACTCGACGATCGCTTGGATCATTTGATGCTTACCATGCAATTATTGCAATAAACACCAAATTTTTGAGACCGTCAAATACGGCAAAGAAGCACGGGCGGACCTCTGCTATCCATTCGATTTTCGTCAACTTCTTCAAATTGGCGAATTAGCTTTTTAAACAAAGTTAAAGAATACAAAAGAGAAAACGACAACTGCTTTGAAAACATTTTATTGCGACATATCAAAATGATGAATTACGATTTTTTACATCATATTGATACCTTCATTTCGCTTCAATCTCCACATGATATGCTCAAGGTCAGTATTCACCTCTCACTACTAACAACGGTAGTAGCAAGAATAAATCTTTTAATTCAACCAGGAGCTGAAAATTAATGTCACTTTACAGTAGACAACACCATGAATATGGATGTCTGTCGTTAGCGACCATACCACGTTGAAAGCACCTGTTCCCGTCCGATCACAGAAGTTAAGCAACGTCGGGCCAGGTTAGTACTTGGATGGGTGACCGCCTGGGAATACCTGGTGTTGCTAACATTTTTGTCTTTTCAGACCAAACTATCCTTCAGGATTTCAGTAGTATTTCCGAGAAGTAGTCCAACTTGTATATTTGGGTCAATTGCAAAACCTCATCGACCATCATTTACTTCCGTATAAGTGAAAACATTGACAGGCATTTGGAATCTCCGATTTAAATATGGTTCTTGAAAAATCATCGGAATCACTTGCATCGGGACATTATTATAATGTTGCACCTTCATTTAAATGACAGACCAATACAAAACACACTATCCACAGCGAATACAGCCAGCACCAACCTTAGCACGTTATCGCTTCTCGGCTCTTCGAGCTAAGATCAAAAGTGTAGTATCTGTTCTTTCTAGTTTAATCTCTAGAACGCAGTCCAACGGACTGCATGGAGATTATCCCGATTTTTGTTATCCGGAAGGGAGGTAGAGGCCTGCCTCGCCCCTTCCCCGGGTTGACCTCGTATTGCAGTACCGCGAGGAACAGCCCATTATTCAAATAAAAATAAAGTCTCCTTTCCAGCATCAATCAAAGACTATGTCTTTTTCAATTATTGCCATGTGAAAGACGTTTCCGATAACGAGTCAACTAGCTATGACGTAACATAGACATCTCACCGCGGACAATGATATGCGACTGAAGCTGTCAACTTCATTCCAACATCAATGAAAACAAATCCGTTGTCAATTATCAATCAGTGGTCGGAGGATGACGAGTCAGCATTCTATGACGCAACAGAGATATCCCACACACTCATGACAATCCATGATATGCGACAGAACGCATCCGTCTATTGTGTATTATCACCTGTTTTTATTCCAAACCACCGGGCAGTATAGCTGCTGGCACCGAAATATGACTATCTTGGAGAGACACAACGGCCGTACCCCTGCCGCCTCCTGGGTGGGGCGACGCACCAGCCAGCCACAAACACAAAACTGCTGCTGGCTGCTGTTGCAAGAATAGGAAAACGGCATCGATACACGTGTAACGTAGCTTCCATTTCCCTTCCTCCTTCTTTTCTTTATTTTAGAATAGGCCTTGCGGCCTGTCAAAGACTCGACGATCGCTTGGATCATTTGATGCTTACCATGCAATTATTGCAATAAACACCAAATTTTTGACCTATAAGATTTTATTTGACCCCCAAAGGGGGCCCTTCGCTATCCGCGGCACTTGTGAAAAATGTATGCGTGTGTGGTTGCTGGTGGGTGTGTGCGAGTACAAAAACCTCAGACCTACCCGTGTAACCGACGGTGTTCAGTGGCGTGTGCGTGTGAAGACAGTGTGTACACAGTGTTTGTCGACGAGTACAAATCCTGCAAAAAAGAAAACAAAACTTGAAAAGATGGGTGAAGAGGTCGGAAGACAAGAAGTTGAAACCACTAAAGCTGGAGCCGCGAGCCGGCCACGCAACACCCCCACGTGGGAGGTGACGTGAGCTTTGCCCAATGCTCTGTCCGGCAAGAGGAGTGTGCTCTCCCCAGTCGTGGTGTGCACAAAGTAAAGTGTTATTACAGACCTAAAAACTATCCTATACATGTATTAACAGTACCAGAATAGAGTCAGTCATCTGAAAAGGAAAAACATGCACCAAAGAGAGGGTCTGATACACTTAAGTGCACACAGCCTAAAAACTAAAAAGTAACTAAAAATGGCCTAAATGCCGGCATGCACGACCGAGAGAGAAGAAACGGTGAAAAAAGTAAAGTACAGTGGAGCGGTAGAACAAAATAGGCGGTCTACCGAGTAAAAAGGCTAAACAGGTACATTAGACTCCTATAAACAGTCTAAACAGAAATTACACTAAACGTACCTAAAAAACGCTATACAAGCGGAAAAAAGGAAAGCACAGTCCAATACAGGCACTGGTACAGAAAAAGGGGAGGAGTGTGTCCTGTTACTGTGTCCGTGTATTTCACATACGGTGTTCAATGAGTTGAATGTATTAGTTGGGTATGTGAAAAATAAAAATCACAAATAGAGAAAAAGGAGTGTTTCCTGTGGGGATCCGTGTAATTCACAGACGGTGTTCAGTGTTTTTGCTTGTAGAATTATTTAGTTTAGGGATTTATTTAGGGCAATGACAATTAATAAGTTGCATGTGTCCGTGTTTTTCTCCAACGGTGTTCAGTGTTTTTGCTTGTAAGTGTGCCCGTGTAACTGACGGTGTTCAGTGTTTTTGCATGTGGTGTCCCGTGTAGTTCTCCAACGGTGTTCAGTGGTTTGTATGTATCGACTCATTTATTTAACCTTAATTTTTAATAAGGGATCCTATTCTATTGTTCTTGCATGTGGTTGAAGCCCGTGTTATTCACTTACGGTGTTCGATGTTTTTGCGTGTCCATGTAACCCGTGTAGTTCACAAACGGTGTTCTGTGTTTTGATCGTAACCCGTGTAGATTGCTTAACGGTGTTCGATGTTTTTGAATGTAGTCCGTATAACCGACGGTGTTTAGTGTTGTCGATCAGTACTGTGCCCGCGTAATTCTCCTGCGGTGTTCATTGCTTTTGCTTGTATATGAAATCCGTATAATACACTCACGGTGTTCATTGGTTTGAAGGTGGAGGTGTGAGATGGAGGGCCGTCATGACACTATTTATTAATGTTTGGTCTGTGGGCGTGAGTTTGTCATATGTTGCTCTCAGAGGTGTAGGTCTATAGGCCAGGCGCCTATTTGTTTCATAGGGTTGAAGGTATTTAAGCATGTCCTTGTTTTGTTGTCTAGCATATCTAAGGAGAGTTTTACAGCTATGGGTGGTGTAGAAGTCATTAATAGGGGTGCACCTGGCTCTAAGGTGTAGGTCTGTAATGCGTGTACGTCTGTGCGCTCTAACAGCTGCCCTTAAAGCCTTATGATATGTTTGTGTGACTCGTCGCCATGTTGATTTTGGTGAGTTGATAAGTATGGGTGTAGCGTATGTGAAAACTGGTCTGATGAGCATGTTACTAAGTAACACCCCGACGTACTTAGGAATGTTACGATTGTGCTGCATGAGTTGTCGGAGTGTTTGAATGTTCCTATCGACCTTAGATATGATCTGTTTAGCGTGTGCAGTGAAGTGTAATGTTCTATCGAGAGTGACTCCAAGTGTCTTTATTGTAGCGGTGTGAAAGATTCGTTTATTTTCAATGTATGTGTCTGGGTAAATTTGTTTGTTGTTATTTCGTGAAAGGTAAACTAGCTGTGTCTTTTCTGGTTGTATCTGAAGTTTATTTCGGGCGAGGAATCTGGTGAGTAATTGGATGTGGGTACCTATGCTTTGCCAGGCGGCCGAAGGGTTGGGTGCGGTGCTTGTTAATGTGATGTCATCCGCGTAAATATATTGACGGGTGCTAGCTAAGTAGGGTTCTGGAGCTTGCGACATATATAAGTTAAATAGAGTTGGAGAGAGTGGGGAACCTTGGGGGATGCCTCTAGTTGGGATGAAGTAATCGCTAGTATTATTATTGTACTTAACTATTGTGTGCCTATTGCTTAATAGTTGCTTAATTAGTAATGTGGTGGGGCGGCAGTCAAGTAATGTCTGGATCGAGTCCAGCAGCCTTATATGGGGAATGGTGTCAAACGCCTTATGCAAGTCAAGGGAAATGACTGCAGTGGTGTGTCCCCTGTTGAAGCCTTGGGTTGCTTGTTCGGTTATGTGTAAGATTTGATCTGTAGTGTTTCTATGTGGCCTGAAAGCAAGTTGAGTGCTCTTTAGTATGTTTTGATTGTCCATGTAATTTAATAAGTGGCGATTGATGTGGTGTTCAAAGACTTTTAGTAAAACTGGTGTAAGCGTGATTGGTCGGTAATTCTCTACCCTAGAAGTGTCCCGCTCTGCCTTAGGTAGGACGACTAGGATCGATTCCGTAAGGGTACGCGGGATGTATTGCAGTCTTAGAAAGTCGTTGTAGAGTGTAACTAGAAGCTGATGTAGTGAGGTGGGACCGTGTTTGATAAGTTCGTATGGTATGTTGTCATGCCCAGGTGACTTTTTGTTTTTTGTGTGTTTTAATATTAGTTCTAATTCGGGCAAACTAATGGGTGGTATTATTGATTGGGCACCTAGGTCCTCTACTGGGGCAGGGGCTGAAGCCCTTGCTCTGGCAGGGGGGGTGCTACTAGGTGCAGGGGTGTGATCCCTTGCTGGTGAGGGTGGACTTGGGTGGTCGGGGTCGGTCAGGATAAGTTTGAAGTGTTGTTGAAATGCAGATGTGATATCGGCTGGTCTGGTGATGAATTGATGGTTATTGGCTGGATCTACAATGGGTTGCATGTAGTGATTGTGCTGCTTGAATCGCCTATTGATCTGTGTCCAAAAGCCTGGATGCGTGGGTCCTGATGCTATTGTTTGTATCTGTTTGTCATGTATCGATTGCTTGACCGTGTTGATATTGCGGCGTATTTCACGCGAGAGTCTGTTGATGTTCTTTCTATTGTCTTCCGTAGGGTGAAGTGCTTGCTGTTTTCTTAATTGTCTGCGTGTTCGAATGAGAAGAAGCGTAGAAGCGGGAAGGCGAGGACGGACAGGGTTTGCGGCTCGTTGCCGTTGAAAATGGTCTCGGGCTGTGTCTTTAATAATCTCTATTATTTTATTTGTTTTGTGGTCAATGTCAGCCATTGTATTAGAAGCTTGTGGCGGCCAAAGAGAGGAGTGTTGAAGGGCGGTATGTAGACTATGTTGATATGCGGTGTAGTCGCATTGTGCTGGTATATGCCATTTATCAGATATCTGTGACTGCTCTATTGTTCTGCGTCGTGTATTGAGTGTAGCTGTTAGCGGAAGGTGATCGGAGCCGATATCTATGTCTGTGTAACTATTGTGAAATAACTGTGACAGCTCCGAGGTGACAATCATGTAATCTAAACAGGCTGTGTAATTATGTGCTGTGTGTATGAATGTTGGCGCGTAGATGTCATTAAGAATGATGTGGTCAGTTTGTTCTAAATAAGCATAGAGCTGTCTTCCGTTTGTATTGTTGCGAGTGGCTCCTAGGTGAGTGTGGCGTGCGTTGAGGTCTCCTATTAGTAATGCGTGTCTGTGTTGAAGAGCTTGTTCAAGGAATGGTCTATGAATAGGCCCGTGGTGTTTTGGTGGTGGAGCGTAGAAAGAAGAGACAAAGAAAGAATGCCTAGAGATTCTATTGTCGTGAATTAAGACCTGAATAATTGTTTGACCTCGATGGTTTTGTTTGTCAATTAGTGTGTGGCTGATATCGTTGTGAATTAGAAGAATATTACCGGGAGAGTTGCGGGCGGCTGGGGTGTCGTACACCACGTGGTTTGGGAACAGATTATTTAGGGAGGCGGAGGTGGTGTGTCTGGTATCCTGTAACGATATGAGTATGCGGTTCTGTAAGAGGTGGTAAAGCTCGTTGAGTCGCGTCTGTAAGCCGTTGACATTAACGTGTGTAATTCTGTCTAGTATGTTAGGAGACATTATTTAGAACTTTTTCTATAAGGGCGATGATGTCGTTAATTAAGTGGGGAACGACGGTAGATTCGTCGGGGCGTCCAGCTGAATATCTGATGTTATTGAGTATGGGTATTATATTTGAGCGTAAAACTGTCTTGATTGAGTTGTTATTTGCTGGTGGCGGGTTTTGTTGGAGTGGAGGGCGGACGGAATGGGCTGGGTAGGCTGGGGTGGGTAGGCCAGGGTAGTGTGAAAAAGAGGGGAGTGGGCGGAGAGGTGGGGTAGGCCGTGAGGTAGGAGTGGGCAGGAGGGCGTTGGTCGGGGCCGCAGGTTGGCCTCGACCGGTGGGGTGTGGGGGCCGACGAAGGTAAGGCTGCGGGTTAGGCAGCAGGGCGTTGGGAGGGGTAGGGGTGGGTGCAAGTGGTGCGTATTGCCTAATGGGCAGTGGGCGAGGGCATGAGAGGGCCGCCTGTGAGTATGTGATGTTCTTGCGTGTGAGTGCTGTGGCGTATTTGTGAGCCGGACAGCCTCTGTAGGTGGGGGAGTGGGACTGATTGCAATTAATGCACCTACGGGAAGCGACCGGACAGGTACGCTCTGTGTGGGTGGTGCTGTGACACTTTTTACAGTGTGCTGATTCTATGCATTTTGATGATGTGTGTTCGTATGAAAAGCATTTGGTGCACTGTGGCGTTGCTTTAATTTCCCTAGTGTTTGTGTACCTACATTTATTAAATTGGAAAAGGGTGATGGTGTCTGACTGTGTTAGAAGGGAGTGATCGGAGAGGCCTACTCTGATCCTGAGGTTGGGAGTTGGGGAAGTGAAGTCCAGAGATCCGTTGGGATTTCTGCGGTGGAGCCGGTTGATGTATAGTACTTTAATTTTGTATGTGGATTCTATGTTTGACCTAATCTGTTGGTTAGTAAAACTTGTGTGAATGTTGTGAATGATGATTTCCTTTTGAATATGGTTAATTTTCTTAAATATTGGGGACCTTATTTCGGCGGTGGAGAGTGCGGGTGGAGGGGGCACCTCTTTGGTGATGAGTTGTGTTGCTAATACGCTCGAGTCGCATGTGATACAGAACCCTTGTTGGTCTCTAAGTGGGGCAATGTATTTGATGCGTGTGTCCAGCCCGTACGTATTAATAGCCCTTATAAAATTGACAAGGGACAGGCCGGGGATTATGTAAATTACTTTGCTACTGGTGCTATTTAGGTCAAGGGCTGGGTTTTTAATTACACTGATTGGAACCTCGGCCCGAATTTTGTTGGGTTGGGGTGTTGTTGGCCGAGAGCTCACTGTTGAAAATGATTCATGCCGCTCATCTGATGAGCTGGAGGGGAGGTGTGGGGTAGAGGCAGTCTGTGGTTGGACACCAGAGTCGTCTCTGGGAACGCAGTCGGCAGATAAGCTGCGCAAGGGAGGGTGTGGCTTACTTGTTTTATTATCATTGTTATTATTCTTTGCGGTCTTTGCTTGCTTGCAGGGGTTGCCGCTGCCCGCACTGTCTGCCGAAGAAGACCCCGCAGATGTCCGCTTCTTCTTCCTCTTCCTTGGGGCCATCTCGAGGCCAGGCGACGAAGGCCGAAGAGCACCAAGACCGCTAAAGCGGCAAACGCTGTAAAGTAAAAAACCGCAGAGGCGGCAAAGTCGGCTAAAGAGCACGGTAGGAAAAGTGGCGCCGAAGCGCACCGCGCAAGAGGTACTGGATCCGCGAGTTGCTACCAGCGGTTATGCACCACGTGTAAAAACACTACTGGAGCGGTTTCCTTCGCTTCACCAGGAAAGAAAGAAGTTAGAGGGTGGTTATGGGTAACCCCAAGGCGGCTCCACCAAAAGTCAGGCCACACGAGTTATTGTTGGTGGTTATGCACCGCACGCCAAAAGCGCTGCCAACAAAGGTTTCCTTCGTGCAACCTAGACTAGTCAAAAATTTGGAGTTGCTGCAGGCGGTTATGCACCACGCGTGAGAACGCTACCTCAGCGGTTTTTTGAGACCGTCAAATACGGCAAAGAAGCACGGGCGGACCTCTGCTATCCATTCGATTTTCGTCAACTTCTTCAAATTGGCGAATTAGCTTTTTAAACAAAGTTAAAGAATACAAAAGAGAAAACGACAACTGCTTTGAAAACATTTTATTGCGACATATCAAAATGATGAATTACGATTTTTTACATCATATTGATACCTTCATTTCGCTTCAATCTCCACATGATATGCTCAAGGTCAGTATTCACCTCTCACTACTAACAACGGTAGTAGCAAGAATAAATCTTTTAATTCAACCAGGAGCTGAAAATTAATGTCACTTTACAGTAGACAACACCATGAATATGGATGTCTGTCGTTAGCGACCATACCACGTTGAAAGCACCTGTTCCCGTCCGATCACAGAAGTTAAGCAACGTCGGGCCAGGTTAGTACTTGGATGGGTGACCGCCTGGGAATACCTGGTGTTGCTAACATTTTTGTCTTTTCAGACCAAACTATCCTTCAGGATTTCAGTAGTATTTCCGAGAAGTAGTCCAACTTGTATATTTGGGTCAATTGCAAAACCTCATCGACCATCATTTACTTCCGTATAAGTGAAAACATTGACAGGCATTTGGAATCTCCGATTTAAATATGGTTCTTGAAAAATCATCGGAATCACTTGCATCGGGACATTATTATAATGTTGCACCTTCATTTAAATGACAGACCAATACAAAACACACTATCCACAGCGAATACAGCCAGCACCAACCTTAGCACGTTATCGCTTCTCGGCTCTTCGAGCTAAGATCAAAAGTGTAGTATCTGTTCTTTCTAGTTTAATCTCTAGAACGCAGTCCAACGGACTGCATGGAGATTATCCCGATTTTTGTTATCCGGAAGGGAGGTAGAGGCCTGCCTCGCCCCTTCCCCGGGTTGACCTCGTATTGCAGTACCGCGAGGAACAGCCCATTATTCAAATAAAAATAAAGTCTCCTTTCCAGCATCAATCAAAGACTATGTCTTTTTCAATTATTGCCATGTGAAAGACGTTTCCGATAACGAGTCAACTAGCTATGACGTAACATAGACATCTCACCGCGGACAATGATATGCGACTGAAGCTGTCAACTTCATTCCAACATCAATGAAAACAAATCCGTTGTCAATTATCAATCAGTGGTCGGAGGATGACGAGTCAGCATTCTATGACGCAACAGAGATATCCCACACACTCATGACAATCCATGATATGCGACAGAACGCATCCGTCTATTGTGTATTATCACCTGTTTTTATTCCAAACCACCGGGCAGTATAGCTGCTGGCACCGAAATATGACTATCTTGGAGAGACACAACGGCCGTACCCCTGCCGCCTCCTGGGTGGGGCGACGCACCAGCCAGCCACAAACACAAAACTGCTGCTGGCTGCTGTTGCAAGAATAGGAAAACGGCATCGATACACGTGTAACGTAGCTTCCATTTCCCTTCCTCCTTCTTTTCTTTATTTTAGAATAGGCCTTGCGGCCTGTCAAAGACTCGACGATCGCTTGGATCATTTGATGCTTACCATGCAATTATTGCAATAAACACCAAATTTTTGTTCTTTAAGGCACTGTATTTCTGCCTAGGGCACAAGGCCCCCCGGCACTTCACTTTCCGTGGTAGAGTGGTTTTCACAGCATGATACATGAATGACAGATTGAAATACAAATCACAAAAGTTAATCAACGATCGGAGTGAGCTCAAATCAGAAATCAGAAAAAGTGACGAAGTAAAATGCATTGCATGCAATAGTAAATAGGCGGTAAGAAAACAAAAATAAGCAAAGAGTATATACAAACCGTATGTACAAAAGAGTATGTATAAAAATATGTACAAAAGTATGTACAAAGAGTATGTACAAAAGGAAATGTACAAAGTGGTATGTAGGAAGTTGTATGTATAAAGGAGAGTATGTATAAAAATATGTACAAAAGTATGTACAGAGAGTATGTACAAAAGAAAATGTACAAAGTTGTGACCACTGAAGACCGGATACGGGTGAGAGGTCATACACCGGGAAAGTGTCCGCTTGGATGCGTGAAGGGAGGGTCCTGTGAACTACGATGTGAAAGGGCCCCCACCTAAGAGAGTTCTACGGAGACGAAAGTACTGAAAGGGATGGGTGACCCTAAGGAGGACGAAGATCCATGTCTCTAAGCGCGCCAAACACTAAATCCCGATCGCGACGGGGGAGCAGGTCGATTTTCGATTCGATTTTCGTCAACTTCTTCAAATTGGCGAATTAGCTTTTTAAACAAAGTTAAAGAATACAAAAGAGAAAACGACAACTGCTTTGAAAACATTTTATTGCGACATATCAAAATGATGAATTACGATTTTTTACATCATATTGATACCTTCATTTCGCTTCAATCTCCACATGATATGCTCAAGGTCAGTATTCACCTCTCACTACTAACAACGGTAGTAGCAAGAATAAATCTTTTAATTCAACCAGGAGCTGAAAATTAATGTCACTTTACAGTAGACAACACCATGAATATGGATGTCTGTCGTTAGCGACCATACCACGTTGAAAGCACCTGTTCCCGTCCGATCACAGAAGTTAAGCAACGTCGGGCCAGGTTAGTACTTGGATGGGTGACCGCCTGGGAATACCTGGTGTTGCTAGCATTTTTGTCTTTTCAGACCAAACTATCCTTCAGGATTTCAGTAGTATTTCCGAGAAGTAGTCCAACTTGTATATTTGGGTCAATTGCAAAACCTCATCGACCATCATTTACTTCCGTATAAGTGAAAACATTGACAGGCATTTGGAATCTCCGATTTAAATATGGTTCTTGAAAAATCATCGGAATCACTTGCATCGGGACATTATTATAATGTTGCACCTTCATTTAAATGACAGACCAATACAAAACACACTATCCACAGCGAATACAGCCAGCACCAACCTTAGCACGTTATCGCTTCTCGGCTCTTCGAGCTAAGATCAAAAGTGTAGTATCTGTTCTTTCTAGTTTAATCTCTAGAACGCAGTCCAACGGACTGCATGGAGATTATCCCGATTTTTGTTATCCGGAAGGGAGGTAGAGGCCTGCCTCGCCCCTTCCCCGGGTTGACCTCGTATTGCAGTACCGCGAGGAACAGCCCATTATTCAAATAAAAATAAAGTCTCCTTTCCAGCATCAATCAAAGACTATGTCTTTTTCAATTATTGCCATGTGAAAGACGTTTCCGATAACGAGTCAACTAGCTATGACGTAACATAGACATCTCACCGCGGACAATGATATGCGACTGAAGCTGTCAACTTCATTCCAACATCAATGAAAACAAATCCGTTGTCAATTATCAATCAGTGGTCGGAGGATGACGAGTCAGCATTCTATGACGCAACAGAGATATCCCACACACTCATGACAATCCATGATATGCGACAGAACGCATCCGTCTATTGTGTATTATCACCTGTTTTTATTCCAAACCACCGGGCAGTATAGCTGCTGGCACCGAAATATGACTATCTTGGAGAGACACAACGGCCGTACCCCTGCCGCCTCCTGGGTGGGGCGACGCACCAGCCAGCCACAAACACAAAACTGCTGCTGGCTGCTGTTGCAAGAATAGGAAAACGGCATCGATACACGTGTAACGTAGCTTCCATTTCCCTTCCTCCTTCTTTTCTTTATTTTAGAATAGGCCTTGCGGCCTGTCAAAGACTCGACGATCGCTTGGATCATTTGATGCTTACCATGCAATTATTGCAATAAACACCAAATTTTTGTTCTTTAAGGCACTGTATTTCTGCCTAGGGCACAAGGCCCCCCGGCACTTCACTTTCCGTGGTAGAGTGGTTTTCACAGCATGATACATGAATGACAGATTGAAATACAAATCACAAAAGTTAATCAACGATCGGAGTGAGCTCAAATCAGAAATCAGAAAAAGTGACGAAGTAAAATGCATTGCATGCAATAGTAAATAGGCGGTAAGAAAACAAAAATAAGCAAAGAGTATATACAAACCGTATGTACAAAAGAGTATGTATAAAAATATGTACAAAAGTATGTACAAAGAGTATGTACAAAAGGAAATGTACAAAGTGGTATGTAGGAAGTTGTATGTATAAAGGAGAGTATGTATAAAAATATGTACAAAAGTATGTACAGAGAGTATGTACAAAAGAAAAGACCGTTGAGACCGTCAAATACGGCAAAGAAGCACGGGCGGACCTCTGCTATCCATTCGATTTTCGTCAACTTCTTCAAATTGGCGAATTAGCTTTTTAAACAAAGTTAAAGAATACAAAAGAGAAAACGACAACTGCTTTGAAAACATTTTATTGCGACATATCAAAATGATGAATTACGATTTTTTACATCATATTGATACCTTCATTTCGCTTCAATCTCCACATGATATGCTCAAGGTCAGTATTCACCTCTCACTACTAACAACGGTAGTAGCAAGAATAAATCTTTTAATTCAACCAGGAGCTGAAAATTAATGTCACTTTACAGTAGACAACACCATGAATATGGATGTCTGTCGTTAGCGACCATACCACGTTGAAAGCTTGTCGAGTGCGGTCGTCTCTGATTGCTGCTCTTATCCGTTTTTCTCTGTGTTGTTATATTGGCATCGTAACTTCGCTCACAGACGTCGTTCGAACTTGCGGTCTGCATCATCGGATTCAGCGCGTCGAGAAGGTCAAGAAAAGTTAAGTATTAACTACTTTTTTCCTTGTCTTTTCGTGTTGCTGATACATTTTTAGTTGTTATCGTAAACTTTAACTGCTATTTAACTCCGCTGTGACTGCGGTTAGATTTTCCTTCCCTATTGAGCGCACGGGTGTCGATAGCCTGCTTGTTCCTGCTCTGTGCGTCGCTGTGTGCGTGCGGCTGGCTTGTGTGCAGTCTCGGGCTGTAGTGTGTTTGCGCTAGCGTGCTGCATACCCTATTGTCTCGTTTTCTGATTCGATTCATTCATTGAGTTAGCTGTCTGCTGTCTCTCAATAAAGGGCAACCAGTGCAGTGCTATTAACAGCTGATAAATAAAAACATCGAGTGCATTCTCAGACTGTTTACAGCTGATTGATAATTAATAAGATCAAGTAGATTATCCCTAGCTGTGTTTAATATTATCTGTCCGTCTGTATTGAGTATTGAGTAGTGAACATTGACTACTAATTGCCGACAACTGAATAATATCCCGTCTCATTTTTAAATTGAACTGATATCTTGCATCATTCTGTTACATCTGTATTGACTGATTTTGTCATTGATTGCTCTTTTGTTTTCTTCCGTTTGGTCCTTCATCTTGAGTGAGCAGTCCAATCCTGCCCTGTCTGTTTTCTTGTCTTCGCTTTAGTTCCTGCTCTTGTTAGCTTCTTCATCAGCTTTCTTTGCTAGTTCAGAGTTCCGGGTGCAGTTGATAGGTTTTTCTCGGCGACTTTCTTTCTGCGGTTAGAGAGATAAGTCAGTCTTCCCGGTCCCAGCCACTTCTGCTTCCTACGTCTCTCCTTGAAGAGTTTGTCTTCCTTTGGCTCCTTCTTGACTTCCTCTAGCGCTGGGTTGGTAAACAAACGTTTTACCAATCCGACCAGCGACTTCCAGGTATAGTCTTGAAGTCTTCTTTGTTTGTTTCTTTTAGGTAGGCAAGCAACAACCGCCTAATAAAGAGTCCGTCGAACAACACGCCTGGCCAAATGGCCAACAACGAAATTCGCTCAGCGATACCGTTCGTAAATAACTTAAACAGAGCCGCGAAGAACAAGCGTGCTCGATCCGCCAGCCCTGGGATCTGCTCCTCACCTCCCCATAAGCAGATCAACCAAGCACATTCCCACGCCAGTGATAATGGAGACGCCGATGCCGATCGAGAATCGGCCATGAGTTTTAATTTGGAAGATGCTCAATCAGGCCCCAGTAGTGGTACAGGTGGTCGATCACGGACCAGCTCACAAGTCCTGGGACAGGACCTGCCCCTGACAAGCCACCGATCATCAGTGAATGCTTGGCTTCAGAGACCAACTGCTCAGTCTAACAATTTTATCCTCCGCGATACCGGCAACAAATGGCGGGGAAAATTCACCCAACTGATCCTGCTGGTCAGAGAAACTCTGCCCGGCTTCCAATTTAGAACGTTCCGTCCTGTGGAAGGAGGTTTCCTGCTCTCCTGCACCAAGCCTGAGCTACTGACATCATGTTTTGCGAGAGTGGCGAACCATTTTGACGGCCTTGTGCTAGAGCCAGCCGCACAGAAGCAGGCAAAGAGACCTGTTGATGTGACCATACGAGGAGTCAGCACAACAATATCATGCGAGGAAGTCCTAGCTGACCTCAAAGAGCAGATAGGTCCTTCTGTCGTTTCAGTTCGGCGACTCCACGCCCGCACTGAGGGTCAGATTGACAAGAGTCGCCCACTACCAGTAGTAATAGCCACTTTGCCTGAGCCTCTTGTCCCGAAAATCAAGGACTACTGTCTGTTTGGAATTATCCAGCTGCAAATCGGTACTCCACAAGATCGAGCAGACATCCAGCAATGCCGCCGGTGCTTTCAATGGGACATCTAGCTCAATCATGCAAGTCCCTGAGACGGTGCTTCCGATGTGGTAGCACAAGCCACACCAGAGAAAAATGCACGATTGAAGATCGCAACCGGCGATGCTTCGCATGTCAGGGAGACCACGCCATCACCTACCGAGGCTGTCCCGCATATCACGCAGCACAGGCAAAAGTCAGGTCGATTTTGAAGCCTCGATCAAATCCACCAGCTCCCCTCCCAATAATCAGCTATTCACAAAGGACAGCTCCTGCCAAAAACCAAGTCCATCAATCAGCACCAGACTCTGGGTGGACTGTAGTCACCAGGCGCCGTCAGAGAAGCGAACATCTGCCCGGGGGCCCCGAGACAAATGTCACGCCCGTAACAGGCTCCACAGAAACCGAAGTGCCAAGGACTGCAAACTCAGCCACTCGACCGCAGACCACCAATCTCCTGTCTTCAGACGGAATCCGTGCAAAGCTTTGCGAACTGACGTCCGAGAGGGACCGGATCATGCAAGCTAGGGAGTCCGGTATCCACAGCGAGCAACTGAAGCGCCGCCTCCATAAGATTAATAAGAGTGGACGATCCTTATCCACTAGACTGATGGTCATGGACCCAACGTTCCGGGAAGACAATTTCCGACCTGGCGCCATAATTGCTCAAGCCGCCATCAGTAATTCTGCCAATAATGGTACGCCGGATGCCATTCGTGTCACTGAGCTCCCCTCTGTCCGCATGTCCGGTGGCGCCTCGGAACAAGCCGAGAGCAACACTACAAAGCACGCTACCGTCACTGTCGCCAAAGAGACTGTCCATCAGCCGTCAAGATCGTCCCACGATGAAAACCGTTTCTCAAAGATGATACTCGACACCCTTGCAAAACTGCAAGCAATCACAAGTTCCTGTACTGACCCTGCAAAGGCTCTGGATGCAGTTAACGCCGTAATAAGCACTCTGTTGGCAATGTCAGAGGCAGTTTTCAAAAATCACAATGTCTAAGATCTGGCACTGCAACGTCAATGGCCTCCGAGCTCGTTTGACGGAAACGATCCTAGCAACCACCAACTTTGATGTGATTTGTCTGCAAGAAACACGTATTCCGTATGCCCTGGACTCACAGTTCTGGATCCTGAACTTTCCAAACTATGTAACGCACACCATCTGCGATGACACTGAAGGTGTCGGCATTGCGGTTCTGGTCCGCCGAAACATCAGACATGAGCTACTGCGAAAGACAGTAAAAAACCGACACAGATTGATATCAGTAAAACTCCTGCAACCAAACGGAGAGCACGTGGTAGTATCATCAATATACGCTCCCCCAGCCAATCACGGTATACCACTGGACATATCAATGCTGAATGAGGCCATGAATACAACAAAGGCGATCCTGATCGGAGACCTGAACGCGAGGAACCGAGAACTTGGCTGCCGAGCAACCAACTCCCATGGCACCAGCCTCGCCACATTATTGGACAATGAAGAATGGGTTGTTTTGAACGATCCACAGATCGCAACTTTCGCACATTACAGCTACCATACAACGGACTGTATTGACTGGGCAATAGCCACCCCAAGCCTCTCTGGTCACTATACCTGCAGAGTGTTGAATGATATTGGCTCTGACCACGTGCCGCTCTCGTTGACTCCACTCAGATTACCGACTCGAGACCATTTGCCATCCAATTTGCCGAATCGTTGGCGCACCAGCCATGTTAGAGATTGGACACCTTACACTACCAGCGTCGAGCAACACCTTCGCAGCCATGTTGACGTAGAGGCCCTTTCGACTCCCCGAACAAATGAAGGAACCGAGCACCTAGCAAGGTCAGTTGAGAGAGCTGTGCAAGACGCGGCCATGGAGACGCTCCAACGCTCTGTCCCCTACACCAGTCAAGGCCTCCGCCCGTTGCCTTGGTGGATCAGGGCAATGATCTTGGAGAGACGTCGACTTCTCCGTCGCCACTGCAGCTGCCCTAGTCCTGAATCTCGTCGGGAGCTGAACAGGATCAAAAGACAGGTCCACCAGGCTCTAAAAGAACACGAAGATTCCGTTCTAAAGACAAAAATTGACAACCTGAGAGCTGGACCAAGGAATCCCGATTTTTGGCCAGAAGTTCGCCGATGGTTCAGCAGTGGATGCTCAGTTAATCCACCACTCACTGACCCCCAAAACGACGCTCTGATATCCCTTCCCGCAGATCGGGCAAGAGTCTTCGCCAATCACATGGCTTCAATTCTTTCTGACCCAATCGCAACCAGTAGTGACAGCAATGAATTCAGTGAACGCATTGAAAATGACACCCAGCAAGAGGCATTTTGGGACCCGTCGGTGCGAAGCCGGTTCGGAATACTTGCCCCTATAACAGCTAGGAAAGTTGCCTCAACTATAAGCAAGCTCCGCCCGGAAGAGCCCCTGGCCCGGATGGCATCAGTCATGACATGCTAAAACACTCTCCACCTCTACTGTTCCAGATATTGGCAATGATCTTTTCAGCATCACTGAATCTCGGATACTTCCCACAAATTTGGAAGAAAGCTCATATTAAAATGCTGCCGAAACAGGGTAAAGACCACACTGTTGCAAAAAACTACCGCCCAATCTCGCTGACTTCTGCAGTAGGCAAGCTCCTGGAGAGAATCGTAGCAGGACGCATACTTTTTTGGTGCGAGAGCAAGATCTGCTCCCCATTGCACAGTCAGGCTTCAGATCTGGAAGAGACTCCCAAGAGCAGTTCACCATCTTGACTCAAAGGATTATACAAGCAATGAACGGCGGACTCGCCACAGTAGCGGTATCTCTAGACATTGAGAAGGCTTTCGATTCTGTCTGGCACGCAGGTCTAGCCTACAGATGTTACCAGATGATTCCAGCTCCAGCCGCAAAGTGGGTTGCTCACTTCATGAAGAACCGGACCTTTGATGTCCTAGAAGATGGTCATCTATCTCGCCAAGTATCTATCACGCGCGGAGTCCCTCAAGGATCTCCCCTGTCTCCCCTGCTGTATACTATGTACACCAGCACAATGCCTCTGCCAGACAAACCTCTGTGCGGCAGTTCAATGTTCGCAGATGATGTGGCAGTGTGGTCATCAGCAAGTACACCAAATGCAGCATGTGAAGAACTCGAGCCGATATTGATTAACATGACCGACTGGGGGAAGAAATGGAAACTGAACTTCTCCATCGAGAAAACGCAAGCGATGTTCTTCACAAGAAGACATCGCTGGAATGACAATGATCTCCGCCCACTGACCTTCTCCGGAACGAGAATAGACTGGAGAAGACACATTGACTTTCTTGGCATTCGGCTTGACAGAGAACTCAGCCTTCGAGCACATGCAACTAAGACCGTGGAACGACTGGGCCCGAGAATGCTGGAGCTAAGCTCCCTTTGCAAAAGCTCACCACACATTCCAACCTGGATCGGATGCATGCTATATCGCACGCTCATTCGGAGCGCAATGTTGTACTGTCTCCCAGTTCTCCTCATCGGATGTGAGGCCGCCTGGGCAAAACTTGACCGCTTGGAGCGAAGATCTCTCCGGGGGTCCCTCAGGTCAACTTGGAAGGGCCCAATTGATTCAATTTACCGCCGAACTCGACAAAGACCGCTGAGAGAGAGGAAGCCAAGCATCAGGCTGGCACCTTCATTTTGAGACATGCCCGCACAAAGAATGCGCGTCTCATCTCTGCATTTGAGCCTGAAGTGAGACAAAGGCCCAGGCTCATACATGAGGAAGGCCCCCTAGAAAAATCTTACGCATGCCTCTCCTCCTCACAAAAGTTGGAGGTACAACAATACCTGCAGGAGCTAGCCTCACACCAGAGAGCGATCAGCATGCAGGCCTACCGCCCCTAATAACCCCAGTTTTTCAAGGTGAAATGCCCTAAGTTTATATCACTAACATGGTAACAGCCACGTGTGTTGAGACGCCGTCTGCTTCTGCCGTTTTCTTTCAGGTTCTCTTTCAGGCTCAAGCAGAGGACGAGCGACCTGTTCGACGGACCCAGGACAAGGGCGGAGGACTCACACCGAAGCGACCCAGAGACCGTGCTCCCGTGACTGACCCAATACAGTAGGTGCGTCCGGGCGAGGCTTGGTCTCGCTGGCGACACCAAGCTGTACGGGTGTTCCTTCATTGACTTTTTCACGGTAACTTCTCGGTAACGTCTCTTGTACATGTACCCTGCAATTGTTGTATGGCCTACGGGCTCTCAATGAAATAAAGTTATTCGTTGAAAGCACCTGTTCCTCGTCCGATCACAGAAGTTAAGCAACGTCGGGCCAGGTTAGTACTTGGATGGGTGACCGCCTGGGAATAATACCTGGTGTTGCTAACATTTTTGTCTTTTCAGACCAAAACTATCCTTCAGGATTTCAGTAGTATTTTCCGAGAAGTAGTCCAACTTGTATATTTGGGTCAATTGCAAAACCTGCATCGACACTCATCATTTACTTCCGCTTATTACAGTGAAAACATTGACAGCATTTGGAATCTCCGATTTAAATTATGGTTCTTGGAAAAAATCATCGGAATCACTTTGCATCGGGACATCTATTATAATGTTAGCAACACCTTCATTTAATATGACAGACCAATACAAAACACACTTATCCACAGCGAATACTCGCCACACCAACCTTAGCACGTTATCGCTTTCTCGGCTCTTCGAGCTAAGATCAAAAGTGTTAGTATCTGTTCTTTCTAGTTTAAATCTCTAGAACGCAGTCCAAACGGGACTGCATGGAGATTATCCCGATTTTTGTTATCCGGAAGGGAGGTCTCGAGGCCTGCCTCGCCCCTTCCCTCCGGTTGACCTCGTATTGCAGTACTATCCGCGCTGGAACAGCCCATTATTCAATATAAAAATAAAGTCTCCTTTCCAGCATCAATCATGAAGACTATGTCTTTTTCAATTATTGACCATGTAAAGACGTTTCCGATAACGAGTCAACTACTATGACGTAACATAGACATCTCACCGCGGACAATGATATCGCATGCGACTGAAGCTGTCAACTTCATTCCACACATCAATGAAAACAAATCCGTTGTCAATTATTCCAATCATGTAGGGGGTCGGAGGATGACGACGTCAGCATTCTATGACGCAAACAAGAGATATCCCACACACTCATTGACAATCCATGATATGCGACAAGAACGCATCCGTTCTATTGTGTATTATCACCGTCGTTTATTCCAAACCACCGGGCAGTATCGCTGCAGGCACCGAAATATGACTATCTTCCGGAGAGTACATCAACGGCCGTACCCCCATGCCGCCTCCTGGGTGGGGCTACTCACCAGCCAGCCACAAACACAAAACTGCTGCTGGCTGCTGTTGCAAGAATAGGAAAACGGCATCGATACACTGTAACGTAGCTTCCATTTCCCTTCCCTCCTTCTTTTCTTATATTTTAGAATAGGCCTTGCGGCCTGTCAAAGACTCGAACGATCGCTTGGATCATTTGATGCACTTACCATGCAATTATTTGCAATATAACACCAAAATTTTTGAGACCGATACCACCCAAATACGGGCAAAGAAGCACGGGGCGGACCTCTGCTATCCATTCCGATTTTGGTTCTCGTTGCTGGCTGTTTATTCCGCTTTCGTACGGAGGTCGGGTGATCGCGGTTTTTCGTTTTAGCTTGGCGCGGGCGGGTTCGCGCGAGGGTTCGGGTTCGGTTTTGCGGCGCGTCGTGTGTTTATTCGTTTTCGTTCGTTCGCTGTAGTCGGGTTGCGGTGTGGCGTCGTATTTGATTCGTCGGGGTCGTGTCTTCGTCGCGTGGCGCTAGTGTCTCTAAGTTTCTTTAGTTAGTCTTTCGCGTTCGGGCGGGGTTTAGTATTTTTTCGGGGTTTTAAGTATTTTTCGTCGGGCGGTCGCGAGCGGTAGCTTCGGGCGGGGGTGCGCGGGTTTTTATTGCTAATTGGTTTCGGGACGATCGGGTGCCTTCGTTACGTTTAGTCG
The DNA here is from genome assembly GCA_907163375.1 of Prostheceraeus crozeri. Classification (NCBI taxonomy): domain Eukaryota; kingdom Metazoa; phylum Platyhelminthes; order Polycladida; family Euryleptidae; genus Prostheceraeus; species Prostheceraeus crozeri. The sequence continues at coordinate 20,553 of CAJQUW010002695.1, read as the reverse complement.
CTTTTATTCGGGGCGTCGATTATCGTCTACGTTTTCGGGGTTGTTTATTTAGTTTTTTCGGGGCCGTGTCGGTTCGTATTTTTGCGCGGGTTCACTATCGGTCGTCGGGTTTCCGTTACGCGGTTTATTCGTCGTTCGGTTTTTTTAGCGGTCGGAACTCGGTTTCGATTTCGTCGCGTCGGTGTTCGTTTTTTTCGGGCGGTTATCGTTTTACGGTCGTGTTTATCAGCGTTATTCTTTTCGCGCGCGATTCGATTTTCGGTCTGCGTGATTTCGCGGTACGTGTTTTACTTTTTGCGTTTTCGTGTTTCACGCGCCGTTTACGTTCTCGTTTGTTGGGCGGGATTTTTTCGGGTTCGTTTTATTCGTCGCGGGTGTTTTTTCGGTTTCGGGACGAACGTCGGGTTTTGCTCGGATCGGTTTTTTTTAATCGTAACGGAGACGTCGGGGCGGTCGGTTCGTTCGCGTTCGCGGGATAGATTAACGGTTGTGACGGGGTTATGAACGGGGTCGTGCGGGGGGGTAGCCGAATTCCGTGGGCGGTTTCGTTGCGTATCGGCGTCGGTACGGTCGCGTTTGTTTTATGCGCGTGCGGTCGGTTTTTGTTGTTCGATGCGTCGTCCGGTCGGTTCGGCGGGTTGGTTTCGTGGTTCGTTTCGGTTGGTTCGCGTTTGATTCGGTTATCGAACGTTGCTTACTTTCGGGTATCGTTTCGGGTGGACGCGGGTATCGGCAGATGTCGGCGCGGTCGAGATTTCCGTTTACGTTCGGGTTTACGTTTTTCGGTCGGAGGGTTTCGGATCGGATTTTTTTCGGTCGGGTGTGTCGCGTCGGCGTCGTCCGATAAACGTGTTTTCGACGGGCCGTTTAATCGTCGTCTTGTCGGACGTTTTTCGGCGGGGGTGCGTCGTTTTATTTCGTCGATGTCGGTTACGATCGTTATTCTTTTAACGTCGTTGCGTTCGTGATCACGGTTCGGCGTGTTAATGTTTTATTCGCGGTTCGTCGGGGTCGGTTTTGATCGTTTGCGTTTTTATTTTTTTTTTCGCGTCGTTTCGGCGTCGGTTTTTCGGGTCGCGGGGACGTTCGTTTTCGGCGTTAATCGTGTCGTTCGTTTTTACGGCCGTTTATTTGCGGGTTCGCGTCGTTTTACGCGTCGAGTTATTTTAACGGTTTTGTGTTGACGGTCGCTCGTACGGAATCGTTCGCGACGCGGGGAGCGCGGTTGCGGGGTCCGTTTCGCGGTCTCTTCGTCGGTTCGGGCCTCGGGTCGCGGGTTCGGGTGCTTGGTAATTCGACGGGAGGTGTTCGCGACGTTTTTCGGCGGGTTCGTACGACGTGATCGTATTCGGGGAAATTTTAACGTTTGTAATTAATTGTGCGTTTATCGTTGAGACGTTCGCGCGGGTCGGCCGGGGCGTAATACGTCGTCATTTGCGGTTCGCGGTGTTTACGTTTTGTAGACGTTCTTGCCGGGTTATTCGGCGAATTTTTTTTCGGTCGTTTCGCACGTTCGGGGGGCGGTTTTGTCGTTTATCGTCGTTTCGGCGTCGTGTCGTTTATTTTCGTTGTTGCTCCGCGACGTTCGGTTTCGATTCGTATCGTTTGATCGCGTTCGTTATTACGGGTTCGTTTTGCGTCGGTCGCGGGTTTCGGTGCGGGATCGGGTTTGTCGGCTTTGCTTTCCGGTAGGCGTCGGTGTCGTGTTTTCGTCGTTTTACTTACGTTGTTTACGGACGTTTAGGCGCGGAGTATGAGTCGGATACGGTCCGTTCGGTTCGTTCGGAGTCGTTTACGTATACGGGATTTTTTTAGCTTTTTCGGCTCGGAATTTTATCTCGCGGTCGATATTCGGTCGTCAACGGGGCGGTCGCGCGTCTACGAGCTTTCGTATACGCGCTGCCGGTTAGCGGGGGGCGGGTTTCCGTATTCGGGCTTTTTTTTTTTTTTTTTTGGCGCGCGGTTGCGGAATTTTTTTTCATGCGTCAGCCGGTGTTTCGCCGTTTTCTTAGTACGGGTCGGGGTTTTTTGGCGCGCGTCGTTTTGTTTTCATTACGTCGCGGTTCGTATACGGTCGGGGTGAGCGTTTTTGTTACGTCGTACTTTACGGCGCGGTTTTTTTTTCCGGCGTCGTTTACGGGGTGTTCGCAGGGTTGTTTGCGGGTCCGGACGATTTTTCGCGCGCCGGACGTCGGTTCGTCGCGTTTTTCGTCGTTTGATTTGTGGCCGTTCTCGTACGTCACGTTTGCGGGGCGGTATTCGAGGCGGGGTCGTGCTGTTTTCGTTTCGTCGTTTTTTACGGTTTACGTCGGTTTTTTTCGGAACTCGGTTTTTTTCGTGTTCTGCTTGCGGTTTCGGAAGCGTGCGTTCGCGGTCGGTGTTCGTCGCTTTTTTTTTGTTCGTCGGGTGCGGGTTTCGGTCGTCGGCGTTCGTTTTCCACGTTGTTTTTCTTTTTTTTCGTTTTGTTTATCGTTTGCGGGGTGCGCGGGGTCTCGCGGCCGCGGTCGCGTTCGTGGCGTTCGCGGGTTTTTCGGAGACTCCGATTACGGTTTCGGGCGGCGGTTTTAACGGACGTCGCGCGTCGGTCGTCGGTTTGTCGTCGGTCGGTTTCTTTTTCGGCGGGGAAACACCACGTACACGTTTGTTTGCGATCGGAGTTTCGTCGTCTTATTGGGAGGTCGTTCGGTTTTCGGGATTTGCGGTTTGACGCGGGGGCATCGTCGTTTTAGATCGTTTTACTCGTCGCGTCTTCTTTATCCGCGACGGGTCGTGTGACGTGCGTTCGTCGGTCAATCGTTTGATCGTGTTTCGATCGGGGTACGTTCCGTTCGGGTCGATTTCGATTTCATAGTATAGTTTCGGCGTTTCCGGTTGCGGCGCGTCGGTTATTACGGACGCGGTATCTTAGCTTTCGGTCGATTTTCTTTTCGGTACGTCGGTTTAACGGTGTTAGCGGTTCGTTTACGTTTCGTGTTGCGGGTACGTCCGGGGGCCGGTCGGCTTTCTCGCGTTTTTGCGGGCGTTCTCGTGTTAACGGGACGGTTCGTCGCGTTTTTGTTGATCGGGGGTTCGTTTGTTCGTTTCGGCGGTTCGCGGGGTCGTTATAAGCCTCGGGGGCGCGTCGGCGCTACGTTTTCGGAAATCGGCGTTCGTCGTTCGCGTTTCGCGGTCCGGGATCGTATTCCGGGGGGTGCTTTCGCCTTCGGGTTACGGCGTTTACGGTACGTCCGAAACGTCGCGGGTTCGCGGGGTCGTTCGCGTGTTCGTTTAGCGTTTTTCGAGGGGTGCGTGCACGTCCGTTTCGTTCAGTTTCGTTCGTGCGCGGGGTGGTCGGTCGCGCGTAGATAGTCAGTTTACGTCGCGTTCGGGCGGTTTTCCGGATCGGCGTCGGGCGTTCGTTCGTCGTTTGACGTCGCGCGGCGTCGGCGGTTTCGGTCGGTTTCGTTTTCGGGTTTTTTTATTTTTGGATTTCGCGGTCGGTTTTCGGGCGTCGCGTGTCGATTCGACGTCGACCTCGCGCGTATCGTTCGGGCGGTTCGGCGCATGTTTGTTTCTGTCGTCGGTACGTTTACGGCGTGCGTATGTCGCGTCAACTTCTTCAAATTGGCGAATTAGCTTTTTAAACAAGTTAAAGAATACAAAAGAGAAAACGACAACTGCTTTGAATAACATTTTATAGCGACATATCAAAATGATGAATTACGATTTTTTACATCATATTGATACCTTCATTCGCTTCAATCTTCCACATGATATGCTCAAGGATCAGTATTCCACCTCTCACTACAACAACGTAAGTAGCAAGAAAATATCTTTTAATTCAACCAGGAGCTGAAAAAATTAATGTCACTTTACAGTAGACAACCCATGAATTTGGATGTCTGTCGTTAGCGACCATACCACGTTAAAGCACCTGTCCCGTCCGATCACAGAGTTAAGCAACGTCGGGCCAGGTTCTACTTGGATGGGTGACCGCCTGAATACTGTGTTGCTAACATTTTTGTCTTTCAGACCAAACTATCCTTCAGGATTTCAGTAGTATTTCGAGAAGTAGTCCACTTGTATATTTGGTCAATTGCAAAACCTCATCGACATCATTTACTTCCGTATAAGTGAAAACATTGACAGCATTGAATCTCCGATTAAAATTATGGTTCTTGAAAATCATCGGAACACTTGCATCGGACATTATTATAATTTAAGCACCTGCATTTAAATGACAGACATACAAAACACACTTCCACAGCGGAATAAACAAGGGCCCCCCCAGAACCAACCTTAAGAGCAACGTATCGCTATCTCGGCTCTTCGAGCAAGATCAAAAAGTAAGACTTGTTCTTTCTAGTTTAATCTCTAACGCAGATCCAACGGGACTGCATGGAGATATATCCACCGATTGATTTGTTATCCGCTAGAAGCCGGGAAGGTAGAGGCCTGCCTTAGTGGTGCCCCTTTTTGATTCCCCGGGTTTTGACCTCGTTATTGCAGTACCGCGAGGGAACAGCCCATTATTCAAGAGATAAAAATAAAAGTCCTCCTTTCCAGCCATTTCGCAATCAAAAGACTATGTCTTTTTTCAATTATTGCCATGTTGGAAAGACGTTTCCGATAACGAGTGTCCAACTAGCTATACGTTAACATAGACATCTGCACCGCGGACAATCGATATGCGACTGAAGCTGTCACACTTCATTCCAACATCAATGAAAACAAGAATTCGTTGTCAATTATCAATCAGTGGTCCGAGGATGACGAGTCAGCATTCTATGACGCAACAGAGATATCCCACACACTCATGACAAATCCATGATATGCGACAGAAACGCATCCGTCTTATTGTGTATTATCCACCTGTTTTTCATATCCAAACCACCGGGCAGTATAGCTGCTGGCACCGAAATATGAGTCTATCTTTGGGAGAGGACACACACGGCCGTACCCCTTGCCGCCTCCTGGGTGGGGCGAACGCACCAGCCAGCCACAAACACAAAACTGCTGCTGGCGCTGTTGCAAGAATAGGAAAACGGGCATTCGATACACGTGTACCCGTTTAGCTTCCATTTCCCCTTCCTCCGTTTCTTTTCTTTATTTATCAGAATAGTGCGCCTTGCGGCCTGTTCGCAAATGACTCGACGATCGCTTGGATATCATTTTGATGGCTTACCATGCCGCTATTATTGCAATGAAAGACACCAAATTTGGTTGATTCAATAAGTGTATTTCCGCCTAGGGCCTGGAGTGGACCCCCCGGCGCTTCGCTCATCCGCGCTGAAAGATGTGACGGGGATGTGACAGATCAAGGTGAGCGGACATGCAAAGAAAACGAGACAAAGAGATTCATTACAAAAAAGGAAAAACTAAACAATAATCCGGTGAGGTAAGTTTAAAAGATCAAGTAAAAACTATGTACAACGATATGTATGCCTTGTAAAAAATACAATATTGTACAATGATATGTTGTGGCTGGTGTAAATAAACAATATATACAATATATACAATCACCCGGTTGTTTCTTTACTGGCGAAGCGAGAAGGCATGTGGTGCCGTAAAGGCAAGCACAGGTGTCACAAAAGGCGGCCTGGTAGGATGCGAGCGGGAAGAAATTCAAAGGGTTTCTGCCAACAAAGGAGAAGATAAGTGTACGTGATGTCCATAAAGCCCGGCCTGGAGGGCTCGGGCAAGTGTTGTCGAAGGCGCTATTTGGTTAGAGAAAAGACCCATGTCCGTAAAAGACAAGCTGTTTACGCAAGCTCCTTGTATAGTGTATCGAGCGGGCGGGCGATTCCAGCAAGGCGTGTGTACAGTTTCCTCCAAGAGCGTACGTACCGGAGAAACGAGTGTGAGGCTCTAAGTCCCTTGCGGTGTCAAGTTGGTGTAGTCGACGCCACGACGAAGGGGGGGGGGGGGTGCACAGAGGAGGGCGGGTTGCCTGCGTTTGTATATCACTCGGCAAGACGAGCGCTGTTTAAAGAGGAGCTCGACCAATTATAAGCGCGGAACGACTCGACGGTTACAACACTGAAGTAGACGTCGGATGAGTGTGCAAGCGGTGGTTCACATTTAACGAAACGAGAAACTTCACGTGGGCGGAAAAGGACTAACCCGGGGTCAAGAAGGTAAGGTCCCAGGATGTTGAGCCGGTATGGTGAAGGCGACAACAGGATGACCTATTGTTCAGATGAGAACAGAAGGGAAGCTGCGGGACTGACTATGCGCCGACGAGTCAGATACAATAAAGTGGTCCTTGCTTGGCTGTAGAGACGAAGGCTTCCATGTCTTCTGAACCAGTCACACAAATTGTCCATGATGCTATCACGAGTGCTTGTGACCAGGTTGCCAGGTGTGAGTCTCCGCGACAGACGTCATTAGGTATACATCGTCTTCCGCGTAGAAATATTGGACGAACTTCTCCGAGATGCGGGGAGCTGGCTTGCGGAGGACATGAGAACAAATTGAGAGAGGTCAGGCGCGAAATCGCAGCTGACCCCTGTGGTAGGCCGCGGAGTTGGAGAGTTAGGTGATCACATCACGCAATGGGTCCAGAAATGTCGAGCACGCAGGTGCGGCGAGCGGTGATGAGGCCCCGAAGTAATGGACGACCGGATTCTGGTGGACAGTTGGTGACATCCGAGAGTCGTTGCAAAAAGTAGCCGTGCGAGACTGTGTCGCAAATGCCTTCATTAAGTCGAGGGCTGTAGATCTCGCTGTTGGTACATTCCTGAGGTTAAAGACTTGAATCCCACGCTCAATGATATCGACAAGCTGGTGGTCTGTGCCAGTACCGGTACGGAACGCCAATTGAAGTGGGCAAGAGGACGCTAGACCGTTCCAGGAACTGAAGCAGATGGCGATTTAGGTAAAATTCAAGTAACCTTGATGTATGGTGTTACTGAGCGTAATTGTGGTTTGCTAGAAGTTTCCCCGGAGTTCCGTTAAATCTCGATCCGGCGCTTCGGAATCATACTAATGGTGGAGGTCTTCATTGCACTGGGGGAAAATGGGCTGCCCGTGTCAAGGATGGCGTTGTACAGCGTCGCGAGCTGGTGAAGCAGGGAGTCCGGAGCGTGCCGCAGAACAATTCATAGGGCACGTTATCCGGGCCCGGCGAGCGGTTCGATTTAACGTGCGATAAGATTCGTCGTAGATCAGAAGTAGAGACAGGGTGGTAATGAAATACACGGAAGAGGCCAGCGGTGAGGAGATGGCTGTGGAGGCATGCGTAGGCAGAGTCTGATTTCAAGGCACTGAGCTGATCTTGGAAAGCTCGAGCTATATCGGAGCGCTCGGTCAGGAAGCGGCGAGAGTCACCAGGGTCGCGGACAGGAGGCAAAACTGCACCAGGGGGGCGAGGAAGCGTCGACGCACTTTCATGCCAAAAACGCGGGTGATTCGGGCCGGAGGGCAACCTGCGCGGTCACACGGTCATGTTCGATTGAGAGCTTTACCTTCGAGATCTTCTCGTTGGATGGTTATGCTGCAGACGGTTGATCTCACTTTTCAGAGTTGGAGTTGGGCTATTGGCATATTGTCGGCGTAAGGATCTTCGGAGACGGATCATCAAAACCACGTGCAGAGGAAGGCGAGGTCGTGTAGCATTGGGCGAACGGCGGGTGGGGACGGTCTCCGTAGCCGCGAGGATGATCATGTCTGTCACTGAAGCGTAGAAATCATCAATAGCAGCCGGAGTCGAGCACACAGGTGGAGGCCAAAAGGGAGACTCGCGAACCAAAACATCCAGACGAGAAGCATAGGCAGAATAATCCGCGCGAGGAGGCAGGTGCCACGCAGGTGAAGGCGATGGACACGGGACAGAGTGGACATGAAGGACTGTATGGATAGGAAGGTGGTCAGATCCAACGTCTTGAGTGGTATGGCATGATGACACGAGTTGAGCAAAACGAGTGTAGCCAACACAAAGTCAAGACACGCGGTGTAAGAATGTGCGGAGTGGGTGAAGGTGGGCTGAGTCATGTCATTGAGCACCAAGGCCTCCGATCGTTCAAGAAAGTCACGAAGACAGCGGCCATTAGTGTTGAGTCGAGCAGATGAATTGTCCATCGGGGGCAGGCTAGCGTTGAGATCGCCCATCAGCACCGAAAAGTCGTCCGAAAGAGCCGTATCCAGGAAGGGGAGATGCAATGCGCCATGGGAACGGGGAGGCGGGGCGTATAGCGAAGAAACCGTAAACGAATGTCGACAAATTGACCGGTCGTCCACCTTGATACGGAGAAGTGTTTGCCCAAGATGTTCGACGGGCGGGAGCGGTTGGTGTCGGATTGAACGGCGGACGAGCAAGATATGGCCAGGAACGCCAAGGCGAGTGGGCTGATCGTAGCAATAAAAGTCACGAAAGTCTCCCAAGAAGTCACTGATATTTCGATGGCGAGTATCTTGAAGTGATATAATGGCATAGGTATCCAACAGAGGAAGCAATTCTGTTAACCGGGCACGCAAGCCGTTGACGTTAAGATGTAACAGTTTAAGCGGCTGATACATTGCGGAAAAATTCGTCCAACTGGTGAATTAGCGGGCGGAACAAAAGCCGCTGAGACGGTAGGAGCAGTGCAGAGAGGGAATGCATAAAGGCCAAAATCGTAGGCATAAGCTGTCCAGGGTCCAGAGCTGCATGCGACGCAGCGGAACCAGGGCCAAACACAGATCGCGAAGGACCGGAAGGTGACTGACATCCAGAAAGCAGGCGCCGGTCGGACACAATCAACGGAAAAGTGGCACCAGGACAAGGCGGCCAGCGATTCAAAGGCGGGTCGCGATCCCGCTCCCCAGTAGGAGAGGCGGCAGTACCTTGCGAAGTTCTGTGCCGCACCGGGCGATGCTCCGGTGAAGGCTCAGAACGGTGGGCGCCTCCCACCGGCGGAAACTCGGCTGGATCCAGGGCCGGAGGTGGTGAGCGGCGGAGCGTAAAAGAGCGGCGCCGCTCAGGCGGACGGTGATGCGGAGCGTGGTCCGTCGGTCGGGCGTCACGAGCAGTCCGAGGCGGCGGTCGACGTTGTTCCCCTTGAGGTCGGTGCTCGAGCCAGAGCAGACGTTGACGCTTGTATTCTTCGCAGCCTTTATAGGTGGGATAATGAGCTTGTTGGCAATTGAACGCAGCGCGGTTTAATATGTTTCGATGGGCAGTCGGCGAGCAGATGGGTAGTCGCTTGGCACCGTTTGCAACGGTGGTCCTGGGTGCATTGAGAGGCACGGTGATGAAAACCATAACAGCGAGTACACTGCAGCATCGGTTGAAAAATTCCCCGGTCACGATAAGCAACCTGAAAACTCCCGAAGAGAGTGATGGAGTTGTGGCGGCGAAGTCTCTCAATATCCATGCTGTTCACGCGAATGCGGAGTTGTGGGATGGGAGACTGAAAATCGAGTACTCCATTGACCCGGCGATGTAGGAAATTAATGTACTTAATTTCTACCCCATAGGCTTGTTCCAAATCTTCTTTGAGCTCGGCGCGGGTGAAATTCGGACTGACGTTGAATTTTTGAGACCGTCAAATACGGCAAAGAAGCACGGGCGGACCTCTGCTATCCATTCGATTTTCGTCAACTTCTTCAAATTGGCGAATTAGCTTTTTAAACAAAGTTAAAGAATACAAAAGAGAAAACGACAACTGCTTTGAAAACATTTTATTGCGACATATCAAAATGATGAATTACGATTTTTTTACATCATATTGATACCTTCATTTCGCTTCAATCTCCACATGATATGCTCAAGGTCAGTATTCACCTCTCACTACTAACAACGGTAGTAGCAAGAATAAATCTTTTAATTCAACCAGGAGCTGAAAATTAATGTCACTTTACAGTAGACAACACCATGAATATGGATGTCTGTCGTTAGCGACCATACCACGTTGAAAGCACCTGTTCCCGTCCGATCACAGAAGTTAAGCAACGTCGGGCCAGGTTAGTACTTGGATGGGTGACCGCCTGGGAATACCTGGTGTTGCTAACATTTTTGTCTTTTCAGACCAAACTATCCTTCAGGATTTCAGTAGTATTTCCGAGAAGTAGTCCAACTTGTATATTTGGGTCAATTGCAAAACCTCATCGACCATCATTTACTTCCGTATAAGTGAAAAACATTGACAGGCATTTGGAATCTCCGATTTAAATATGGTTCTTGAAAAATCATCGGAATCATTGCATCGGGACATTATTATAATGTTGCACCTTCATTTAAATGACAGACCAATACAAAACACACTATCCACAGCGAATACAGCCAGCACCAACCTTAGCACGTTATCGCTTCTCGGCTCTTCGAGCTAAGATCAAAAGTGTAGTATCTGTTCTTTCTAGTTTAATCTCTAGAACGCAGTCCAACGGACTGCATGGAGATTATGCCGATTTTTGTTATCCGGAAGGGAGGTAGAGGCCTGCCTCGCCCCTTCCCCGGGTTGACCTCGTATTGCAGTACCGCGAGGAACAGCCCATTATTCAAATAAAAATAAAGTCTCCTTTCCAGCATCAATCAAAGACTATGTCTTTTTCAATTATTGCCATGTGAAAGACGTTTCCGATAACGAGTCAACTAGCTATGACGTAACATAGACATCTCACCGCGGACAATGATATGCGACTGAAGCTGTCAACTTCATTCCAACATCAATGAAAACAAATCCGTTGTCAATTATCAATCAGTGGTCGGAGGATGACGAGTCAGCATTCTATGACGCAACAGAGATATCCCACACACTCATGACAATCCATGATATGCGACAGAACGCATCCGTCTATTGTGTATTATCACCTGTTTTTATTCCAAACCACCGGGCAGTATAGCTGCTGGCACCGAAATATGACTATCTTGGAGAGACACAACGGCCGTACCCCTGCCGCCTCCTGGGTGGGGCGACGCACCAGCCAGCCACAAACACAAAACTGCTGCTGGCTGCTGTTGCAAGAATAGGAAAACGGCATCGATACACGTGTAACGTAGCTTCCATTTCCCTTCCTCCTTCTTTTCTTTATTTTAGAATAGGCCTTGCGGCCTGTCAAAGACTCGACGATCGCTTGGATCATTTGATGCTTACCATGCAATTATTGCAATAAACACCAAATTTTTGTTCAATAAGTGTATTTCCGCCTAGGGCCCGGAGGCCCCCCGGCGCTTCGCTCTCCGCGGAAAGAGTGACGGGAGTGACAGACAAGTGAGCGGACATGCAAAGAAAACGAGACAAGAGATCATTACAAAAAAGGAAAAACTAACATAAACCGGTAAGTAAGTTTAAAAGATCAAGTAAAACTATGTACAACGATATGTATGCTGTAAAAAACAATATGTACAATGATATGTGTGCTGTAAAAAACAATATATACATATATACAATCAACCGGTGTTCTTACTGGCAGCGAGAAGGCATGTGTCGTAAAGGCAGCACAGGGTCACAAAAGCGCCTGGATGCGAGCGGGAAGAAATTCAAAAGTCGCCAACAAAGGAGAGATAGTGTACGTGATGTCCAAAGCCCGGCCTGGAGGCGCAAGTGTTGCCGAAGGGCGCTATTTGGTAGAGAAACCCATCGTAAATGACAAGCTGTAGCACGCTCCTTGTATAGTGTATCGAGCGGCGGCGATCCAGCAAGGCTGTACAGTTCCTCCAAAGGCGTACGTACCGGGAATGAGTGTAGGCTCTAAGTCCCTTGCGGTGAAGTTGGTGTAGTCGACGCCACGACGAAGGGGGTGCACAGAGGAGGGCGGGTGCTGCGTAGTATATCTTCGGCAAGACGAGCGCGTTAAAGAGGAGCCGACCAATATAGCGCGGAACACGACGGTTACACTGAAGTAGACGTCGGAGAGTGTGCAGCGGTGGTTCACATTTACGAACGAGAAACTTCACGTGGGGGAAAAGGATAACCCGGGGTCAAAGGTAAGTCCCGGATGTGAGCCGTAGGTGAAGGCGACACAGGATGACCATCAATGAGAACAGAAGGGAGCTGCGGACGACTGCGCCGACGAGTCAGATACAATAAAGTTGTCTTGCTTGGCTGTAGACGAAGCTCCATGTCTCTGAACCAGTCACACAAATTGTCCATATGCTCACGAGCTTGTGACCAGGTAGCCAGGTGTGAGTCCGCGACAGACGTCACGGTAACATCGTCCGCGTAGAAATATTGACGAACTTTCGAGATGCGGGGAGCTGGTGCGGAGGACATGAACAAATTGAAGAGGCAGGGCGAAATCGGCGACCCCTGTGGTTAGGCCGCGAGTTGGAGAGTAGGCATCACGCAATGGGTCCAGAAATCGAGCACAGGTGCGGCGAGCGGTGATGAGGCCCCGAATAATGGCGACCGTTCTGGGACAGTTGGTGACATCCGAGAGTCGTTGCAAAAGTAGCCGGTGCGAGACTGTGTCAAATGCCTTCATTAAAGTCGAGGCTGTAGATCGCTGTTGTACATCCGAGGTTAAAGCCTTGAATCCCACGCTCAATGATATCGACAAGCTGGTGGTCTGTGCCAGTACCGGTACGGAACGCCAATTGAGTGGGCAAAAGGACGCTAGACCGTTCCAGGAACTGAAGCAAATGGCGATTTAGGTAAAATTCAAGAACCTTGATGATGGTGTTACTGAGCGTAATTGGTCTGAAGTTCCGGAGTTCCGTTAAATCTCGATCCGGCTTCGGAATCATACTGATGGTGGAGGTCTTCATTGCACTGGGAAAATGGGCCGTGTCAAGGATGGCGTTGTACAGCGTCGCGAGCTGGTGAAGCAGGGAGTCCGGAGCGTGCCGCAGAAATTCATAGGGTACGTTATCCGGGCCCGGCGAGCGGTTCGATTTAACGTGCGATAAGATTCGTCGTAGATCAGCAGTAGAGACAGGTGGAAACACGGAAGAGGCCAGCGGGTGAGACTGGAGCGGAGGCAGCGAGGCAGAGTCTGATGTCAAGGCACTGAGCTGATCTTGGAAAGCTCGAGCTATATCGGAGCGCTCGGTCAGGAAGCGGCGAGAGTCACCAGGGTCGCGGACAGGAGGCAAAACTGCACAGGGGGGCGGAAGCGTCGACGCACTTCATGCCAAAAACGCGGGTGATTCGGGCCGGAGGCAATAGCGGTCACACGGGCATGTTCGATTGAGAGCTTTACCTTCGAGATCTCTCGTTGGATGGTATGCTGCAGACGGTTGATCTCACTTTTCAGAGTTGGAGTTGGCTATTGGCATACTGTCGGCGTAAGGATCTTCGGAGACGGATCATCAAAACCACGTGCAGAGGAAGGCGAGGTCGTGTAGCATTGGGCGAACGGCGGGTGGGGACGTCTCCGTAGCCGCGAGGATGATCATGTCTGTCACTGAAGCGTAGAAATCATCAATGGCAGCCGGAGTCGAGCACACAGGTGGAGGCCAAAAGGGAGACCCGCGAACCAAATCATCCAGACGAGAAGCATAGGCAGAATAATCCGCGCGAGGAGGCAGGTGCCACGCAGGTGAAGGCGATGGACACGGGACAGAGTGGACATGAAGTACTGTCTGGATAGGAAGATGGTCAGATCCAACGTCTTCAGTGGTACGGCATGATGACACGAGTTGAGCAAAACGAGGTGTAGCCAACACAAAGTCAAGACACGCGGTGTAAGAATGTGCGGAGTGGGTGAAGGTGGGTCTGAGTCATGTCATTGAGCACCAAGGCCTCCGATCGTTCAAGAAAGTCACGAAGACAGCGCCATTAGTGTTGAGTCGAGCAGATGAATTGTCCATCGGGGGCAGGCTAGCGTTGAGATCGCCCATCAGCACCGAAAAGTCGTCCGAAAGAGCCGTATCCAGGAAGGGGAGATGCAATGCGCCATGGGAACGGGGAGGCGGGGCGTATAGCGAAGAAACCGTAAACGAATGTCGACAAATTGACCGGTCGTCCACCTTGATACGGAGAAGTGTTTGCCCAAGATGTTCGAACGGGCGGGAGCGGTGGTGTCGGATTGAAACCCCCGGCGACGAGCAAGATATGGCCAGGAACGCCAAGGCGAGTGGGATGATCGTAGCAATAAAAGTCACGAAAATCTCCCAAGAAGTCACTGATATTTTTTTTTTTTTTTTTTTTTATATTTTTTCGATGGCGAGTATCTTGAAGTGATATAATGGCATAGGTATCCAACAGAGGAAGCAATTCCGTTAACCGGGCACGCAAGCCGTTGAAAAACCGTTAAGATGTAACAGTTTAAGCGGCTGATACATTGCGGAAAAATTCGTCCAACTTGAATTAGCGGGCGGAACAAAAGCCGCTGAGACGGTAGGAGCAGTGCAGAGAGGGAAGGCATAAAGGCCAAAAATCGTAGCATAAGCTTGTCCAGTCCAGAGCTGCATGCGACGCAGCGGAACCAGGCCAAACACAGATCGCGAAGGACCGGAAGGTGACTGACATCCAGAAAGCCAAGGCGCCGTCGGACACAATCAACGGAAAAGTGGCACCAGGACGAGCGGACCGGGATTCAAAGGCGGGTCGCGATCCCGCTCCCCAGTAGGAGAGGCGGCAGTACCTTGCGAAGTTCTGTGCCGCACACCCCGGGCGATGCTCCCGGTGAAGGCTCAGAACGGTGGGCGCCTCCCACCGGCGGAAACTCGGCTGGATCCAGGGCCGGAGGTGGTGACGTGCGGCGCGTAAAAGAGCGGCGTCGCCTCAGGGGCGGACGGTGATGCGGAGCGTGGTCCCGTCGTCGGGCGTCACGAGCAGTCCGAGGCGGCGGTCGACGGTTGTTCCCCTTGAGTCGGTGCTCGAGCCAGAGCAGACGTTGACGCTTGTATTCTTCGCAGGCAGGCCTTTATAAGGTGGATAATGAGCTTGTTGGCAATTGACGCAGCGCGGTTTAATATGTTTTCGATGGGCAGTCGGCGAGCAATGAGTAGTCGCTTGGCACCGTTATGCAACGGTGGTCCTGGGTGCATTGAGAGGCACGGTGATGAAAAACCATAACAGAACGAGTACACTGCAGCATCGTTGAAAAAATTCCCCGGTCACGATAGGCAACCTGAAAACTAAACTCCCCGAAGAGAGTGATGGAGTTGTGGGGCGGCGAAGACTCTCTCTCATATCCATGCTGTTCACGCGAATGCGGAGTTGTGGGATGGGGGACTGAAAATCGAGTACTCCATTGACCCGGGCGATGTAGGAAATTTAATGTACTTAATTTCTAACCCCCATAGGCTTGTTCCAAATCTTCTTTTGAGCTCCGGGCGCGAGTGAAATTCGGACTGACTTGAGCAGGATCAACTCGTGAAGCTGGCCAGAAGCACTGGAGTGGGGATGCGAACTACAGCCTGTCGCAATCCCGCCGGGCAGAGGTGGGCCGCTAGTAGCAGCAAGCAGACTCAGCTGACCAGCAACCATGAGGAAGCCAGAGACGGCGACGGGAGCGGTACATATAAGCGATATTTTGCCCACATCAGAATAATGGCGGAGATGAGTCGCAAACCATACCGCGATGGATATACCAGGCAAGATTATCAAAAATCACCTTATGGTCCGCCCCGGATACTCGATGGCGGCCTTCGCAACAACCGTTTGCACCAACCATGGAGGGGCCGAAGCGGCGGCGCGAGGAATCCCTAATAGCCCGCGTTCGGTGAGATGCGCCGTTGTCCACAAACGGTACAGTTGGCAGTGGAGTCATGAGGGATGGTGATAGTGATACCATCCTGCCCTTGTGTATCGTTTGGGCGGTCCCTCAAACGCGTGGCGAAAAACTCGGTGTGAGACGCCCAGCGGATTTATAGATTCATTGATCCGGTTCAGAGACCGTGACAAGGGTCCTGAACAGAGGCCTCACATCAAGGTGGGGGAGAGGACGCTAGGAGAAGAGCGGGCAGACTCTCCCAAGGCCTGGGCAGCTTTCCCTTGAGTTGAAGCTTTGCCCTCCGGCCGAACAAGCAGAGGGTGAACCCTTAGCATCAAGCACGGACCGGAGTGGAAGTGTGGACCATCGAAAGATTGGAACTCGCTGGTCAGAGACAAGCCGCTGAGACGGCGGCAGAACAGCGTCAGGGGACGGCGAGGGCGACGGAACAATCGTCCTCGTCTAAGAAGGCCGAGTCCCCTCCCGTAAATCCGTTATTTTTATTCCTTGATGGAAGATCGGGGGGCGTCAAGATCGATGACTTATTCGACCAGGCATCATCAAAAGATGGAGCAGATAAATACCGGACAAGAAAAGAGCGCCGCTTCAAAGATTTCTCTCTCTGCAGGGAGAAGGCAAGAAGAACAGTAGAACGTTCGAACAATGGCACAGCAGCGCAGCTGCACAATAGCAATGAAAAAGCTCTTAGTTTTTACGTCGCTGCGCGGAGATGTGCACGCTATGGACAAGACACATCGGCAATCATGCCAAAGACCAAGTACTCGAGGTTGTCCTGGCAACGCCCGATCGATATCTTGTCCCCTCCGCGAGTGTAGGAGGGCGGCCAAACCGGGAATGCCCCCCGCGTCAGCAGAAACAGCTGATCTATTCCCGATCAGCCTACCGACCAGCCGCTATAAACCAAGCTCTGACCGACAGTCCCGGTTCAAGCCGCACAATGCCTGTGCAAGGCAACAACTCACGGAAACGGCTGATGACGCACGAACACCAAAAGACCGGAAGCACCGACGCAGAAGACACGCTGCCCCAACAAGACGATGTCGTAAAGATAGCGCTGAACAATGCGAGAGTGCCAACAATACGATGTCACAGAGAACACTGAACGAGGACCACGACGACTTGGAGAACAAAGGAAATCACAGCAGCAGACACTAACGGCGCATGACGCAGAAGATAGAAACACTATCAAAGAAGAGAAAAAAAAATTTTTAAGAGTCACTATCTACAGGTCCGATGCCAACAACAATAACTGCCTACGGTAACAGACCACAAAGGCCACTAAGAACGCTAAGACTGACGTATCAATGCACAAAAACAAGAGATCTGCTATGGGCATATTGTAAACAATATAAAGATAGCTATGGCATGCAACAATAGACAATACAAAGATAGCTATGGCACTTTGCAAACACTAAAACAATACTAAAGAAAAAGTTATGCACTGAGGTTATAATACTGTAGACCGGACTAAATGCACAAAAAGATATACGTTAAGGAAGTTGTACTGATACTGTAAGAGCAATGCAAGGCAAACAAGCAACACAATAAGGACCGTAATTTTGAACGTAGTCTCTTTAACAAATACTGAGTTACACACCCGAATTTGGTTCGCGATCGGTAAAGACAATTGCGACCAAATTTTTGAGACCGTCAAATACGGGCAAAGAAGCACGGGCGGACCTCTGCTTATCCATTCGATTTTCGTCAACTTCTTCAAATTGGCGAATTAGCTTTTTCAACAAAGTTAAAGAAATACAAAAGAGAAAACGGACAACTGCTTTGAAAACATTTTATTGCGACATATCAAAATGATGAATTAACGATTTTTTACATCATATTGATACCTTCATTTCGCTTCATCATCTCCACATGATATGCCTCAAGTCAGTATTCACCTCTCACACTAACAACGGTAGTAGCAAGAATAAATCTTTTAATTCAACCAGGAGCTCTGAAAATTAATGTCACTTTACAGTCTGACAACCAGCACCCATGAATATGGATGTCTGTCGTTAGCGACCATACCACGTATGACACGCACCTGTTTCCCCCCGTCCGATCACAGAAGTTTAAGGCCAACGTCGGGCCAGGTTAGTACTTGGATGGGTGACCGCCTGGGAATACCTGGTGTAAGCTAACATTTTTGTCTTTTCCAGAACCCAAACTATCCTTCAGGAATTTCAGTAGTATTTCCGAGAAGTAGTCCAACTTGTATATTTGGTCCAATTGCAAAACCTCATCGACCATCATTTACTTCCGTATAAGTAATAACATATTGACAGGCATTTGGAATCTCCGATTTAAATATGTTCTTGAAAAATCAATCGGAATCACTTGCATCGGGACATTATTATAAATGTTGCACCTTCATTTAAATGACAGACCAATACAAAACACACTATCCACAGCGATTACAGCCAGCACCAAACCTTAGCACGTTATCGCTTTCTCTCGGCTCTTCGAGCTAAGATCCAAAGTGTAGTATCTGTTCTTTCTAGTTTAAAAATCTCTAGAACGACAAGTCCAACGGACTGCATGGAGATTTAATCCCGATTTTTGTTATCCGGAAGGGAGGTAGAGGCCTGCCTCGCCCCTTCCCCGGGTTGACCTCGTATTGCAGTAGACCGCGAGGAACAGCCCATTATTCAAATAAAAATAAAGTTCCTCCTTTCCCCCAGCATCAATCAACAGACTATCGACTTTTTCAATTATTGCCATGTGAAAGACGTTTCCGATAACGAGGTCAACTAGCTATGACGTAACATAGGACATCCTCACCGCGCTACAATGATATGCGAACTGAAGCTGTCAACTTCATTCCAACATCAATGAAAACAAATCCGTTGTCCAATTATCAATCAGTGGTCCGGAGGATGACGAGTCAGCATTCTATGACGCGCAACAGAGATATCCCACACTCACTCATGACAATCCATGATATGCCGACAGAAACGCATCCGTCTATTGTGTACTTATCACCTGTTTTTATTCCAAACCACCGCAGTATAGCGCTGGCAAAACCGAAATATGACTATCTTGGAGAGACACAACGCCGTACCCCCCCTGCCGCCTCCTGGGTGGGGCGACGCACCAGCCAGCCACAAACACAAAACTGCTGCTAGGATGCTGTTGCAAGAATAGGAAAACGGCATCGATACACGTGTAACGTAGCGTTTCCCATTGTCCCTTCCCTCCTTCTTTTCTTTATTTTAGAATAGGGCCTTGCGGCCTGTCAAAGACTCGACGATCGCTTGGATTAATAAAAAAAAAAAAAAAACATTGATGCTTACCATGCATTTATTTGCAATAAAACACCAAATTTTTGAGACCCGTCCAAATACGGCAATGAAGCAACCGGGCGGACCTCTGCATGGTATCCATTCGATTATTCGCGTCAACTTCTTTCAAATTTGGCGAATTAGCTTTTTAAACAAAGTTAAAGAATACAAAAGAGAAAACGACCCCTGCTTTGAAAAACATTTTAATTGCGAACAATATCAAAAATGATGAATTACGATTTTTTACAATCATATTGATTACCTTCATTTCGCTTCAATCTCCCACATGATATGCTCCCAAGGTCAGTATTCACCTCTCACTACTAACAACGGTAGTAGCAAGAATAAATCTTTTAATTCATTCAAACCAGGACTGAACCATTAATGTCATCTTTACCCCCAGTAGCGACCAACACACCATGAATATGGATGTCTGTCCCGTTAGCGACCATAGCCACGTTGAAAGCAACCTGTTCCCGTCCGATCACAAGAAGTTAAGCAACGTCGGGCCAGGTTTTAGTAACTTGGATATGGGTGACCGCCTGTGAATACCTTGGTGGTTTGGCTAACATTATGGTCTTTTTCCAGGAACCAAACTATCCTTCAGGATTTTCAGTAGTATTTCTCGAGAAGTAGTCCAACTTGTATATTTGGGTCAATTTGCAAAACCCTTCATTAATCGACCATCATTTACTTCCGTAAATAAGTGAAAAACATTGACCAGGCATTTGGAATCATCCGATTATATGGTTCTTGAAAAATCAGCGGAATCACTTGCATCGGGACATTATTATAAGGTTGCAACCTTCATTTAAAAACAGACCAATACATAACACAACTATCCACAGCGAATAACAGCCAGCACCAACCTTAGCACGTTAACGCTTCTCGGCTCATTCGAGCTAAGATCAAAAGTGTAGTATCTGTTCGTTCAGTTTAATCTCTAGAACGCAAGAGTCCCAACGGACTGCATGGAGATTATCCCGATTTTGTATCCGGAAGGGAGGTAGAGGCCTGCCTCGCCCCTTCCCCGGGTTGACCTCGTATTGCGTAACCGCGAGGAACCAAGCCCATTAATTCAAATAAAAATAAAGTCTCCCTTTCCAGCATCATCAAAGACTATGTCTATTTTCAATTATTGCCATGTGAAAGACGTGTTCCGATAAACGAGTCACTAGCATTACGTAACATAAGAACATCTCACCGCGGACAATGATAAGCGACTGAAGCTGTCAACTTCATTTCCAAACATCAATGCAAACAAATCCGTTGTCTATTATCAATCAGTGGTTCGAGGAATGACGAGTCTCAATTCTATGACGCAACAGAATAGCCCACACACTTCATGACAATCCATGATATGCGACAGAAACGACGCATTCCGTCTATTGTGTATTTTCACCTGTTTTTATTCCAAACCACCGTGCAGTATACTGCTGGCACCGAAATATGACTATCTTGGAGAACCCAACGGCCGTACCCCTGCGCCTCCTGGGGGCGACGCACCAAGCCACCACAAACACAAAACTGCTGCGGCCTGCTGTTGCAAAATAGACAAACCGGCATCGATACACGTGTAACGTAGCTTCCATTATTCCTGCTCCTTCTTTCTTTATTTTAGAATAGGCCTTGCGGCCGGACAAAACTCGAACGATCGCTGGAATCAATTGAAGCTTACCATGCAATTATTGCAATA